>CM049376.1:2795979-3113479 GCA_026937815.1 Etheostoma perlongum
CTCATGTTGTCCTCATGTTGTCCTCATGTTGCCCTCTTGTTGTCCTCATGTTGCCCTCATGTTGTCCTCATGTTGCCTTCATGTTGTCCTCATGTTGTCTTCATGTTGTCCTCATGTTGCCCTCATGTTGTCCTCATGTTGTCCTCATGTTGCCCTCATGTTGTCCTCATGTTGCCCTCATGTTGTCCTCATGTTGCCCTCTTGTTGTCCTCATGTTGCCCTCTTGTTGTCCTCATGTTGCCCTCATGTTGCCCTCATGTTGTCCTCATGTTGTCCTCATGTTGCCCTCTTGTTGTCCTCATGTTTCCCTCTTGTTGTCCTCATGTTGCCCCCTTGTTGTCCTCATGTTGCCCTCTTGTTGTCCTCATGTTGCCCTCATGTTGTCCTCATGTTGCCCTCATGTTGCCCTCATGTTGCCCTCATGTTGTCCTCATGTTGTCCCCATGTTGTCCTATATCAATGTTCTTTTTAATCCCCCAAAATAACATGATTGATTCCACCCAACGCTCTTTGCCAAGTACAAATCTCTACTTTCATTCATTTTGGGGCGTCTTATTCAATTTTATAGCATTGTAAAACAAATGGAAGTGTTTTTGAAATAGTATTGAGTAAAAGTTGACATATTCCAGTCTGTGATTATCATCAACATCCATTCCTTTAATTTTAGTCTCAATAATTCCTAATTTCTGCTTTTCTAACTCAAACATTAGGTATAATTTCCTATAAATGAGGTTTATTGACCATAAATTCCAACAATAACTGTAAAACTAAAGTTAATAAGTTAGTGTTACGTAGTGTTGAAAACGTCGACACGTTGCTCATGTCACATCTACGTCGTCAAGCTCTACATCTACACATTAACACTCAGCCCGCACCGGAAAAGTGTTCCTAACAGACTTCGACAGTCTCTGTACTAAAAATAAAGTACAATTGGGTTTTCATGGAGAAAAAAAAAAAAGTTTTTTACTCACACATTTGCAAATAATACATTTTAAAGCTGTAATAGTAATTAATTCTGCAATAGCGTGAAACCGTGATATTTCTGCTGAAGGTTATCCTACCGGCCCTGCTTAGTTTGGGGTCCCATGCTGCAGCTGCTGCCCCCACAACCTGACCTGGGATGGATGGATAACAAATTATGGATAAACTGCTACACCTATTAATGTGAGGGGAAAAAAGTCTAATAATAAAATCTAATCAGTTAATAGGGTTCAAGCTGAATATAGTTACAGTCCGTCCAGCAACTTCAGTCAAATGTGTTTAAATGGATTCATTTAATTAAAACATTACAAAATTACATTTATGTCGACAATAAAGCTGCAACACTTCTTAATTCTGATTATTTTCTTTTTGCAGCTTGTTGGTTGAAGTTCTGCTGCTCCTGCAGGATGATAACACCGATGTGAGGACACAAAGGACAAACTCATCATCCTGAGTGTTTCAGAGTGTTTCAGAGTGCACTGAACTTAACAAAATAACACTCAAGGTAAATTACACACTCATATATTATATATATATATATATATATATATATATATATATATATATATATATATATATATATATATATATATATATATAGGACAGCACAGACACACTAATCATGGCAGCACATAAACAGGCACTCAGTACAAGATCAATAGAGGCCGGGGTCTACCACACCAGGCAGGACCCCAGTACCAGATCAATAGAGGCCGGAGTCTACCACACCAGGCAGGACCCCAGTACAGGATCAATAGAGGCCGGGGTCTACCACACCAGGCAGGACCCCAGTACCAGATCAATAGAGGCCGGGTCTACCACACCAGGCAGGACCCCAGTACAGGATCAATAGAGGCCGGGTCTACCACACCAGGCAGGACCCCAGTACAGGATCAATAGAGGCCGGGGTCTACCACACCAGGCAGGACCCCAGTACCAGATCAATAGAGGCCGGAGTCTACCACACCAGGCAGGACCCCAGTACAGGATCAATAGAGGCCGGGGTCTACCACACCAGGCAGGACCCCAGTACAGGATCAATAGAGGCCGGGGTCTACCACACCAGGCAGGACCCCAGTACAGGATCAATAGAGGCCGGGGTCTACCACACCAGGCAGGACCCCAGTACAGGATCAATAGAGGCCGGGGTCTACCACACCAGGCAGGACCCCAGGTGCAGACTGTGCAAGGATGCCCCTGAGACAGTACAGCACATAACAGCAGGGTGTAAGAGGCAGGCAGGAAGTGCGTACATGGAACGCCATAACCAGGTAGCTGTCATAGTGTACAGGAACATCTGCCACGAGGATGGGCTGGATGTCCCAAGGTCAACATGGAAGACCCCTCCTTAGGTAGTCCAGAATGACCGAGCTAAGATCCTGTGGGACTTCAAGATCCAGACTGACAAACTGGTGATGGCTAACCAACCAGACATGGTGCTGATGGACAGACAGCAGAAGAAGGCAGTAGTGATAGATGTGGCGATCCCAAGCGACCGCAACATCAAGAAGAAGGAACACGAGAAGATCGAGAAATACCAAGGGCTGAAAGAGGAGCTAGAAAAGATGTGGATTTTAAAAAATGTCTTTTAAAAAGGCATGTTGACCGTCCCCATTTAAAGCTGAATTAATTGATATTTTTGATCACCTGGGGCTGAGAAACAGCCGAAAAACCAAACACCACGCCATAAAATATATTGTTAATTGGAACATTATCACCTTTTTTAGAAATAGTTTTTAATTGCTTCACTATTCATTTATCATTTAATCTTCATTAATGCCTATTTTAACAAAGACTTAATAAACATACCACACCCTCCTCAAGTTTTATGGAGTTAAATTTTTTGTTTTCTAACTGAAAACCAAAATAAAACTCCACCAAGCATCCGAGTTTTTTTTGTTGCTGTCGCAGGAAATGTTCAGACGAGCGTCTCGTCCCGCCCACACACACCTCCATCACCTGTTTCTGTGTTTTCCCTTTCAACAACACTGATCCAGCTATTATCCACCTCCTTACATCCCTTTGTCAAGTCTCAGCTCCACACGCTGCACATGAACTGATGCCCCCCCCCACATCTTGAATACATAAATACATAAATAAATAAATAAATAAATATATATATATAGCTGAACGGACAAAGACAAGAGCGGCACCTAGTTAAATAAATCTGAAAGGAGGATGTTACACTCTCGCCCACACTGTTTTGTTGACAGGTGGTGTTTGCAAAGTGCAGAGAAGAAAAACACAACAGGGACGACTGAAAAGACAGAAAAATACACAAATACAAAATATTAAGAACTCAATATTTAAATTATACAAATAGTATACCCGTTAGCAACAATCTGTTACAGTCGATGGTCCTTTAGGATCTTATAGATGAGTTCTTTCTCTGCAGAGAAATACCTTAATTGCTCCAATGATTCCCTTTGGTTTAGATTCTGTTTTTTTTTGTGTTAAAGGGTCTAAAATAAATTTAAACAAATACCTCTGTTTGCTTTTATTCTAGTCACACTGGTCTGCAGAAGCAGAATAGTTCCCACTGAGATGAAAAAGGAAATTGCTTTTATTTGGTATGTGGGAGAAAAACAACAACTTATTTTCTTATTTGATGTTTTTGTGAGTTTGAAATGTCTTATTGGAGGTACTCACAAAAGAAAGTTCTTTTATCTTAAAGTAACATTGGAAATATCTGTGTAAAAAAAGATCCATATTTCTATCTTATTCTGACATTTCCTTTCCACCTTGTCTTGTCTTTCACAGCTCAATACTGCCACCTTGTGAACAGATTTAAAATGTCACCCACAACCAATTACCATTATTTCTCATTTTTATTTCACATTCGAAACAATTATTTGATGCATATATGCATATATATAAATAATTATTTGATGCATATACTGTATGTAAGTGAGTTTCAAGTATGTTACATATGGCTCCCTTCACACTTTCTGTATTTTCTGTGTGTGATACAACAACAAACCCTGAAACCACGGACAGATTCATCGTGAATGGGCGTGAAGCTCCAGATGTTACTTGAGAAAGACACTGTTTTATCTTTACCCATCAACTGTGTGGGTGAGGTGTACGCCCCGTGTACCACACAATCAGGGACAGAAGTGACACAAAGTGATGCTTTTTTTTTTAGACTTTCCTCTAAACAATGCTTTTTTCCCCTCCTAAATTAAAGATTAATTTTACTTCTTCATTAGTCTCACATTACAAGCTCTATCTCCACAGCGCTGTGGCGTATGGTCTGCGTTAAGCTCCAGATGCAGAGACAGTGGCTCTGCAAAATAGTCTCGGGGGGGGGGAACATTTGCATCCCGCAAAAGAAAACACCAAATACAATATTAATCAAATTTAACTGTTCACACAATACAGTAACGTAAGCGATTTAAATCAGCTGATCCATGGTTACACCTCATTATCTCTGTGTGTAATTCGTCCACAACAGTCCCCCCAATTGCTCCTAAAATGTCCCAGTTAGAGAGGAGACGCCCTGAACATAGTTTTGTAAATCTTTACAATCATTCCCAGAAAGACCCAGACCTGCCTTGTTGTACCATCCAAATGTTCTTCAAAACTTGACATTTTCAGCGTGTAGCTAGCTAGCTCGAAGTTTTTTGTTGTTTTTTTTATAGGGATTTTGAGAACAGCAACACACACAGAGCAGAAGATGAGGGGTAAAGCCTGACATCCGGCGCGTGATGTCAGGCTTTACCCTGGAAATGTACTTCCATCGACTACTTCTTCAAGGCACAAAACAAGAAAAAAAGTGTTTTGGTTGAACTGGTCACAGCTGGTGAACATGTGCAACCAGTGACAAAGAGCAGAAAGCATTGCTTAGTTTTAAGGGGTCACAAGTTTCAAAGGTTGGGAACTTCTGGCTTTCTCTGCATGTGCAATAAAAAAAACTAAAAACAGAAAATGTTCAAATGTAAAATGTCAAAGAACCATGACAAAACCTGACAAAGATCCATGTTGGTAGAAATGAGTCCCCTCTCAACATGTTCTATATTTCAATACCTTGTTGTAAAGTGCGAGCGTCTGCAGACTCACCTGAGGAACAGGTAATCACAGGACATGTCCCACTCACAGTCATCAAACATCAGCACCCGGAAGTCACAGGAAGTACACCTCAACTGGTGGCATGATCTGTCGACACAGTTCTCTTGTAAGCAATTATTGTATACAGAAGTGTGTTTTACAGTTAATATTAGGGGTGGTACGGTTCACAAAACCCACGGTTCAGTTCCTACCACGGTTTTAGGGTTTCATGGTTTTTGGTTCTGTACGGTTCTTGTTGTTATTTTTTCACTCAATCTTTAAAACTCCAGAAATATAGGCCTACTTCAGCATATGATACATAGCTTAACTATCCACAATGTAGGATACAGTATTAAAAAAGTCCATATCATGAAATCATGCCACAAACTGAATTTGACTGGACTTTTGGCACATTTTGGGACCATCTCTGAGGAAAGCCAGGTGAGATATGGACACAGCAACAGGGAAGACACTGATGATTTCAACAAGCACAGGGAAACACACTGAGGTCACATACGGGCACCAGGCCGCGTTGCGTATGCGTTGAACCGTGCGACGCACACACGCTCCGTTACTTAGTAAATGACAAATCATGCTAACCGAGCATCGTTAGCCTTTACAACAGAGGCGCTTCAATACAGGCCGATGTTGGAAGTCCCTCTAGTGTTTATATCTGTTCCAGTGTCGGACATTTTTTAACGATACCCAGCCCTACGTATCTTTATAAAACAAAAACAGGCGAACATGTCAGCCGCTTGCGTTATAAAATCAGTCTTTCACACCTCTTGGATGTGGCTGTTCCTACACCGTTTGTGACAGAGCTCCCGCCAACAAACACAGGACAGCACCTGGAAGCAAAACAGCACAAATAAAATCAGCTTCCAAATGAAGAGACTCTAACAAGCCAACAGAACTGGAACTGAAGACTTATAGCATTATTATTACAGGACATGGGAAACATTAGAAATGTAAAACCTAGTCCATAATTCCATACATGTACACACATACAGTATTTAAGAGACAAAAATGTGTCCAAAACAACAGTTACTGACAGTTCTTTTGGTGGTTAATTCCCTAAAAAGACCAAACATGTCGGCTGAACATATCAACAAGTGCTAATTCAAAGGCAACTGGATTTAAATTGAATGAAGACCAACCAAACTTTCCCTCTGCATATACCGGGTACTTATTACTCCCAGCTGTATGTTTTTGTACTCCGAATGAACTCATTGACTTACTTTCTCCCTCCAGACTGAGACGGCAGCTTCTTCTCGCCACGTGTTCCTTTAGGAAATGCTTCAGTCTGAGATAAAAGAAAAAGATTACAGACAAGGTCAAATATATATTTTAGAAAGTAGAAAATGTAATAGAAGATGTTTCTATTAATTTAACTCTGAATAGATGCATTACCACCATGCCTAATGCAACACTCGCGTAGATCTAGTCGCTTTGCAACCCCAGGTGTCTGTCTCTCGGCTCTAATTCGTTTTTCATAAGACAGCCAAGACTTGGAGATGAGACAGCTGCTTGAGAATCATTTTTTGGAAGGGAAATAATTTGCTCCTGAGCTGTACATATTTGAGATTCTGGCACTTTAAGCGGAGTGTTTCCATTATAGCAACAATGAGTGTAAACACCACTTCACGGGACCCACGGATGAAAACGCTGCATTGTTAGAGTTCAAACTGTTCTGTATATTTAGAGTAGACATGCCAAATACAACCTTAAAATACTTATTACAGTCCAGGGTTTCTTTTATATCTAATTTATTATAAGTGTATTAATATGTATGATGTTAGAAGAGGTGAGTCCAATGAGTACTTAAAATAGTTTAGTGCCAACACTGTGAGAAGTGTTTCCCTTGTTTCTTGAATACTTTAACTTTACTAAAAATTCTTTTGCGTTATATTATGGCTTTTATTTTAACTAATAACTATTCCCTTACCAGCACTCACTGAAGATATACAGTATGTTGTCACAGGTACAGTTATATACACACACACAGGTGTGTAAACACCCTAATCTTTATCTGAAAAAGAAAAATTGGGAACGTAATAGCAGCGGTCATGGATTTTTTTGTTATCTTTTCATATAAAGTACATGTTCACCTTTAGTTGAGGGGAATCGCTGAAGTCTTCCTCCATTAGTTCTTCCAGAAGCGCGTCGATATCGTCGGTGACGCTGCTCATCGGCTGGTCAGGTTTTGTGGCACTAAATCAGAGGAAACCAAATTATTAATTAATCATCAGTTCATACTTTTGAAAGTACACCTCTATGTTTATGATTCATCAATTTAAACCTTACACATACGGATATTTTATGAGCTGATTTGAGTATTTTTAGACACAATGTTTGTTTTCAGTATTTCTCCAGAGTTTAAGTCCTGGTAGTTTGGAGAGTGGAGTGTTTAGAGCGTTGTCTAGGGAATTAGATATGAAAATCTGTTCTGGTGTTTAGTTTAATTTTTCAGGGGGGTAAGTGACTTCTGGGTGGACTTCTCATGACTTTAGTATTTCTAAAATTATGGCCACAGGATAATAAATAAATGAATGACATGGACCAATCCGTTATTCTGGTTTTGCACATTACATTATACAATGTATACATTATATTTTACACTGTGCAATTGTTATGTTAAACACAAAAACAAGATAGGTATTACATTCTGACATTCTGCACATTTACTTTAGCTTGTAGCCAGGGATGTAGTACTCAAGTCCAGTCTTGGACTCCGGACTCAAGACTGTTTTTCTTGGACTTGGACTTGTCTCGGTCTCGGCCACTGGTCTTGCCAAATATGGCTTTTTGGACCAAGTCCAGGTGTCTTAATTATGTTCATCATAATATTGGAGGGAAAGTGAAACACTGGCCACCTGATAACCAATCACACACTATATTATCTTGGCGTGCCCTGCATCTGCGTGCCCTGCTAACGGTATTGCCATTCATTTTCATTGATTCCCACACACAGTATAACAAACAAAGATGTCTGCCAGTTCTACCATAATCAAATGTAGTTAGTTTAAGGGGACCAGATGTCTCAGACTAAATCCGGGGACATTTTCAGCTCAGAAGCGTATGTACCTCCAAAACACGTCATGTTTTTAATTTTTGTAAAACTTAAAACGGAGACACTAGACCTAGAGCTGAGTATCGGATACAATATAAACTATTGAGGAAAGAGCAGAGAAACAAGCTACAATGGAAGTTAATGGGAGAATTGTCCAGCTTGTATTTACGTTCATAAAGTGCTCGTTTTGCTGCTGACAGACTCAGATTAATATTCTAAGTGTCTGATAACATTATGGAAAGGATTTCTAAGGAGGCTGGCCTTCCTGTTAAAGATTAAGATCCTTTTATAAAACATAAAAGTCCACCAGACTCCATGTAAATAATCAGTGATTTTAGCGTGTATAGAGCAGCATATCTCCACCAGACTCCATGTAAATAATCAGTGATTTTAGCGTGTATAGAGCAGCATATCTCCACCAGACTCCATGTAAATAATCAGTGATTTTAGTGTCTATAGAGCAGCATATCTCCACCAGACTCCATGTAAATAATCAGTGATTTTAGCGTGTATAGAGCAGCATATCTCCACCAGACTCCATGTAAATAATCAGTGATTTTAGCATGGTAAAATACAGCTTTCTAAAACATCTCTGAGCTCTGAGCAGCGCTGCTCGATCGGCTCCGTTTGGTCAGAGTTTTCTTTCTTTCAATCTAATTTTGGGTTTGTCGGTCACAGTGAAAACCGGGGACATTTCCGGGGACAGATCCAGCCAGGGACAGGTCACCAAAACCGGGGACTAACCCCAGAAACTGGGGACGTCTGGTCACGCTAAGTTATTGAAATCAGCAGGAACTTCTCAGCACTGCGCTTTTTATTCTGTCCTGGACTCGGTCTTGACTCGGACTCGAACCTTTTTGTACTCGGAAAGGTGGTCTCGACAACAGACCTGCTTGTAGGATAATTAGCTTACGTTTAAGCCCTTTAATAAGGCCCAGAAGATACAGACCGTCAGACGTTATCAACACAGCGACGCAGTCCTAAACGTTAGCTAGCTTGTAGCTAACATATGCTAGCCGCATTAGCTATGTTTACCTGTGTTTTGTGTGTCCTTCGTTGTTTCTCCCGCATTTGCCAGCCTCGCTCTGATCCACGGAAGCCGAAGATGTGACAGAAACGTTGCGGCAAAACTTTTTCTCAATTTCATCTAGCAGTTCGTCCAGGTCGTCTTCGTCATCCATGTTTGGGCTTTTTCCAAGCTAGCACCTAGCTAGCACACAGCCATAGCAAGCGGGGCCCGATCAGAGCGTTCGTGGTTGCTAAGTAACGGTGGAACAGACGGGAAATGGAGCGACACGGCCTTCAAAATAAGGGTCATTAAAAAATGAATGCGGCTACAACAAATTCCCAGGGGGGTTAATTCAGATGTTAAGCAACATAATAAATAGCTAAGAGGTAGGAAAACACAATGGTTATAATAATACATTAATAATGCATTAAAACAATGACATTAATAAGCTACATTCTTTAGATTAGATTAGATTAGATTCAACTTTATTGTCATTTTACAGGTACAAGGCAACGAAATGCAGTTTAGGTCTAACCAGAAGCAGTAAGTGCAGGATATACACTGGTTCCATAAGTGCAGGACATGGATATGTACTGAATAAATATAGAAATGAGTACTATTATAAACAGAATTTTACAGATGGGTTTGTCCTATGAATATAAAATATATATAACAAGTATTGTGAGCAAGATTTACAACTGGATATGTACTGAATATAATATACAGTTTGGGTATTACTATAAGTACTATAAGTAGAAATGGATTTGTTTTTTGAACTGTGCACAGAAGTACAATTATTTTCTAATTTCGCGTTAGCACAATGCTAGGACTTAACAAATTAGGGAAAAAAATACCACTAAAGGACACGTTGTTGTTAGATAAATGAGAAGGGAAAGACACAAGAAAAGTAAAACAATCACGTTGTCGGCAGGATTCGAACCTGCGCGGGGAGACCCCAATGGATTTCTAGTCCATCGCCTTAACCACTCGGCCACGACAACTGGATGACGTTTGCTGGTATCACAAATACGTTTTAACAGTGATGTATCAACTATGACATAATCATAATCACGGTAGTAATTTTGTTTTGAATATTTTGGATAATATTTTTTATATTACAGCTAAGTTAGCGTTAGCTAAGCTATCATAACATTGATGTACTGCCTTGTTGAGAGTGAAAAAATATTTGTCTTATATTATTTAATTTTTATTTTCTTTGGTGTATATATATATGGTATTTATACAGACACTCTCTGTATAAATACCATATATCTTCACTAACTAGTCTAAATCAAGGCACCTGCTTAGGCTTTCAGCTGAAATTACAATCAGCAGAGTTTAATAGGCATCAGACTGAGATCTTTCAAGTGTGTGTGTGTGTGTGTGACTGTGTGTGTGTGTGACTGTGTGTGTTTGTGTGTGTGTGTGTGACTGTGTGTGTTTGTGTGTGTGACTGTGTTGTGTGACTGTGTGTGTGTGTGTGTGTGTGTGACTGTGTGACTGTGTGTGTGTGTGTGACTTGTTTGTGTGACTGACTGTGTGTTGTGTGTGTGTGTGTGTGTGACTGTGTGAGACTGTGTGTGTGTGTGTGACTGTGTGTGTGTGTGTGTGTGTGTGTATGACTGTGCGTGTTTGTGTATGTGTGTGGCTGTGTGTGTGTGTGTGTGTGTGTGTGTGTGTGTGTGTGTGTGTGACTGTGTGTGTGTGTTGTGTGTGACTGTGTGTGTTTGTGTGTGACTGTGTGTGTGTGTGTCTGTGTGTGTGACTGCGAGTGTGTGTGTGTGACTGTGTGTGTGTTTGTGTGTGTGTGCGACTGTGTGTGTGTGTGTGTGTGTGTGTGTGTGTGTGTGCACGTGTTTGTGTGTGTGTGTGACTGTGTGTGTTTGTGTGTGTGTGTGTGACTGTGTGTGTGTGTGTGTGTGACTGTGTGTGTTGTGTGTGTGTGTGTGTGTGACTGTGTGTGTGTTTGTGTCTGTTTGTGTGTGTGTGACTGTGTGTGTGTGTGTGTTTGTGTGTGACTGTGTGTGTGTGTGTGTGTGTGTGTATGTGTGTGTGTGTGTGTGTGTGTGTGTGTGTGTGTGTTTAACCACAGACTAGAAGATGGGGGTTTTACAGGGTCATAACTACTGAGCTTCAGCACCAATGAACACACCTAATCACCTTTTCTCTGTTTTACAGGAAGTGTCCCGCTGCCTTTAAATGAAGATTAGGCGTTAGCAAAGTGTCACAATGGGGGTGGAAGAAAAAGTACACGCCTGAGCAAAGGAAACAGAGCGTGGTGTTGTGTGTGTGTGTGTGTGTGTGTGTGTGTGTGTGTGTGTGTGTGTGTCAAGATATCAACTTCCCCATGAGTGAAACTGCCATTAATACTGTGGGTGATGGGGGTTTCCCATCAAGTGTGTGTATTCTGTGCATGTGTTGCGTTTTAAAAAAAAAACTTTACGAGTGGCATTGAGATAAGAAACACAACTGAAAGAAGGAAAAAAAAAACACATTTCAATGAATTTCCAACGTTCTTTTTAAGGAACAAAAAGCATCAATACAAAATGATGATAGTTACATTTTAAAGTGCAGTTTCAACTAAACAACAACTCACATCAGTATCCAACGTTCTTTTTAAGGAACAAAAAGCATCAATACAAAATGATGATAGTTACATTTTAAAGTGCAGTTTCAACTAAACAACAACTCACATCAGTATCTGACCATGTTGACACAAACACACACAAAAACATTGAAAAACAAAACATGTCGTCACAAATTCCAGCGCCATTGTGTTAAAGGAGAAGTGATCCGTTAAAAAAAATAAAACCCATCAGACATGCTGTCTGATGGGTTTTCCCCAGTGTGTCAAAATAAAGGTCAGATTAAATAAATGGCATACATAAGAGGCGTATAAAGATGTCATCGTTTTCAGTTCTTCATTTAAAAGGCTAGCTTCTCACTGCGACCAAACAGCTGTAGTTTCCATGATTTAACAAAAAAAAAGGGAGGAAGATCCCGCTCTGTGTCCACATTTGTTTTAGCTTCTGGAGAGTTTTCTACAAGTCGGTCCTTGTCCTCAGCGGGAGGATTTTAAAAGCAGTTGGGGAATTATTTAATTAGTCAGTGATTGCGATTCAAAGTTGTCCAATAATGCAGATTTGTTTTTTTTAGATGCTTATTGGAGGGATTGTCCTTCAGCGCTCCACTCCCATGCTGCAGGTGGATTTGTAGGTTAATAGGCGCTCATGCTGGTCCTAACTGGATTTTTTACATTTTTCATGAAGACTTTTTAAAATAAATGTCACTAATTCTTCACGTTTCTTTACAAAGGCCCTAACTGAGGACAAGTTATAGACGTGGTAACGTAAAGATGTTGATTCTTACGCTAAAAAGAAGCTATTTTTGTGTGTGTGGGGGGGGAGGGAAGGGGTGGTGGTCTTCCCGGTCCTTGTTCTTCTGCAGTTTTCCAGAACAGTCGTCGTCTTCAAACGCAGACATGCTTCATCGTGGGTGCTTTGGACACTTTAGGACCCAGGGTGTAGATCAACTGTAAGTCCTTCTTGTCGAGCGGTTTGAGCGGAGCGTTCAACACGACTTCTTTTATCGTCCTCTTGTTTCTTTCTTTGATCACATTCTTCAAACTGCCCTGTGGTGGAGACACGGAAGAAAATACATTGAGAGGAGGAATGAAGCTTTGTGTTAAGAGTTAACCCTCATGTTGTCCTCATGTTGTCCTCATGTTGTCCTCATGTTGTCCCCCATGTTGTCCCCATGTTGTCCCCATGTTGTTGCCCATGTTGTCCCCATGTTGTCATGTTGTCCCCATGTTGTCCCCCTCATGTTGTCCCCATGTTGTCCCCATGTTGTCCCCATGTTGTTGTCCCCATGTTGCCCCTCATGTTGTCCCCATGTTGTCCCCATGTTGTCCCCCCATGTTGTCCTGTCCCCATGTTGTCCCCATGTTGTCCCCATGTTGTCCCCATGTTGCCCTCATGTTGTCCTCATGTTGTCCCCATGTTGCCCCTCATGTTGTCCTCATGTTGTCCCCATGTTGTCCCCATGTTGCCCCATGTTGTCCCCATGTTGTCCCCATGTTGTCCCCATGTTGTCCCCATGTTGTCCCCATGTTGTCCCCATGTTGTCCCCATGTTGTCCCCCCCATGTTGTCCCCATGTTGCCCTCATGTTGTCCCCCCATGTTGCCCCCATGTTGTCCCCCCATGTTGTCCTATACCCATGTTGTCCCCCATGTTGTCCCTCAATGTTCTTTTTAATTCCCCCATGTTGTAACATGATTGATTCCACCCAACGCTCTTTGCCAAGTACAAATCTCTACTTTCATTAATTTTGGGGCGTCTTATTCAATTTTATAGCATTGTAAAACAAATGGAAGTGTTTTTGAAATAGTATTGAGTAAAAGTTGACATATTCCAGTCTGTGATTATCATCAACATCCATTCCTTTAATTTTAGTCTCAATAATTCTTAATTTCTAATTTCTAATTTCTAATGTTTGAGCTTTTCTAACTCAAACATTAGGTATAATTTCCTATAAATGAGGTTTATTGATCATAAATTCCTAAAATAACTGCAAAACTAAAGTTAATAAGTTAGTGTTGCGTAGTGTTGAAAACGTCAAAGTGACAAACAGTGAAAGAAAAGCGTCAAAAGTGTTAAAAAAAGGGACAAAAACGTAAGAAGTTATTAAAGTTACTATTCATGTACAAAATAATCTGTTTGAAATGCACCTTATTCTCTACCGCATTATTATTATTATTTTTAAATATGGATATTTATACTTTTTCCCAACTGTATGTATCTAGTATCTAGATATTTATATTTTTCAGTGTTTTTTAGACTTGGTATATTTATATTTATCACTCTACATGCACAGCCACATGAGCATTTATTTATTTTCATTCATATAACTAATAACGCAACTTTTCCACAGTGTTTTTAATTGTTTCTGTATTTTTTTAAGCTGTGAACTTTGCACCTAATTTCCTACTACAGTGTCCTGTGGTGTGATAATAAAGAAATCTTGAATCTTGAATCTTAAAAAAAGCGTCAACAAAAGTGTTGATTTTAAATTTTGACAGAAAGACAATACAAGGGTTAAGAACAACAAACTGATCATTAAGTGAATCCATGTAAACTGGGTTGTTGTGAAAAGGTTCCCAGGCATTAGTGTGTGTGTGTGTGTGTGTGTGTGTGTGTGTGTGTGTGTGTGTGTGTAACCAGGTTTTACTACATTTGTGGGGACCAAAAACTGGAATACAGTATACTTATGGGGTCCTGACAGCTTTGTGGGGACAAAATGCTGGTCCCCATAACGTTAAAGGGCTGTTTGAGGGTTAAGACCTGGTTTTAGGATCAGGGTTAGAATTAGGTTATGGTTATGGTTAGGGTAAGGGTTAAGACCTGGTTTTAGGATCAGGGTTAGAATTAGGTTATGGTTAGGGTTAGGGTAAGGGTTAAGACCTGGTTTTAGGATCAGGGTTAGAATTAGGTTATGGTTAGGGTTAGGGTAAGGGTTAAGACCTGGTTTTAGGATCAGGGTTAGAATTAGGTTATGGTTAGGGTTAGGGTAAGGGGCTAGGGAATGCATTATGTCAATGACTGGTCCCCACAAAGATAGTGAGACACACTTGTGTGTGTGTGTGTGTGTGTGTGTGTGTGTGTGTGTGTGTGGACTCCATGACTTACATAGCTTATGAGGTATATCACCAGTGCAAACATCAGCACCACTGTGGCGGAAACCACAAGGAAAGTGTCCGTCATCAGGTTTTCGGCGGGACGATCGACACAATCTGAAAATAAAAACAGACATTTAAGTTTCTCGAGGTCAAACCTGCACGACCTTCTGCTTGTGTGCATTTTAAAGGCTTCGGCATCGGATGAGTTAACCCTTGTGTTGTCCAGATGGGTTTCTTTGAACCAAAATACCCAAAAATAACTTGGATGCATGGATGTATGTTTTTACGGAACCCATATAACGATCTTTGCACGCAAAACTAATGATTACTTTTATTGAATTTTTGGTGTTTTATTCAATTTTATAAATGGTTTTAAAACAGTATTGTGACTAAACTTTGACACAAACCAGTCGGGGATTCACTCAACATCCTTTGAGCTTAACTATTCGTCAAAATAATTAATAATGTCTGCTTTTATGACTCTAAAATTAGGTATAATGTCATATAAATTAGGCGTATTGACCATGAATTGAAAAAAAACCCTAAAAAAACGTGAAAGCATTTCAAGAAGTGTCGAAAACATTATTTAAAAAAAGAGCCAAACACGCTGGAAAAAGCATCAAAAATTAAAATTCCCTTTTGACCTGGATGGACAACGAGATCATGGTCGATGGGAAGACAACACAAGGGTGAAGCACATTTAGTCTCGCAAGACCAGCAGAAATCTCGAGAACCAGCTGAGACCAGCAGCTTAAAAACCCAGTCGGCAGACTGGACGGCGATGAAGGAGATGTGGTAATAAAATGGATTTTTAATTAACTCCCAATCCCGAGCGTTGTGTTGTGCCATGTGTTTCCGCTGTGGCGACCCTCTGACTTGGTTCCTGATGATTCACCCTATCTCAGCCCGTGCTCCATCCCCGGAGCCACGGATCCAAAGATCCATGTTTTTCCACAGTAGATGTAAATGTGATGTCGTATCTGGAAGTTCCCTGACTCTAATGTAAAAGCGATGGATGCCTTAGGCGTCCATGTGTTGTTGTTTTTCCCCGTCAGAGAACTGGGAAAGTTTGGGACATGTGGGTTAGCAGCTTTTAGGAGGTGGCGAGCTGACCCGGTCTCTCCTCATTTGCATAAAGTTGGCTGGATTTGACTTTATGCAAATGACGTCCCACTTCTCCAAAGTCCCCTTGATGCTACCAGAATGCATTGCACAGCTGCTCCCATAGAAATGAAGCTGACAATGGGCACTCCCCGATGTGAGTCGTGCATGCGTCACTTTGCGACAAGTAGCATAAGATGCTAACGAGATGCTAACGAGAGACTTCTGTAACGTCAACACAGTAAAAATGGCCTTACTTAACCAAGTTGGTTCACTGCTAGCTTAGCTACAAGTTAGCATCAAACACAACAAAGGCTGTCAGGTGAATGGTGTTTTGAGCTAATGTTAGCATAGCATCAATCAATAGCTAAAATTTCAGTATGACTCGTTATGTCGTAAACCGCTAAAACCTGAGCATGCACGACTCACATCTGCACTCGACTCACATCTGCACTCGACTCACATCTGCACTCGACTCACATCAGGGAGAGACACTGACAATGGACACAACATTATACTTCCTCCCCTTACTTCCTGCTTTATTTAGTTTTTGATGTTTATATTTTAATCCACTCTTCTAACTTATTTATTTGTATGTATTTTTATATTTATATGTCCTTGTTTTTTTTTCTTTCTCAAGCTATTCTATATTCACTGTATAGAAAGGAATTTTTTTATATACCTATTTTTTTTTAAATTTTATTTCTATTTTTTTTAATTTTCTCCTGATGCCAAACAATAAATGTTTACCATGTTTGTAAAATTTAAAGATGAGAATAAAAAAAAACAAAAAAAAAAAAACCTTACTTCCTGCTTTGCTCCTGTCATAACCGCTACGGCCACTAGAGGGCTCTGCCACTTTAAATGTGAACGCAGGTCGTAATTGCTGCGTATACAAACGACTTATGTGGCTGTTTTTTTTCTTTTCTTTTCCGGGCAGACAAAGGTCTCCGTGTACCTGTGAGAGTGAGGAACACGTGTCCGTCCTGGTTCTGCTCCCCGACAGGCGCCGCCAGGTGACACGAGTACAGCCCGCCGTCACCGCACGTCACGTTGGGCAGGCTGAGGTCGCGGGACTCGCCCAGCAGCTTCACCTCTCGCTCCACGCCGCTGTACCAATGCGTCGGGCCGTTCGGGAGGTCTTTGGTCAAAAGGCCGCTGAGGCGAGACGACGGAGACTCTCCGACCTGGGACGACATCGGTGCTTTGTTAGATTCATGTAAAACTACGCGGGTCAACATGAAGACCACTTCTTCTTCTTTTAACTGCAATCAGTGGTGGAATGTAACTAAGCTGACCTTATATGTATATATATACTGTATATACATATATATGTATGCATGCATATATACATGTATGCATGTATGTATATATATACTGTATATATATGTATGTATGTATGGTATATATGTATGTATGTATGGTATATATGTATGTATGTATGGTATATATGTATGTATGTATGGTATATATGTATGTATGCATATATGTATCTAGATATGTATGCATGCATATATATATGTATGTATGCATATATACATGTATGAATGTATGTATATATATTGTATATATATGTATATGTATGTTTGTATGGTATATATGTATGTATGCATATATACATGTATCTAGATATGTATGCATGCATATATACATGTATGCATGCATGTATACATGTATGTATGCATATGTCGACCTTACAACAAATGTGGCATATATATATATATATATATATATATATATATAAAGTTATAAAGTGACATTACAGAAATATTACAGTTCGTAAGTAAATTCGAAGTCTAAAATCTTTTAGTCTGTGACTAAAAACGTCGTGACACTGTGATATTAACTGATTTTATGTGATATTATGTTTTAGGAATTGTCAAAGTCCTCTAGTTCATTTACTCATAGTACTTTAAGTACTAAGTATTTTAAGTTACTTGCTCTTTAAGTGTGTATTTCCATGTTATGTTACTATATAGTTCCACATTTTGGAAGCCAGTTTGTGCTTTTTAGTCCACTACATGTATTCAACAACATCAGTTATCAGTTACTTTGCCCATTCAGATTAATAGAGGTTTTTAAATTGGCTCCACATTGATGTACATGCATTTGTTAGTGATAAAAAAAATGATTTTATAATGTAATACATATAATATGTATGTGTTATAATGTAACACTTAGCAAGAAGCCATTCTGCACAATAAGTACTTTTACTTTGGCTACTTTAAGTACATTTTGCTAATAATACTTACTTTTTACTGTATCTATTGTATAACTATCATCTTGAATTCAGGACTTTTACTTGTTCTAGTTGTGTTATTTGAGTATTTTCAGACCCCCCCCCCTGCTAATATCTCTGTAAATACTTCCTTTACTGCAACTGTTTTTACTTGAACTACCAGAAACTTTTGTTATAGTCTATAAACACATTTTGGAAGCCTTCAGCTGCTTTTAGAAGGAGAGTGAAACAGAAAGTAGGCTAACAAATTTGAATCCAATCCAACAAAGAAGTGTTTTCTTCTTGCTGGAGCATTGTACACTTAGCATGAATTTAAAAGATAATAAAGTAGTTTTTGTACCTTGTACCATCTCACAGCTCGGTATTGGACACCAGGCTTGTGTCTAGCGGTGCATTGAAGATCACAGTCCGTACCGGAGTAGGATGAAACCTGCACAATGTTGTCAGGGACAACCATGCCCGCAGTAAGGCACACACCTGTAGGAAGACAACAAATACATCAATCAGGCGTATAATGTGTGTAAAACCTTCAATATTAGAGGTTTGACTTATAGACACAGAAGACACTCAGAACATTACAGTATTCTGTCTATCTGGCACAATCTAGCTATGACATACAGTTCTTCTTTTAAACACAGCTGGTACAGTATCAGATTAAATGTAAAGATTAACAATTTACACTGTTGTTATTACACACACATGCGCACTAATGGAGAGAGGGGCTGCACATGGAAAGGCAGCCCAGGCCACGGCACCTTAGCGGTGCCCATGAAGTGAACTGGCACCTCTCCAGCTACCAGTCCACCACCGTTTGGTCCCTATGGGGACTTGAACCAGCAACCCCCCACCCCTGAGGCAACGATTTAGATTAAAATGCATTATGGCGGACGTTAAATGACGTTTTGAAAGTTGGCTACTTACACAACAGCGACAGCAGCAGACCAAGGTTCGCAATTTCTGGAGACATGATGATGATGATGATGATGATGATGATGATGAAGAATTCGACTGAGAAGCTTTGAAAGTGTTTCTGTGACTTTGACCCTTTTATACTTTAACTAAACGAAACCCTGGGCGTGACGTGCTTTACGGTGGAGCACTTCCTTTCTTTAATTGCCCCCCCCTACGGAGAGCACGTGACGCATTGCGCACACCTACCACCCCGTGTGTTTCCGAGTGGAAATCCATCATACAGTAGATTAGTATCATAGCACTATGCACCGCAGCGTTATGAAACCCTATTTAGTCCTGTCGCTCCTTTTAGGTGAGTAAAGAAAGCTCTCATTTTCACTTTAACATATGACATAACATAAGTTAGTGATTCATTATTATTATTATTATTGTTGTGCTTTGCAGTGTTAATAAACTATATCTACTAATAGGTTCGTCAGTCCCGTTAGCGACCTGTAATGCCAAACTTCATTAACAAAATTGGCAATTAAATGTCCCCCACTTAAACATGCCTCCAAGAGTAATATGCTATTTATTAATAGTTGTCGTTAACTGATTATAATTCGGCATGATTGTAGTTAACTTTACTTAAATGTCAACCTTTTTAAAGCAGCAAATGAATCACCCTCCTATACATTACTTACACTAGACTGATTATTAAAAGATAATTGAGATATGAAAATGAGTTTGACATGAGCCGAATTATAGACCGGATCATTTATATGTAGAGAATATGTTAAAGTAATGTTTTACCTGCTTAAAAACATAGTCTACAAGATAGAATATATTAAATTGACGGATGTTTGAATGAGGTTTCGCGTTACCTTTTGGGATAGAGCGGCTTGCGTTTTCAAATTGTGAATTATATAACAGTTAGAAGTGTGACTGTATCTAAACATGATATATGTTTTGTAAACTACTTTGTTGTGAATGGTTATGGTTTGTGACCACTGTGAACCTTTAGTTTAGCTAACGTTAGCACCAATAACCCTGTAGCTGCAGATGCTGCACCGACATTTTACTAACTTTTTAATAATTCACTGCTACAGTACTATTGCTCTATTAGGGATGCCTCGAGCTAATGCTTACTATTAAATCATGTAACAATAAGTTATTCGGCTATCATAATGTTGCGTTTACATAACTATTGACCGTATAAAGGTGTCATTGAAAGTAAAAGTAGCCTAGCCTGTGGGATTTCCCTAACTTTACCAGCTACACATGCAGGTGGTTTCCAATGTGAAGTTGGCAAACATTTTAAACCGGTTTGGAAATTCCAACTATGAGTGAGGCAAGTGGCATGTTAAGTGCTTTTTAATAAGTAGACCAATGCTTGTCAGACCTCAGCAGGAAAAAATAAATACAGAAACCATAACATGCTGACGTGTTAAGGAAGTTTTTCTTCTTTTGTGTTATTGGTATTTAATATTTTTAGGTACACATTTAAAGTAATTTGTTTTGTTTGCAGTTCAAGTTCAAAGGCTTTGTCTTTCCTCATAATTGATGTCAAATTACAATAAAAGCAGACCAAAAGAGAGGGAAAAAATGACAACAGGGGATTCAGATTGACAATAATGTATTTTTTTCTTTGTTTGGTCAGTTTGGGCGGCTGCGGAGTCTGTGGATGGTAACTCAGAAGTGAAGGAGAGACGCTCTCCTTATCCCTGCTGTGAAATCCCAACATTTGAGATCAACCAACACTCTGAAACCACATGGAGCACAAATAACATGGTAAGAAAATCACCCAGCATGCATTACAATACAGAAGATTTATTCATTCATGAATCAATCTGTTCCTAAAATGAGTTTATGTCCTGGCTGTAACTATAATATATGTATTTTAACATAGGGGGGTGTATACTTATGCCCCCTGTATTTTAACATAGGGGGTGTATACTTATGCCCCCTGTATTTTAACATAGGGGGGTGTATACTTATGCCCCCTGTATTTTAACATAGGGGGTGTATACTTATACCCCCTGTATTTTAAACATAGGGGGTGTATACTTATGCCCCCTGTATTTTAACATAGGGGGTGTATACTTATGCCCCTGTATTTTAACATAGGGGGGTGTATACTTATGCCCCCTGTATTTTAACATAGGGGGGGTGTATACTTATGCCCCTGTATTTTAACATAGGGGGTGTATACTTATGCCCCCTGTATTTTAACATAGGGGGTGTATACTTATGCCCCTGTATTTTAACATAGGGGGTGTATACTTATGCCCCCTGTATTTTAACATAGGGGGTGTATACTTATGCCCCTGTATTTTTAACATAGGGGGTGTATACTTATGCCCCTGTATTTTAACATAGGGGTGTATACTTATGCCCCCTGTATTTTAACATAGGGGTGTATACTTATGCCCCTGTATTTTAACATAGGGGGTGTATACTTATGCCCCTGTATTTTAACATAGGGGGTGTATACTTATGCCCCCTGTATTTTAACATAGGGGGGTGTATACTTATGCCCCTGTATTTTAACATAGGGGGTGTATACTTATGCCCCTGTATTTTAACATAGGGGGTGTATACTTATGCCCCTGTATTTTAACATAGGGGGTGTATACTTATGCCCCCTGTATTTTAACATAGGGGGTGTATACTTATGCCCCTGTATTTTAACATAGGGGGTGTATACTTATGCCCCTGTATTTTAACATAGGGGGTGTATACTTATGCCCCTGTATTTTAACATAGGGGTGTATACTTATGCCCCTGTATTTTAACATAGGGGGTGTATACTTATGCCCCTGTATTTTAACATAGGGGGTGTATACTTATGCCCCCCCTGTATTTTAACATAGGGGTGTATACTTATGCCCCTGTATTTTAACATAGGGGTGTATACTTATGCCCCCTGTATTTTAACATAGGGGGTGTATACTTATGCCCCCTGTATTTTAACATAGGGGGTGTATACTTATGCCCCTGTATTTTAACATAGGGGGGGTATACTTATGCCCCCTGTATTTTAACATAGGGGGTGTATACTTATGCCCCCTGTATTTTAACATAGGGGGTGTATACTTATGCCCCTGTATTTTAACATAGGGGGTGTATACTATGCCCCCTGTATTTTAACATAGGGGGGTGTATACTTATGCCCCTGTATTTTAACATAGGGGGTGTATACTTATGCCCCTGTATTTTATACTTATGCCCCCTGTAACATTTATTTATTTATAATACAATATTAATTCACAAAGGAAATTGGTGTCCTTAAAGGTCGGATTTTTCCCTTTTTTTTAATTAAGTCATTAAGATCAATTTCCAAAAGATGTTTTTTTATTCCTCTTTTTAATCAACTTTAGCCTGGGTGTGTAAACTTATGAGCACAACTGTACACTCCGACTTTCTTAAGCCGAGTGGCGTGTTATCTGTACCCATTTTGAGCTATTCGCGTGTACGTCTACGCTGTATACAGCGGACGTAAACATACACGCCACATGCCGTGTTATAGCAAGAAGAAAGCAACGGTTAAGTTTAGGAAAAACAAGAACCGGTTGGGAATAAGTAAAAGAAGAATGGGGTCGGCGTAAATTTACACGCCATTGCAAGGGTAATGCAAGTCAATGGAGGCCAAACGGCGGTGATAACACGCTAAAAAGCCAGTTTTCCTCTTGATTACACGCCAGTAATGCCGTACCGATTGGCGTGTCATACACACGCCATTTCATGAGATCAGTCTGCAATGTGAGCTAAAAGTGCAGTTTGCAGTTATATTTTGTATTTTTATAAAAGCAGATTCCATGTCACATTCATGCCGCTATGGTTATAATACTTTACTTTAAAGGGATACCAGCAGTTCAGATGTTTTGAAGGGGATCTGAAGCCGTTATCTCCGCTCTCTTCCAAGCCACCAGACTCCTTTAACAAAAACAGTTATTTTAACTCTTATAACACCGGACTCTACCGCTGCCTCCGTCGGTTAGTTAGGGTTATTGTGTGACTTTGGTGATTTAAAGGGATAGTTCGGGTTCACCAAAAGTCACACAAACACACAAACTAACTAACAGATGGAGGCAGCTGTAGAGCAGCAACTCCGTGTGTGGCGAGGTAAAATACCTGTTTTTGTTAAAGGAGTCTGGTGGCTTCAGTCCCCCGTCGTAAAGGGCTGTCTGACAGCAAGATATATTCTAAATATAGCATACACTTAAACTGATATCAATGTTTTTTAGGTGTCTAAAATATGTTTGCATAACAAAACACAAAATGGTGACCCACATGTACAAAACCCAGCTCCATAGCGTTACTAGAGGTAAAAACAATAACTCCACAGGGAACCTTAATATCAGCTGCAGTTTGGATCAATGCAAACAACAACTGTCCTTTAATGTGGTTTTTGATTAAATAATGTTCTTATTGTTATTGTTATTATTAGTTCTTCTATTTTTGTTATCTTTATACTGTCACTTTTCTTTTCTTGCTAAAACTGCTGCTGGAAATTTCAATTTTCTTGCCTTGCGGGAGTCGTCCCAAAAGGATTAATTAAGAGAAGTCTAAGTCAAACTAAATTAGTCTATTAAAATGTCCCCCTTCTCAGCGTATTGTTTGGGTAAATACTCACTGCCCATTCAGTGATTGTTGTTTTATTCTTGCAGCCATTTGCCGTCTCCAACGGTGCGTCCACCACGTGCCGTCCTCCGTGCGTGAAGATCGAAGGCGGACGGATGACGGTGGATGACTGTGTGAATATAACCGCCACCATGGTGTCCGCCAATGTAGGTCACAAACCTTCTGGTATACAACTTTGACTTTATTTGTCTCCATACAAAAAGATATAAACCATAACTTCCGTCTATTTAGGCCCACAGGAAGCACTACAGGCTTTGAAACAAATTAACCCTCATGTTGTCCTCATGTTGTCCTCATGTTGTCCTCATGTGCCCTCATGTTGTCTTCATGTTGCCCTCATGTTGCCCTCATGTTGTCCCCATGTTGTCCTCATGTTGTCCTCATTTGTCCCCATGTTGTCCTCATGTTGTTATGTTGTCCTCATGTTGTCCTCATGTTGTCCCCATGTTGTCCTCATGTTGTCTTCATGTTGTCCTCATGTTGCCCTCATGTTGTCCCCATGTTGTCCTCATGTTGTCCTCATGTTGTCCCCATGTTGTCCTCATGTTGTCCCCATGTTGTCCTCATGTTGCCCTCATGTTGTCCCCATGTTGTCCTCATGTTGTCCCCATGTTGCCCTCATGTTGTCCCCATGTTGTCCTCATGTTGTCCCCATGTTGTCCTCATGTTGTCCTCATGTTGCCCTCATGTTGTCCCCATGTTGTCCTCATGTTGTCCTCATGTTGCCCTCATGTTGTCCCCATGTTGGTCCTCATGTTGTCCCCATGTTGTCCTCATGTTGCCCTCATGTTGCCCTCATGTTGTCCCCATGTTGTCCTCATGTTGTCCTCATGTTGTCCCCATGTTGTCCTCATGTTGTCCTCATGTTGTCCCCATGTTGTCCTCATGTTGTCCTCATGTTGCCCTCATGTTGCCCTCATGTTGTCCCCATGTTGTCCTCATGTTGTCCTCATGTTGCCCTCATGTTGTCCCCATGTTGCCCTCATGTTGTCCCCATGTTGCCCTCATGTTGCCCTCATGTTGTCCTCATGTTGTCCTCATGTTGTCCTTCATGTTGTCTTCATGTTGTCCTCATGTTGTCCTCATGTTGCCCTCATGTTGTCCTCATGTTGTCCTCATGTTGCCTTCATGTTGTCCCCATGTTGCCCTCATGTTGCCCTCATGTTGTCCTCATGTTGTCCTCATGTTGTCCCCATGTTGTCTTCATGTTGTCCTCATGTTGTCCCCATGTTGCCCTCATGTTGTCTTCATGTTGTCCTCATGTTGTCCCCATGTTTCCCTCATGTTGTCCTCATGTTGTCCTCATGTTGTCCTATATCAATGTTCTTTTTAATTACCCAAAATAACATGATTGATTCCACCCAACGCTCTTTGCCAAGTACAAATCTCTACTTTCATTAATTTTGGGGCGTCTTATTCAATTTTATAGCATTGTAAAACAAATGGAAGTGTTTTTGAAATAGTATTGAGTAAAAGTTGACATATTCCAGTCTGTGATTATCATCAACATCCATTCCTTTAATTTTAGTCTCAATAATTCCTAATTTCTGCTTTTCTAACTTTTCTTGGTCTATTCATCATACATCCATGGTCTATTCACAGGAGAATGGTGTGGCTGCGGAGGAAAGGATCTACTACTACGGCCAGCCGTGCTCTGATTCCCCATCAAGCATGACAGAACCTGGAAATCAGGGGGGATCTCGTGCTACAGGTCTGGATCTGGTGCTACAGGTGGATCTGGTGCTACAGGTGGATCTGGTGCTACAGGTGGATTTCTGATGTTGAATGACATTTTGATGTAAAACACTTTAAAGGATAGTTTCATTTTTTTCAACCTGGACTTAGCCACGCAAACGCTATTCCATCCGCCGGCGCATTTACAACAACAACACCTTTAGCATGTTTTAGAACCAGCACATTTTACATGTAAATGGGTGAATTAAGGGTTTATTTCAACCAAACCAGGGTGGTGATTGTTGGAACAGAGGAAAGAGAAACCAAGACGGCTTTTGACAGTTGTATGTAGTTTCTGTCGACTTCGGATGAAGTGTGTTTTAAATGACTGTTTTTTTAAATGGAGTCTGGCGGGTTTGGGGACAGGGATTTCGGTGTTATTTTATGTTAAACAAAAAGGACTTACTCTTTAGTAAAAAGCTCTATCTCTGTGGGAATCCTTTCCTTAATGTTGTCAGACACTTAGAATAATAATCTGAGCCTGCCAATGGTAAAAAAACAAAAAAAATTGAAGGTGACATTAATGTTACACTGCAGTGATCTCGTAACCCTTGTGTTGTCTTCCCATCAACCATGAAAAAAAATAAAATAAAAATTCAACAATTTTATTGCTTTTTCCGACATTTTCGTCACTTTTTCAATGTAGTGCGTGCTTTTTTAGATGTTTTTTTTTTCCCAGTTGTTTGATATTTCTAATACTAGCACTTATTTTGAAGACTCCTTTTTTGTGATAATAAAACTGAAAACGGGTCAAATTTGAACCCAAGGACAACATGAGGGGTTAAAACTGGACCAATGTCAAAGATTCTTGTTCCCATCAGTCACTTAGACACAGAAACACAGGAAAATAGAGTCCAGGTTAAAAAAAAAAAAGACTACGGTACTCTATAATATGACAGACAGTGACTCAAAAACTCATCTTGTGCAAACATGGTGATGGTAATGTGTGTGTGAGATTCTGATCCATCGCGGGGGGTAACGTCCTTATTTTTTTTTTTGGCTGCAGGGTCGGTTGGTTTGTTGCTGCTGGCGTTGGTGATCGCTGGATTGATTGTGAAGTAGATGATGTGCCAAGTTTGTGTCAACAAACTCAGAGACAGTCTGAGACGCTGCTGCTCCTGGTTCAGGTTTTTCTTCCACAGAATGTACTCTGCTTTTGCTTGCTGTCCACTCCACTTCACTTATTACTTTATTAGAAGCCATATGTATTCACATAGAATATACTGTAGATAGATAGATGTTCCTCACTGCCTCGCCATGCAGTGCCTTGCAGACAGTGTTACATATCATTAAATGTGTATTTATACTTTTATATTTAATTCCTTAGAAGTGCGAAGCAATAGTTATTTATCCTCTGTCTTCCAAGCTTAGCTCAGTTTTAGTCTCCTCTTGTTAATCCTTTACATACAAGTTGTATGTTGTTGAGAAACATATGCAAACAATATTTTAACATTTCACTGGTGGTTCTCTCGGGGCTGTATTTACTAAGAAATGTACAGAGATGCAGTTTGTATTCAGACTTATTCTGCAAATCAAGACAGTTTACAATTTTTCTAGTATAATTAACCGGGAAAAACCGATCAAATATTCCTCTTTTGTTCCCAATGCTACTGCTCACATCAAAAATGCATTTATGAAAATAACAAACAATACTAATTGTTTACATCAGTGCTGGAGCGTTCTCAACCAAACATCTTAGTAAATACAGCCCTGGATGTCTCATTCCCACCAGATCTACACCAACAAAGCTTTAGCTAGTTGACCAGCAAACACCGAAACACCTCAGTACAGTTTTCTCAAAAGATTATAAGCCTCCAAAAAAAAACACCCTTTTTACCATTTTTGGCGAAAGGTTTGTAGTGTCATAGGACAGAAGGTTTAAAAAAGAAGAAGAAGGCGTCTGTAACAGGACTGTAGGATCTGAGAGTTTAGATGTAAAACGTTACGGTAGGTGCTGAATGTAAAGCCATAATCATCGATTGATTCCAGCCGAAAATGTCCGCCCACATTCCACTCTGTCGGTCGCTCCAACATGGCTGCCGTGGAGACGCATTATGGGTCCAATTTCTCAGGTTCCAGTCTCCTCTAACGACGTGTCATTGTGACAGAATGTCTTAAGGAAGTCCAAATAAAAAGCACTGACAACTTTTATTTTTGCACTGTAAAAGTCTCGCCGCCTTTAAAAGGTTAATTTTAGGGCTCCTTATCAAAAAAAAGTGGCCAGGTTAGCTCAGTTGGTAAAGCGGGCGCACATGTGTAGAAGTTTGCTCCTCGAACGCCGCGGGTTCGGCTCTGACCTGCGACCCTTTGTTGCATGTCGTCCCCCCCCTCCCTCTCTCCCCTGTCATGTCTTCAAGCTGTCCTTTCAAAATAAAAGGCCTAAAAATGCCGTCGTCTAAACGAACTTGAAGGACGGTCCAAGAGCGTCGGAGGAGGAAAGAGCATCGGACAGGAAGCCGTGTTCTCTAGAAACACACTGAGCATTAATTAATGCAGATTTAAAACCAGCAAAAGAACAATTTGATGAAGGAAAATGTATTTTTTTATGAATTTGTCTGGTAGTTTCTGAAGAAAATCACTCAAAAGCCAGATAGAGAAACTGTTGCAGGGACTAAGTATTTTATATAGTAATTACAAAGTATTTCTATAGTAATTATAAAGTTTTCTCTAAGCTGGACACCAAAGTAGTATTATATTAAAAACTACGTAACATCTAAAGTTGAATATTAAATTCTTTCTCTACTGACTTTACCTGAGCTGCAAAGTTAACTTTTAATATGTATATTATATATACACGTCTGCTCCAGTGTTATATAAAATAATAATACTAATTGAATGCACTTTCATGAAACCCCAAAACCCCAAAATAAGCTATTTCCTTCTTTAAACTACAGTTATATGAAGCTAACACTTAAACCTGCACTTTCACAACACTATCTTTTCTATCTACTACATCTTTTCTTGCCATCACTTTAAAATTGTCTATCGCACAACAATTAATGTCTAATTTAATAAGTGACGGTGACTTTCTGAGTTCTCTTATGTGACTTAAAAGTAGGGTTGGGTACCGAACCCCGGTCCCACTATGGAACCGGTTCCTACGCAATCGGTAGGATGTGGACCACACTTCGGTTCCTCTGGAATCACCAAAACGGTCGTAAAAGCATATTCTATTCCAACTATTCACCGCACGTGATCGCTAGTAAACATGTTACACTGGCTCTGATAGCCTATCGTTAGCTAGCTAGCTTTCAGTGCATTAGAAGTAAAGCCAAGCGGTCGAAAGTGTGTGTGTGTGTGTCTGTGTGTGTGTGTGTGTGTGTGTGTGTGTGTGTGTGTGTCTGTGTGTGTGGGTGTGTGTCTGTGTGGGTGTGTGTCTGTGTGTGTGTGTGTGTGTGTGTGTGTGCGTGTGTGTGTCTGTGTGCGTGCGTGTGTGTGTGTGTCTGTGTGGGTGTGTGTGTGTGTGCGTGCATGTGTGCGTGTCTGTGTGTGTGTCTGTGCGTGCGTGTGTGCGTGTCTGTGTGTGTGTGTGTGTCTGTTTCTGTGTGTGTGTCTGTGTGTGTGTGTGCGTGTGCGTGCGTGTGTGTGCGTGCGTGTGTGTGCGTGTCTATGTGTGTGTGTCTGTGTGTGTGTCTGTGGGTGTGTCTGTGCGTGTGTGTATGTGCATGTGTGTCTGTGCGTGTGTGTATGTGCGTGTGTGTCTTTGTGCGTGTGTGTCTTTGTGCGTGTGTGTCTTTGTGTGTGTGTGTCTTTGTGTGTGTGTGTGTGTGTGTTGCATAGCCAAGGATTCCAACTTCGCAAAAATGCGACAAATGTTTCAAAACAATTACGTGCAAAGGGGGAAGCACATTGAAACATGCGGCAACATATTTATTACATATTTAAGTACTTTAAAACGTTAATATATTGAGAGAGCCTTCCTTTGATGTCATTTTTTGTTTAATGTAAAAAGCCAAACGATACCCAACCCTACCTAAAAGTCTCAATGCTCTATTTTGTTTACGCATATAGTCGCCATAGAGCTGCACAGTGTACCAAATGTATCAGATAACCTTAATAAGCTCGTTTTGACCTAAATTTACCCATATTACACTTATTGAGTTATAAAACATGTCTTAATCCTCTTCAATTAAAACTTCATTCATTTCAGACAAATGTGTCATTAAAACATATAATTATTTTATCTTTAGGAAGTTATGTGTCAGTTTAACAGCAATATTTGATGTCTTATTGAGCCCTATAGTGTGACAAATCATTCAAAATTCATCACTCTGGCGTTTTTTAATCACTAATGATGGAAAAGATCTGCCATTTCTAATGTGTTTCATTTAGTTTTAGTCTCTGTATTTAATCTTTTATTCAGATCAATCAACTTGGGAGGATACATTTAACAACTTAAGCTTTAATGATGCTCTTTCCTGCTTCACGACCGCCTCGGACCTTTTAAATAACGATGCACCCCCCTACACATACTCTATGTTGTTGTTTAGGCATTACAAATTATTGATTATTACTGATTAAAAGCATCCAAACTGACTACATCACTAAAGGGAGATTTATTAAAAAAAGAGCAGAGTAAGCACACAGATCCACAGAATTACAACGTCATGTAACGGCGCTTCTGTACTTTCATTTTTTTTGGATTGAGAATGTGTGTTTACGTTTTAACCCTCGTGTTGTCTTCACCTCCGGGACCCTCTCGTGTCCCTCGGGTCAAACTGACCCGGGACTTATTTGGGGTTTTAAAAACAATTCTGACATAAAAATGTCATAATCTTTTGACAAATATTGTCTTTATCTCAATTTCCAACAGCTGAGATAACATCTATGTTCAGGGAATGCATCAGTCTCTACTAGAACACAATTAAACATGGAAGTGGGGTTAGTTTTTTGTCATGAGGTTATAATTCATGTTAAAAATCCAGAATAATTTTATTAAATGAGTCAGGAATCCATGTTTATCACAGGAAATAAGGAAAGGCCGTTGATTTTCAAGTAGAAAAAATGTAACTTGTACCATTTTTCTTCTTGTAAAAATTAGAAATGGGTCAATTTGACCTGAATATAATACAAGGGATAATATTTTTAATTTGTTTTTATTTTTTTTTAAAACCTGCTGCTAGCTGAATGTTTGTTGTCAAACTATATATTTAAGTTATTCTGTATGAATGTGACTCCACCTGAATGAAAAATGTGAGCTATTTTCATTTCTCTTATCTCTGTGTATGTATTTTTTTTTACTTGTATTGTTTTTTCTAATCTTTCATTAATGTATTTGGGACTGTGATGTTTTTAAATCTCAAAATCAGTGTGTGTGTCATTTCATACAGTTTGTGTTGCTGCTGTTATTGTTTTGGAGATTGGGAAGACTGTAAAAATTCTGATTAAAACTTGAAATCTGCTTTGCATTTTGTCTCATAATTTATTTAAAAAACAAGATTTTGATTTGCTGAGTGAAAAGTTTGCATGTGATCTAAAGTATAAAGTAGTTTATACGAATATTTAAATGTTTATTTGTGTCAGTTGCTGAGTCATCTACAATACAACTGTTTTACTTTACAATGCCATGAAAACATTTGTTAATTTCTTAACCCTCATGTTGTCCTCATGTTGTCCTCATGTTGTCCTCATGTTGTCCTCATGTTGTCCCCATGTTGTCCCCATGTTGTCCCCATGTTGTCCTATATCCATGTTCTTTTTAATTCCCCAAAATAACATGATTGATTCCACCCAACGCTCTTTGCCAAGTACAAATCTCTACTTTCATTCATTTTGGGGCGTCTTATTCAATTTTATAGCATTGTAAAACAAATGGAAGTGTTTTTGAAATAGTATTGAGTAAAAGTTGACATATTCCAGTCTGTGATTATCATCAACATCCATTCCTTTAATTTTAGTCTCAATAATTCCTAATTTCTGCTTTTCTAAAAACATTAGGTATAATTTCCTAAAAGTGAGGTTTATTGGCCATAACTTCCAAAAATAACTGTAAAACTAAAGTTAATAAGTTAGTGTTACGTAGTGTTGAAGACGTCAGAAAAAAGGCAACAAACATTGAAAAAAAAGCGTCAAAAGTGTTAAAAAAAGCGACAAAAACGTAAGAAAAAGTTTTTTAAAAATTGATAAAAAGCCTCAACAAAAGTGTTGATTTTCAATTTTTACGGGAAGACAACACGAGGGTTAAGGTTTTGCATAATTTATTGCTAAGAAATAAGTTCAATAGTGCCAAAAAAAACAAACATTTTCTGTTACAAATAAGACATTTTAAATTTGTTAAAAAGTTAGAATTGAAGATTGTAAAAAAATAATGTACATTTTGAACTTCATTTGAGACTTATTAGGTTAATGTTTTGCAGCTTCTGCAGCTCTTATTCACATCACAGCTAGAACATTTATTACAAAATTATATTATTGACTTTTCAGCCAATCCATAGCTGATAACAGATCTTAGAGGGACGTAATTCATGAGAAGATGAAGCGTAGGATTTAGTTAATATGACCGAGGGGTTTAGTCTGTCCTTTTCATGTTATACAGAAGCATGAAGGGTATGACTGGAGTTTCTTTTCTTAGATGTTGTGTTGTCTTCCTCGGGTCAAATTGACCCGTTTCAAAGTGTTTTATATCATATATGGATTTCTTTCAACCAAATAGCCCAAAAATAACATGGATGATTCCATACAACATTCTTCAAGTAAAATTAATGATTACTTTCATTACATTTTTTGGGTGATTTATTTAATTTTATAGCATTTTAATTTTTTTAAATTTTTTTTTTTTATGGTTTCAAAACAGTACCCGAACTAAACATTTTACATAACATCAACATCTTCTGATCTTAACTATTAGTCAAAATAATTCATAATTTCTGCCATTTTAACTAAAAACTTATGAATATTTTGATATAAATGAGGTTTGTTGACCATGAATTCCAAGAATAAGTGTAAAACCTGTTATTAAACCAGCTCAGGTTTTTTAAAAAAGTGCCAAAAAGCATGGAAAAAGTGACAAATAAATCAGAAAAGGCGACAAAAACATTGGAAAAGCACAAAAAGTATATTCATTTTCAATTTTGACCTGGAAAGACAAGTTCATGGTTAACAGGAAGACAACACAAGGGATACCAGCTATTTATATTTTAAATCTAGTTCTAATAAGTCTGAAGGATAAAGTCATCTTGTCACACACACTTGTTGAACCACGATAATCAGATTAGTGCTTTACTGTGAAAGCCTGATAATCACAGTTCATTGTTGTTTAGTTTTTAATTTCTGGTCGACTTGCTAAAAAGAAATCTGGAAGAAAAAAAAAAGTCTGCAACCGAGACATTTCTATGATTGATCTTTTCTGGAATATTTTTGTCAGAATTAAAAGCACAACATTTAAACATGTGGCGACTGACAAACTGAAGACTCGGATTAAAAAAAAAAAAACATCAGACAGTTTATCTGAAACATATTCCAGAGCACAGTACATGTATTTGAGATACTTTACAAAATATTTACATAGCTTTTTTATTTTTGTTCATTTTTAAACAACAAAACTGGATCCAAAAAAAAATAAAAAATAAACCAAAGGGAGGAAGGAATCGGTGGAGGATAATTTGGTGTCTTTATCAAACTTAACAAACCCCCTCAGACGTCTTTGTTCCTGTTCAAAACTGTAACAGTGTTTGGATATTCATAGAGTATAAAAACCTCTAAAATCTTAGTCTGGCTCAGATGGAAAAGTTTTTCATGGTTTCCTTCCTGCTCTGTTTCCTATTTCTTACCAACCCTGCCCACCAGCGGAGCGCCCCAGGGTACTACACTTGGTCCCCTGACATTTGCAATGAACGAGAGAATCCTTTGCAGCTTTTAAACAAACTATTGTCTTAATTCAATTATTCAATGAGACAAACCTTAAAGTTGCCACCAGGGGAATTTCAGACGCTGTATAATCTCACGGCGGTACTCGTCGCTTGTGTTCAGGTTCACATTTTTGAACTTACGGGTCCTTTCACCAGACCCTGCTCTTTGCGCATCACCGGCGCGTGGATACTGCAGTCTCGCGCCTCGCAAAATCCCGGCACGCCTGCATTCCCGAGCATGCCGGTCTGACCAACTGGACCAGGGAAGCCACGAGGACCTCGGGGACCCTCCATGCCGTTTTTGGGTTCTGCCGGGTGACCTGGCAGACCTGCGGAGAGGAAATTACAAAATCTTTAAGCCTGAGAACAAATACAACTTCTGGTCCCTTATTTACAGAAAATATAAATACAAGATGGAAACTAAATAACCAGTTGTACAATTTACAATTCAATAGTAAATACATACAAACAAAACATTACAAAATATTATATATATATTTTTCCTAAAAAATTTATTAAGGGATGTAAAAAAGGCTTATAAAAATTAAAGTTTTTAGGGGGAAACAGATAAAAATGTCAGGGCTAAGTTAAAAAAATTGTATTTCCTTTTACCAGCTAGATAATGTAAAACACTAATATTGTAGCAGGATATAGTTTATTTTATTTTACAGACTTTTATCGTTGTTTTATTTGAAAAAAAACCCACTTCTAATCATCTAAAGATCTCCAGTTCGTTAACCAGCTCAGAAAATACATAAAAAACACAAACATAACAAACATAAATGGTTAAAAATTAGTTATATTTGACATTTTCACCTCATTTTTCACATTTTTAAGGTAGCAGCAGAATGCACAAAACTCTGATGATTGTTGATTGATCATTGTGATGTAATATAGATCTCAACCTTATGTTATGTTATGATTGTGTGGAGGTGATTAGTGTTGTACCTCTGACGCCTTGTGGTCCGTCAGGTCCCACCAGACCTCGACCTGGATCCCCTGCGAGGCCTTTCGGTCCCTTTTTACCTGTTGAGAAAACACAAAAATCTTCTGGAAAAAGCTACAAAACTACAGAACTCCACTCACAATAAAAAGTTTAAACGGAGGTTGAAGATGGAAATGTATGTGTTCAAAACTCCTCTTCTGCTCCTTTAATAAAGGATTTGGATAGTTTAATTTTTCAGTTTGAATTTATAATAATTTGTGCCCTGAAATGACCAAATCACTTGTCGTCAAATCTTGTCCGGTGTTGTTGTGTTGCAGACAAAATGTAACTGTCAAAATCTGTATTTATAGTGAAAATGACAAAAAGACAAATTAAATAAAGGCTGTTAACTGAAAAGATGAACGTAATTTGAAAACATTATTTAAATTCTTAAAGTGCTCATATTGCTTCTGACTGGCAGTAGTTAGGACCCTCATACTCTGCCCTCATAGTCTCTGCTTCTGGGCCCTCATACTGGCTAGTAGTCCTTACCTAGGTACTGTCAGGGTCCCCTCTGTCATCATACTCTGCTTCTGACTGGCTAGTAGTCCTTACCTAGGTACTGTCAGGGCCCTCATACTCTGCTTCTGACTGGCTAGTAGTCCTTACCTAGGTACAAAGGGCCCTTGGTACTCAAAGTCCTTAAGGTATGATTTTTCACTCTGTTCCTTAAAACCCTCAACTCTGCTTCTGACTGGCAACACATAGGGGCCCTGAAACTGGCTAGGTCCTTACCTAGCTGCAGCAATGTGCACTGGCTATGACAAAAATATGGTGTTTTTCCTAAAAATACTAAACCATATAAACCTATTCTGATATAGTCCTTACCTCTAAAACTACAATTCTGAATCTGAAGATGAGCATATACAGGGTGAAAAGAGGAGCACAATTTATGACAAAAATATGGTGTTTTTCGAAAAAACTAAACCATATAAACCTATTCTGATATAACCTCTAAATACAATTCTGAATCTGAAGATGAGCATAATACGAACACTTTAAGGGCATGAACTCTAAATTTGAGGAGACAAAACAAGTCATTTTGTAAATATAATGAGCAGGAAAATGAGTAATTTCAGGCAATGACTGACCTTTAGTACTGCACTTAGTACACTTCTGTTCCTTCTGTTATATTTGCATAAATATAGTCTAATACATACTACATGGAGATTTACTGGATATACGAATGTATCACACGGATGTACATATACAATGTGATAGTGCTGTGCAATTAATCAGATTTTAAAAAGGATTTTGTCTCCTATCGCAAAAACAATGTTATAGGAAAAAACGTATTTTGCACATTGCGTTTTGCAAGTAAACTCTTTTTTTTTGTCTCGAGTCCTGAATGACATGCACACTTTCGCTCTTCCTGAAAGCTAAACTCAGTCAGCCAACATTTGAATGCATTTTTAATATTTTTTTTGGGGGAGTTTTATCCCTTTATTAGATAGACAGAGACAGTGAACAGACGTGAAAGGGGGAGAGAGAGAGAGAGAGAGATGGGGGATGACGCACAGCAAAGGGCCACAGGCTGGATTCGAAACCGGGCCCCTGCAGGACTCAGTCAACATGGGGTGAGCACACTTACTCAGAGAGCTAGAGGCCACCCCGATATATTATGTATTTTAAGGGGAATTCAAAAGGTTTCACAGGAAACGTATTAACAGAAAGTTCACAGTAATAATTGTAAAAATAATCGTGATTATGTTTTTCCATAATCAAGCAGCACTATGATGTGATGTTACCTCGGTCACCCAATGCTCCTTTCTGTCCCTCCAGTCCGCGGTCTCCTTGAGGTCCTTGGGCTCCTTTGGCTCCGACTTTTCCTGGTTTACCCTGACAGGTGGAGGCAGAAATGGTGTCTAATTAAATCCTTAATCCAGACGTTTTCAGTGAATCTCAATGTAATTTATAAACTTATAATGGTAATATTAGGATCCTCTAGAGTCTTCTCTGTGTGCTGCTCCAAGGTGATCATTTACAATTTAATCTGTGGTACTGAAGAGAAATACAAGTACATGACGTGTTTTTAAGGGTTTTGCCATCACTAAAATGTCAACCAGCTGTAAATTGACATTTTCTTTCTAGATTGCTCTTATTTTTCTTTTCAGTTTTTATTATCTAAAGCATCACTGGTGAACTAACTCTCGATTCTTCTCTGTGTGCTACTGCAAGACGAAGAAGAGGAATACAGCACATGATGCTTGTAATTCAAAAAGCAAGAATTTATTTATTTACTGTATTAAAGCTGTAGGGCGTTGTTTCTGTCTCCCCCATGATGAATTATAAAACGTGATTTAAGGTCCTGCGGAGGCTCCACGCAGAGCTTTCTCCGTAGCCTACGTAAGTGGCCTAAAGTTTAAACTTCTGCGCTGGCGTTGATCTCTTTAAGAGAATAGCAGGGCCAGCATGTGTGTATGCTGGGGAGTGTGTGGTAGAGCGAGTGAGAAAGTGACGGTGATTAGTTTCGGAGTGATTAGCGACTCTAGAGTCATAGTGAGAGAAACAAAATGTCTCCCCTGTTCTTTCTGACCACGATGGGAAATCTGCAGCAGGAAAGGTTAACCCTCTCCTTTATTTAATGTTGCTTATGGAGGAGAACCAGGAAATGAGTCGGGGGAAATGCAACGCTACCAAGCCCGGCCGAGTGCCGTGCGTCGGCACCGTGAAGTTACATTTTTTGAGAGGTGAACGTCAGGCTTTGGCATAGGGTCGGTATCTCCACGTACCTACGTACGTAGCCACGGCGTATATTTAACGCAGAAGAATAAATCACGTAATGACAACAACACTGTCAGCGAATCTACATAACACAAGCCTGCTGTGATCGCGCACCACCACCCCCTCCGTTTTCTGCGCCCAAAAGTTGTCTGACTACACTATTTTCTGAACATAGCTAAACCAAGAAATACAGAGAGAGCTGATAGTCTTAATTAGCTTTGTAGGAACTCATTTGGCAATGGCTTGAATGTAACAGACGTTCATTAATAGAAAAAAAAGTTGCACACTAAAGCTTGGATTGCATTTTATAGAAAACAAATTATTAATGTGTGCAAAGTGCAGTCTTTCTTTTTAAAAACGTATGGTATGAACAGAACCAGTCAAAGGTTTGGACACACTTTACCATGAATGAGTAAGTTGACTTGTACTGTAGATATTTGCAACCACTGTCAAATGTGAACCAGCTATAAATGGACATTTTCTTTCTATAAGGTTTCTATTGGGTTTTTATTATCTAAAGCTGGTGCCCTGAACCAGAAACCCTCTGACCAATCACAGCTGTGAGGTAAGAGAGGGACTTACAGGTTTGCCCAGTGACCCCGTCGGCCCAGGGACCCCCGGAGGCCCAATGAGGGTCCGGTTGTTGACGGGGCAGCCCTGGGAGCACTTGGCCCGGATGGAGGCGGCGTACTGAGAGATCTGTGCCGTGACCACGCCCCTGCAGAGCTGCAGTACCTGCTCATCAGTCAGACCAGGACCCTGCAGGACAGAAACTGTTCCACATCACCGCTACAAAACACAAGTCATCTAATCCTCCACTGAGTCGAAATAATCAGGTCTAAACATTTGGAACAACGTGCAAAAGAATGAAAACATCTGATGAGCATTACTTGCTTTACTTACTTGTGGATAAAAGTGAAAACAAATCTTTCAATACCGTTATTTTCTTCACAGCCGAGCAAGTCTGCTTCAATGAGCCATTTTAAACTCATCAACAGATTTCATTTCCACACGAAAAACAATCATCATCATCTAGTTTACAGGGACATTTCTGCTGCCTCATTTTTATTATGTAAAGATGTTTTGTAAAAGTATGTTAAAATGCATCTATGTCTTTAAAAAACTAGCAAAAAAAGTAACTTTAACCTAAGAACTCTAATTTGAATTGCACCTAATGAAATGCTTGACTGAAATGAGATCAAGTGAAAAACGTTACCGTCTTTCTAAGTAGGACATCAAATTCTGGGACTGCTGTCGCAAAACTGCTTTTTGACTTTGAAAGCAGTTTAAAAAATACTGTTTGGGGATAAACACTCTGAAGGCAGGCGATCCGTTAAACAAGCTGTTACTCACAGTGGGACCTGGAACTCCTTTGGGTCCTGCTTGGCCTTTAACACCGAGGTCCCCAATCGCACCGAGGTCCCCTCTGGTACCCGGGATGCCGGGCGGTCCCACGGGGCCGGGGCCGCCGGTACGACCAACTGCACCTTTAGGACCATGCTGGCGGAAAACGAGAAGTGAAAGAAAGGACAAAGAAGTAAAGATTAAGAGTTGAAGCATGTTTAACTGTAATTATTGTCTCTTTTTTAGCCTTTATTTGACAGGACAGCTGAGGACATGAAAGAGGAGAGAGAGGGGGACAACATGCAGCAAAGGGCTGCAGGGCAGAATCGAACCCTGGCCCTCTGTGTCAAGGAGTGAACCTCTATATATGGGCGCACCAGGTGAGCTATCCGTGCACCTGCAATTATTGTCTCTTACACTGCTTACTGTTTATAACACTGTACGTACAGTTTATTGCATAAAGAAATGTATAAAGACAATAATAATGGAATAAATAGGGGGCGAAATGGAATGAAAATTAAAAAGAAATATCAATTTATGCCACATTTTATCAATTAATTAATGTCCTAATTTATGTTAATATTATCTTTGGTACATTTAATGGCAAATGTATATTTATTTATAGAGTCATTTATTTATTTTTGATTTTCATACTGAAATATAATGAACTCTGTTCAAACGTCTGATGCATCTGTTTCACCTGTTTGCGTTGCGTATGATAAGATTATTTTGTAAAACCAGAGCATGTTTCGGTAACTCCTCAACTGGATTTTGGTGTGTGTATTTCTATGACGTCACTGCAGAAAACATAAAGCAAATAGAGTACTCACCTGTCCTTTGTCTCCACGGTCTCCCCTGCCGCCCTGAAAGGTGACAAAAAGGAGAAACGAGCTAATCAGTAAATAAACCCCAGCATGTGTGGGAAGAGGAAGTGAAACGGAGAGTACGATGTATGTGTGATGTGTAACGACGAGTTTCATCATTAGACTGTAAACAGATCTAAGTACCTTTTGTCCTTTAACACCTTTAATGCCCTTATTTCCTGCTGCGCCCTGCAGGAAGAACACAACATGTGATGAAAGAGAAAGTTGTGATCGTTGTCAGAAGACTCACAAAAACCATAACAGCATCAACTGGTTCCTCGAGTTATTGGGACCAGTTTATAAAAGAAGGAAAGATGAGAGAGGTGAAAAGAGGTCAGCAGACGAAGGGAAACTCCCGTCGTCTCTCTGTGATTAATAATGAAAGTAATCAATAGGTAGTAGTTTAAAATGAGCGTTGGCTCAACCAACTCCAACAGTAAAGTCCTTTTATTCATGCATGGGGAATAATAATCTAATGATATAGTATAAAATAGTACAACAGTCACAGGGGACATTTTTAGACTTTTTTCTGATTATGTACTTTTACTGAAGGAACATTTTCAAAACTTGTCACAGAAGATATTTACAGAGTGGTATTAGTTATTTTATGACGCGTACAGACTCTTATATGTGATTATTAAATACTCACCTTCACACCATCGGGTCCTGTCTCACCTTTGGCCCCCTGGAAGAAAGTCAGGTAACAGTTACAGTTGTGTTCCTTAATCTGAGATTATATTAAAGTTGATATTTGTGGAAAGAGACGTCTGATATTTTAAAGATTATTTTTTGGGCATTGTAGGCCTTTATTTTTAAAGGAACAGCTGAAGAAATGAAAGGAGAATGACATGCAGCAAAGCACCGCAGGTAGGGGTCAAACCCACAGCCGCTGTGTTGAAGGCACAAGATAGGAGAGCGCGCTATACCAGGTGAGCTACCCAGGCGCCTGGTTTGTCTGATATTTAATAAAAGGTGAATATCGGTCTATATGTTAATAACTGATCTGCAGTCGGCTGTACCCACAGGCTGGCCCTGCAGGCCCTTTGGTCCTGGTTTCCCCGGTACTCCGGCGTCTCCTTGCTCTCCTTCAGCTCCCTGTTGGACATACAGACAGAATAACACTCAAACAATCAATCAATATGATTTAATCCATAATAAATACAATTTTCATTGTGTGAAGGTTCATTCACATCCAGTTTCAGAGCTCCGTGAGCGGTCACTCGTAGCAGCACTGTATGTTGAGTTTAGCCGACATAAAATGAACGCCATGCAGTTACGACATTTAGGTTTAGACACCAAACTGACCCTTGTGTTGCATAGTTCTTTTGGGTCAACATTTTTGATCCTTTGGTTGCTTTTCCAGACGTTTTTGTCACTTTTTCTGATGTTTTAGTCAAATTTTTCTGCACTTTTTGGACGTTTTTTCCCAAGTTTTTCTCAAGCTTTTTTTTTTTTTTTTTACATTTTTCTCACTTTTTTCAACGCTCTGTTGTCATTATTTTTCTTCAAATGCTATACTACTGAATTAAACAACCAAATTCAATGAAAGTAGTGAACTGATCATTTATTTTACTTGTGAAGAGCGCCGTATGGAACCATTTTTTTGTTTTGACAATTTGGTTAAAGAAACATTTCTGATATAGAAACTTGTTGAAAATCGGTCAAATTGGACCCGAGGACAACAGAGGGTTTTGTTCATGATTATATTTATTATTATGTTCACGTATTTTTGATTAAAACAGTCCCAGGGAACACGCTGTTACTCCCCGATGTGAGTCGAGTGCAGATGTGAGTCGTGCATGCTCAGATGTAAACGGTTTACAACATAACTGTCATTCTGAAATTTGTGAAATCTATGAATTAATAAACTTTTCTCATTAAAAACAATAACAGAAGATGGGAATCATTTCAACAAGACCCAGGACTAGGTGGAGGGACGTCCAGCTGGGAGGAGGCCTCGGGGAAGACCCAGGACTAGGTGGAGGGATGTCCAGCTGGGAGGAGGCCTCGGGGAAGACCCAGGACTAGGTGGAGGGACGTCCAGCTGGGAGGAGGCCTCGGGGAAGACCCAGGACTAGGTAGAGGGACGCGTCCAGCTGGGAGGAGGCCTCGGGGAAGACCCAGGACTAGGTGGAGGGACGTCCAGCTGGGAGGAGGCCTCGGGGAAGACCCAGGACTAGGTGGAGGGACGTCCAGCTGGGAGGAGGCCTCGGGGAAGACCCAGGACTAGGTAGAGGGATGTCCAGCTGGGAGGAGGCCTCGGGGAAGACCCAGGACTAGGTGGAGGGATGTCCAGCTGGGAGGAGGCCTCGGGAAGACCCAGGACTAGGTAGAGGGATGTCCAGCTGGGAGGAGGCCTCGGGGAAGACCCAGGACTAGGTGGAGGGACGTCCAGCTGGGAGGAGGCCTCGGGGACCCAGATCGTCCAGGGGAGGAGGCCTCGGAGGAAGACCCAGGACTAGGTAGAGGGACGTCCAGCTGGGAGGAGGCCTCGGAGGAAGACCCAGGACTAGGTAGAGGGATGTCCAGCTGGGAGGAGGCCTCGGAGGAAGACCCAGGACTAGGAAGAGGGATGTCCAGCTGGGAGGAGGCCTCGGGGAAGACCCAGGACTAGGTGGAGGGACGTCCAGCTGGGAGGAGGCCTCGGGGAAGACTCAGGACTAAGTGGAGGGACGTCCAGCTGGGAGGAGGCCTCGGGGAAGACTCAGGACTAAGTGGAGGGACGTCCAGCTGGGAAGAGGCCTCAGGGAAGACCCAGGACTAAGTGGAGCGACGTCCAGCTGGGAGAAGGCCTCGGGGAAGACCCAGGACTAGGTGGAGGGACGTCCAGCTGGGAAGAGGCCTCAGGGAAGACCCAGGACTAAGTGGAGCGACGTCCAGCTGGGAAGAGGCCTCGGGGAAGACCCAGGACTAAGTGGAGCGACGTCCAGCTGGGAGAAGGCCTCGGGGAAGACCCAGGACTAGGTGGAGAGATTATATCTCCAACCTGGCCTGGGAACGCCTCGGGATCCCCCAGTCGGAGCTGGTTGATGTGGCTCGGGAAAGGGAAGTTTGGGGTCCAAATGCTTACGAAGATCATGTACCACCTTTTTTAGTCCAAACACGCACACACGTACGCCCTCACAGATTTAGCTGCGTGATTGTTGATACATTAGACGTTAGATTATTACATGTATAGTCACACGTTCACTAAAGTGGTGCTTTTAACAGGATTAGGGCTTTGGTTTGGTTTAGATCCTTTTTATTTGGGGGGGTTACTGTAACTTACTGTACAGTCATAAATCTGCTCACTGAATGAATCTACTGTACTTCTTGAGCGGTTAAACTGTTTGACTCAGAACGGTTTCACTTCTAAAACCCACCGTTTCAGCCACTGAAAAATGAGCCTCTGATTCTTTTCTTATCCTCTGCACCCGTCTCTCCATTCAGGAGGCTTTATTTTATTCCATAACTATACTTCCTTTGAGCTCTATTTAAAGAAAGAGAGCCTTCTCTCTCAATGAGTATGTTTACATGCACACTCATCTTCCACTATTTTTCTCTGCTGAGCTGCATTAAAGATGTAAAATCCTGAAGATAAATGAGAATAAAACTTTACCAACACCTAAATGAATCTACCTCGGCCCGTCATTAAATGTATTATATCCCTGCGCAAGAAAGCTAGGTGTTATTTTGAATTATTGTTCAAAATTACATTCTTCCACCTTAGATCTAGATCTCTTGTGTTTGATGATCCAAGTGTTTGTTTTGTTATTATAATGACTCAGAATTGGATTTTTATTACTGCATTCAAAGTTATTGATTCTCCTGCTTTATTTCTTTATGGATGGAGGGAGGGCGTGCAGCTTTTACACACAACATGTAACAGATGTTTAATTTCTAACGGACAAACTGTCCAGATGTGACATCTGGTGATTTCTCTGTTTGTTGTTATCTGAACCAACAGCATGTGATTTTTTTTTAGTTTTTTCTTTTCGGGACATCCCCTCCTCCTTCTTCTTCCTCTTGTTAATGTCACAGTGGCCACATCAATATAACGAAAACAAAACAGCTTACCTCCTGAGAACTGAACGCTGGGAAATTCCTCAAGATATTACTTATAACTGCAGATCTTCTTTCAAAAGTTTCAGAAGTCTTTCAAAAATGACTTTCAATTTTAGATGTACAACCACAACCAACTTTTACAGAAATAAATCTGTAAAAAGTACATGTTAAGTTATGAGGAAGTCAATGTCTGTTTTCCACATCGTCTGCATGTCATGTCACTTATTTGATAGCTCCTTAACTCCTCGGCCCTCGGAGGTTGTTCTGCCCCTCCTTGGTGAAGTCTGGGATCAATGAGGAGCCATGAGCGAGGAATCACGAGAGCAGCCTTCCCAGAAGCCGTGCAGCTGAGGGAGTTGCTAACTCCGCACATACAGCTGAATCTATGTGATGCTTTAGAGGAAAGTATGTCTTATCCCTGTAAAAACACCTTTGCTTGTTGCCTCTCTCCTCCGATGATTTCCTCGCTTCTCTCCCATGCCTCCTCGGTGGGAGGGACTAAGACGCGAGGAAGGGAGGCAAGTGGAGGACTACAGGAGGCAATTTAAGGGTTATATGATGCAACCACTGACTCAGCAAGTGGTTCTGAATCAGTGTCTTGGTCTTGGACTTTAACTATTAAAGGTGTGACTCTAGAGTTTACTCACCACAGCGCCCACTCGGCCTCGGGGTCCTTTCACGCCCCGATCCCCCTTCTGGCCCTGCAGAGGTAGAAAACAGACATTAGGACACTGATGTTCAGCAGAATGTTTTATCCAACAAGTCTATTACACAGCAAACATTTTTTACTTTCCCCCGTTAAAGGGGTTTGTTTGGTGGGTTGGGGGGTGATGATCCACCCTCCCCCCGTCGAGGAAAATAAAGAATAAATACAGTCTAACTGCGACCGCCGGTTCACTATTTCCATAGAGGTCTAATTAAATTATGATATAAAGCTTTTTAAGGATGGAACCAAGCTAACCAGCTCTGAGATGAATCATAAAATCATAAAACATTTGGTTTGGCTTAAAAGAACATTTTGAAAACAGAATAAAAGGCTAAGGTACGAGACTGTGTCCAGAAACGGTCATAGAGTTGGTCAAGGCTGTTCAATCTAGCCATTGCGGGTTTGGTAAACATTTCCATGCTAAGAACAATCTCCAACATTTAGAGACTTTGCTGTTACACTTAGGATTGTGGTTAGTGTAGTACTTCTCCGTGATATAGCAGATTTTTCTGAAAACAAGGTTGGTTTCATACAGACTTTGGGTTTCTACAGGAGCAAAAACCTTTGTTTCACAACCTCCGGTGCTCGTGGTCAGTCTAACTTAGATAGTTCAGACATAATGGCTGATAATCTTAATCCTTATGGAGAAAATTAACGGGATTTTGACTTTTGAAACCTCACTGTTGAGCTCTATTTGTGATTTGAGGTATTGTGTTTTATAAATAAAATTGTATTCCTACTGTTAAATGTCAAAATGTCATCTGTGAAAAAAAGCCTATTGTGTTAAACAATTACGTGTACGTTTCTCTAATGGTCAAACTCAATAGCTTGTGCAGGAAAACAGACTTGTGTGCTCTGGCGCGATGCGTAGCGACTCACATTAAAATAGAAAACAATAGGCGGGGGTGTTTTAACCGACATGATACACTGCCGGTGTGCTTTGTCATTCAGAAAGAAATATCAAATGACTTCATGAAATCATTCCCCATGTTGTGATTCATTTTGCAGGACTGTCGGGTAAGAATAATAAATACAGTTTCACAGTTAAGTGGATGAGCCCTTACCAGAGTTCCTGCAGACATTTTTTCATGCAATTATTGGATGAGTCACATTCAAATTCTCCCGGTTGAATCATCAGAACAAACAATAGACACTAATCTCAAAAGAATCCAATAAATCCAATCAGAGAGCAACAGATTCCCCCTGCTATATGGCTGATGAAACAACATTGAAATATTTTGATTAAATAGCTGTAATTTATCTGTATAGCGTTGTTAAATTAATCCGGGAGGCTTTTATGTTTTTGTGTTGAAGATCATTGAGGTTATCGTGAAAGATTAACTTTCATATGCAAACTGACAGGAGGATGAAAACACGTATGCGAGCAGATGTTGCTACATGACACACAAATGTAACTAAAGCCCTATTCGCATGGGACTAGTTTTACCTGGGGAACTCTATTAATTTGTAATAATTGCGGAGGTTGTCTGTGACTGTGATCTTCATCCCGTGAGAAAATAAAACAAATCTCACATTTATTTGAGAGAGTATTTCTTTGAATGATTTTAGTTGAATTATTTATATTTATCTTTGATTGGTGGAAACTCCTGGAAAATCAGATTTTGACTATTTGTGTCAGTTTTTGATTTGTTTTTGTATGTGTGGGTGTCCTATTCTTGCTATGCTTGCTCCACCTATGGGTACATATAAAGTAACCTGAACCTGAAGTCTGTGATTTGTTAGGTACAGATTCCAACAATGACCTTCCACATTTCGTCAAACACAGAGGTCATGTGATAATATTAGTCCTGTGTGAATTGGCATCTCTGTGATTCAGGATCATATTGGCTGCATTGGCAATTAAAAAATGACTGTTTTGACAGAGCCTTGTCATCCGATGTGGGGGATACTGTCAGTAAATTTGAATAAAATACAGACTTTGCTTATCCCAACTTCTAAATAACATTAAGTCCCCTGGTAATAGTAGTCCAGTGTGAATTTAAAACAATAATAAACTGTGAAAAAAATGCTTAAATAAATGAGACCTTGGCGGTAAAAGAGGAACTGAGAGCATTTGTAGTTGCGACTGATTTTCTGAACTAAACTTTAATGACAATCGTCATCTAATTTCCTATCTGGTTAAAGGTGCATTATAAGTTCCTGCATGGTTTCAGTGCAATTTCATTTTTGTCTCAAATCGTAGGCATCTCTCCTGAATACACTGTGAAAAAGTCCGGTTTCAGGAGACATCACAGGGATCGCAAACGTGAAACAAACACTACAGACACAGCCTGTGCACCCAAATACAACAAACCACTCCAGCCAATCACATACTAGACTAAATATTCTTGGAACGTCAACAGATGTGACCGTGCAGGAACTCACAGTGCACCTTTAATAACTACTGTAAGTACTCTATATATATATCTATGTTTTGTTGAGCCATTATGTTCATTACCTTGGCTCCAAACAGTCCAGGCTCTCCCATTATACCCGGGACTCCTATAGGACCCTGAGGAAGACAAACAGCAGGGATGAACAGAGGTTTGTAGCAGTATGGGGATAGTCAAGATAGCGGACAGTCTGTAGAGGTTGGTGACGTTCAATCACACCGACTCACATCTTCTCCGGGGTCACCATCGCTGCCCGGCAGGCCGCCTAGACCTTTAGTCCCCTGAGAGAGAAAAGGAGAAAGAGAAAACATTAGACAAATCCTGTGTTTTGGTTTATCCTGAAAACAACAGAATCTTATTGGACTCAGTTTGATTTGACTGAAATTTCCTGTTTTGTTTTTACTAGAATTCGTTTCATTTTATATAGAGATAGAGCATTTTTTGGTTAAAAGACAGGACGTTTCAAGTCTGTCTTAAAACAATATTCAGGTGCCCTTATGAACAGTGAACCATGTCTTGCTTGCTGTTAATGTTCCCATTTTATCTATCTATCTATCTATCTATCTATCTATCTATCTATCTATCTATCTATCTTCCTAATGCATTTCTAATGTAAGTGATAGGGGACTAAAGCAATTCTCCTCGTTTTGTGCAAAAAATGTATTCAAAAGGTTTATTTGAAAGTTAATATGAGGCTTCAGAGTAAATCTGGTCCCAGCTTCTCAAAACTGAGGATTTGTTCATTTTCCTTGTTTTACATCACAGTAAATTAGATGTATTTGGGTTTTGGACAAAAAACAACAATTTAAAGACGTCCCCTTGGACTCTTGTAAATTGTAATTGACATAATTTTATAAACTAACCATAATCAATAATCTTTCATTTAAGAAAAGACAAGAGATGAATTGATAATAATAAATAGTTCCAGCCCTAATGCAGTCAAACTTATTCTCTATATATAACAAATATCTGCATATAAATGCAGAATCTGTCAGTGTGTGACCCGTATAATGAAGGTTATTAAAAAGCCATGTCAACATTTCTTCTTTTAGTTTTACTTTAGCTTGCATTGGTAATTTTGGTTTCATTTTGCTTTATTTATCTGTAAACAACCTTCAACCGACACTGTGGCAGCAGTTTTGGTTTCAATTTGGTGTTTTGACTGAACTTATCCCAATATTTATATGTTGGGGTTGATGAGGGAAAACACAAAAAGCTGAATAAGTCAGAAAACTGTTTCTGGCTTCCCATGAAACTAAAAGCAACCGAGAATACTTTGGGAAATTTAAGAAACTCAGCGACGTATTTCAGTCATGCCCATGTGTCATGGTGCTGTCCAGATTAACACAGTGATACCTGTCTATCTGTCTAGGTATCTTCTTCTCCTATCAGTTTCTGCTTTACTCAAATGACCTTCCAAGTGAGTAAAGTGATAGTGAGAGTCTAAATGAGGCATTGAGGTCAAGAAAAAGTGAAACTACAGCGATCCTTAACAGCAATTTGGGTATTTTTTGTAACATGAAGTGAAAATTTCAGGGGTAGTTCTTTGTCATAAGAGTCTTTCAAACTTGGTAAAAAAAATAGTTTGGAAATGTCTGATTCAGAGTCAGATGAGTCAGGGGTCAGATGACTTCTTAAATGGTATTTCCTCGGGATCAAGAGAGTTCCTTCATCCCCTGACATGACAAGCTTTTTATTGGGATAAAAACACAGTTTTTTTGTGATTATAAGTAAAGAGGTTGTGATATAAATGAGTGATCTCAACATAAGCTGTCAAAGCATTTAAAATAATGTACAGTAGATGTAGTGATCATGGAATAATTATGTCATGACACCAAGGCTTGTTATGTCAAGAGGACAAATTATTTCTTGAAAATTAAAATAATCACGTTTGTCCTCGCTGGGCTTCTGAAAATTATGTAAAATATGGAATACATTGAGCTCATTTCAGTGTTTCAAAGAATAGTTCAGGATTTTGTGATATACTGTGAACGTACTTGCTTACTTTTTGTACAGTGAGATGAAAAGTACACATCTCTTCACATACAGAATAAGCAAGATCCAGTGTGCTAATTGGAGAGCATCAGAGGTGCTGGTGTGTGTATCTCTTTAACTTTGGATAGAGCCCAGCTAGCTGTCCCCCCCCCCACTGCTTCAAGTCTTTATGCTAAGCTAGGCTAACCACGTCCTGACTCCAGTTCTGTATTTAACACACAGACATGACAGAGTTCATCAATTTGGACAAGTGGGTTACATTATTATCTTTTCTCGCCCCCTTCCTCCCCTCTTGCCCACGTCGGAGAATGCTTGTTGAATGCTAACAGTTCCACAATGATTTCCAGGTGTTTTAATACACAATCCCACATTATCAATGTTTTTCTGTTCTCTTTTAAAGATAATTGTTTTAGCTATTTTAGGCCTTTATTTTCATAGGACAGAAGAAGACATAAAAGGGGAGAGAGAAGGGGGGAGGACATGCAGCAAAGGGCCGCAGATCGGAGTCAAACCTGCTGCTGCGTTGAGGAGTAAACTACAGCATATGGGTGCGCTACCCAGGCGCCCATCAATTTTTTCCTTAAGTGCAGTTATTGTTCTCTACATGAATATTGTTCGCATGAAAAATGTCTCATTTGCAGTTATTGTACAAAAAAAAAAAAAAAAATACAAATGTTCTAACACAAACTCTGTGACATAGTAGAAATGAAGGAGGCTAAAAATGTATATGGTCAATTATTCCTTTTCAATATAGTGTTTAAAAAAAAAAAATCAACTACCATAGAGTCTTAGTGACGTAATTAAAATTAAGTTTGGTTAATTAGCCTGTTGAGTGGCATCCGTATTAATCTTATCGAGCACAATAAATCCACTGATCATTAACATCCAGACGTGAGACCTGAGTTATTTCAAAACTCACATCTGCCCCGTTTAAAGTCCCTCTGTAACCCTAATTGGACAGATGAGTTCAGTCTGAGCTACAGACAGAGAGCTGCTGGTTCTACTGTCTGTATCTGTCAGTCACAGTGAGTAGGCAGGCTGTGGTTCAGTGGTTTGCTCAATAGCACTTCAGCAGGACATTTGCAGCAGGACAAACCTGTGACCTTTTAGCTAATGACTGTGTTTTCACAACGCTGGTCATCATGTGTTTATAACCTATGATAAACCACAGTATGTCACCCCCTCCCCCCAAACACACACACACACACACACACACAAGTGTGTCTCACTATCTTTGTGGGGACCAGTCATTGACATAATGCATTCCCTAGCCCCTTACCCTAACCTTAACCATCAAACCTAAATGCCTAACCCTAACCTTAACCCTAACCCTAACCATAACCTAATTCTAACCCTGATCCTAAAACCAGGTCTTAACCCTTACCCTAACCCTAACCATAACCTAATTCTAACCCTGATCCTAAAACCAAGTCTTATTCCTCAAACAGCCCTTTAAAGTTATGGGGACCAGCATTTTGTCCCCACAAAGCTGTCAGGACCCCATAAGTATACTGTATTCCCAGTTTTTGGTCCCCGCAAATGTAGTAAAACATGGTTCACACACACACACACACACACACACACACACACACACGCACACAGTGATATATTTACTCACTGAGAACTGAGAACAAACTCCCGACATCAGTGACATTTAATAATAAATAATAAACTTTAGTAATGAAATACCAAATGTGTGTTTGTACCTTTGGTCCAGTGGGTCCGATGGGTCCCTGCTGTCCAGTATAACCCTGAGGACGACAAGTTTCATCACAAATACATCTCTGCACATTGAGGAGTAAATTATTTCAAAGATGAAGCAGAGGAGGAAGAAATTACTAAAACGTGGAATTAAGAAGTAGTGATCGAGTAGCTTTAATCTGTCAAAAAAGAAATAAAGGAGAAAATATCTCAACAATTTGACTTAAACTGAACATAAAAACCTTGTTCTTAGTAAAATTGTTTCATACACAATAATAACGTACTCCTTAGAGTCTTCTGGTGGAATTCATGGAATCGTGTGATGAGATATTTGCTTTTATACAAAATCCAAACCAAATGTGAATGATTTAACAAGAGTAAAATATCAGATGTTCTCATTGAGCCCAGATGATGATTGGGGATGTTTCTTACAGTGTATCCTCTGTCGCCGACGTCGCCTGAAAACCCTGGAGCTCCGACCTGACCCTGTGGGAGAATACAGGACGGTTAAAGACACTCTATCCACCTCTGCTGGTGAGCAGAAGAAGAAACAACAAGGCTTTAGTATGAACACATGACAGATTTCAACCAAATATTGAAGAATCCTGTATTTAGAACAGGAAAGATCTAATGATACTGCTCTGAGATCACTGGACTTCAGTTACCAGACCTGAGCTCCCTCTGGAAGAAACTGGTACTCCAGAAAGCTAAGAGAATCAATATAAATTCTGGCAATGTTAGGCGCTGTGTGCATTTGTCTGTGGATTGACTATTTTGATACTTTATACATTTATTATTTAGTATTTATGTATAACCTTGACCTGCTTCATAATGAAAAAAGACATGGAAGTCTCACTTTTTACAATATGGGACCTTTAAATGCTGCTGATGGCAGCAACCTGTAACATCCAGCGCTTGTAATCCTCGGGGAGCATCATGCTTTGATTTATGTAATTATTACTTTACTTAAGTGGATTTGTATATTTATTTAATTTAGCTTAATTTCTGCAACCTGTGTGTTGCCTTGGTTACCCATTTGTTGACTTGCTGCTACTGACATGTTGGGGGATTGGATGATTGCGATGGTGTTTACTCTTGTCTTTTTTTCATGTGACTGGTTGACTGCAAAATTTAATTGTCCTTTAAGGATAAATAAAGTAGTTTGAATTGAATTTAATGTGATTGAATGAATCAGAAAGTAATGGATTAAAAACAATAGTTTGGCATTTTTGGGGCATTCACTTCCTGCAGATATATATTGTATGTTGCAGATATATATTGTATGTACAGTATATGCAGGTACGTCCGAACTTCTCATGTCTTTTATTTCCCATACCTTCTGTCCGTCTCGTCCCTGAGCGCCCTCTTTGCCTTCATCACCGCGAGACCCCTGAACACAAAACATAGAAACAATGAAAAAACAGCTGTTTTATGAACAAAAGAGATGTATGATGATGAAGAGAAACACGATTATAAAGGATGAAATTAGATTGGATTTTACAGTTACTTGTGAACTCATTAAATGTGATTAGTTTATGTTTATTTGACTTTGATGTATAAAGGTTCAGAGAGGAAAAGATGTTATATCTTTATATAGCAGAGCAGGCGAGTCTTCCTGTATTAAACCTAAACAATCTTCAAACTTAAAATATTACTCCAACATGTCTTTCAGGTGACTGCTTCAACAAAATGGATCGTTTTGTTTCATTTCATGTCCGGACAACTCGTCATTTACAATTTACAATTCTTTTTTAAAAGGATAGGCTCCATGGCATCGAGTGTGATATAACCGCCATATTTTTGGAAAAGTATGACACGAAGGCTGATGTGGACAAATTAAAAATAATGTATTTAAAAAAAGTGAAATCACTGATCCTGCTTTTCATTTCCATATTTGAAATTGAAAGCTCATTTAAGATAAGATAAGAAAAACCTTTATTTGTCCCACAGTGGGGAAAATGCGGTTTGGAACAGCAAAGATAGGTAAGTATACAGAGATAGATAAATAATACAAAATATATCAAACAGTATTATACAATAAATTACACATGAATTATTAAATTGCACTTTGATTGCACAATTGTTTTATTTCAATCTATTTTCAATTTAGAAGTGTAATCGTGACAGCCCTATTATTAAACTTCAATCTCAATCTTTACATATCAGACCCTCTTTTAAGAACAATAACATGTTACTAATCATAAATGTTAACTACCTCTATATAAGCACTTCAAACATGAGTCAGTCAGTCAGGTACATACTGAATATTCAATAATGTAATGGTGTGTATTAGAGAGTGTCTTTACCTTTATGCCTTTACCGCCCTTTGGTCCTGGAGACCCAACGTCACCACGAGGGCCCTGAAATAGAACAAATAAATAGGAATAAAAATGTATAATGTGTGTGGGTGTGTTTGTGTAACACTGACTTCTCCATTTAAAGTTCTAATAAGAACAATAATGAATATATACTGTAATATTAAAAGCTGATTTGAAATAAAAAGGATACTGAAGCATAACAAATTAGAAATGTAGTGTTTTTATGGAGCTGCAGACGCCTGCCTACTTAAATGTTGTACATTCAGATTTGATATTTGATATCTGTTTTGAAATAAAGAATGCAAACTTTTAAAAACTGGGCGGCAGAAACAAAAGCTTTTGCTGGTGGTTGATCTTTAAAAAAAGAAAATCATTCTCATAATTAATTTGGAAAATACTTCTGTTGGTTTATAAATCAGTGAATGGTTGATTTGTGATCTTCTGCTTCCTGTCCCCCTACTAATTATACTAATTATAAACTAATTATATTGAAGAAATACAAACATGCCTGTGGGGGTGTGGTAGAAACCTGTAACAGCTTATATAAAAACCACAACCCCTGGACATACACAAATGTAGACACACAAAATCAAAAATACATTTTAAAGTGCTCATATTAAGCTTTTTGGCCTTTTTTCCTTTCCTGTATTGTGTCATGTGTGTTTTTGTCCTTGGTTTCATGTTGTTTGCATGTTGAAATGCAACGCCACCAAGCCACAGCCAAGCGCATGCGGCACCGCTATGTGTGGTTACACATTTAAATAGGTGCACGCCAGACTACGGCGTAGGGTCTGGCGTAGGTTTCTGTCCCCACGTACCTAGCCACGGCTGAAGCATAAATCACGCTTAAGTCTTCCACAAAGCGAGCAAAAACACTGACATGTAGTTTAACAGCAACAACAACTGGTAAAGCCCCCAAATCACCAGCAGCCTCCTGTCCTGCGTCACAGCTCCACCTGAGAGCTGCGGGAACCACCATGACGGCAGCTTGTGGTTCCTAATTGGCAGGTGGAGGAGCCAAAAAAAAAAAACTCCAACTGACGACTATTGGATCAACAACTAAAGTCAATCAGCACTGCTCCCAGCAGAACACACCAGCACTGATAAACCACACAATACATAAAAATGAGAAATTAAACTGTGCATTACTGTAAATACATTTTACTATTTATTCCCATAACTTATATTTATTTATTGTTTGTTCATCTGTGTCTTGTAGTTTTTTCCCCCTATTCCTTGCTGGGTGGGGGGAGAGAATCACACACACACACACACACACACACACACACACACACACACACACACACACACACACACACACACACACACACACACACACACACACACACACACACACATTTATCAGAACTGGCCGGGGTAATGAAGTCAAAGAGTTTAAATGCTGTGGCAAGCAAACATTTGTTGCTAAGATGTGCATAATTCCTAAAGAAAAAAAAACATCCCGAAACACGTGTGACGTTTCGAAACTGCAAGTTAGGAACAATACAGCAGATTAATTATTAATAATAATAATATTATTTACACGAATAAAGACATTCGCATACATAAAAAGGCACAAATTATTGCAAAAAAAAACACCAGAATGCAGGAAATGTTTGGACGACCCCCCCCCCCCCCCAAAAAAAGTTACGCCCTTGCTCTTAATATATCTTTCTTTTAAGTTTTCTATTAATCTGTATTCATTTATGTCATTGCTGCAACAACCACATTCTTTAAATTCATCAATAAGAGAGAAAATAGGAAGAAATGACACTGATGATTTTTCACAATAAAGTTCAGTTCAGTTGATTGATAAATGTTTCCAGAACAGGGAGGTTGTTTCCTTACAGTCTCACCCGGCCCTCCGACTCCTCCGCGGGGTCCCTCCATCCCAACGTCACCCTGCCGACAGAAAGACATCACATTTTATTAAAACATCTGCTCATGATGCTGCTAAACTGCTCATATACAATGCAATATAATATATGAACTGGGATTTTTTGGGACATTTTTTTTCAAACTTTTCACTAATCAGAGAAAGGGTTTTTTCTAATTCTGTTACCAAGACCTTCATTCTTCCTATGGCTGAAAGGTTATGAGGACAGAAAAGAAAACAATTGAATTTGTTAAAACAATTAATATACAATATATTTTGGGATACATAAGAGAGGTTTGAGACAGAATAGAATTTATGGCTAAGTGAACCAGATGTTTATACAAATCCATTCATCATTTTAAAGTAACTTTATTAGAAAAGTTAACAAATTTCGGACTGCTTTGTTGAGTCTTTCATAATGGTGCATCCCTGATCCCTCAGTCTGAAAGGTGTGTGTGTGTGTGTGTGTGTGTGTGTGTGTGTGTGTGTTGTGTGTGTTTACCTTCAGACCAAACTCTCCTTGCTCACCCAGGTCTCCTATAAGTCCAGGTTCTCCCTGTTGACGCCAAAAGATTCAGTTGCTTAGGTACTTCATAAGTAATTCTCTGAGAACATGTTTACTTATTATCTTCTATTTTGAGTGACAACTTTGTTTTTTTTTCACAGGAACTAAAAACAGCTGAATTAACACAACATTTTCTGCCTTTCTGTCACATCTCCAGCAGCCAGATTCACTGTGTTCAGTCAGAAGGAATCACTGCACATGGGGGGGGCACTTTTAATGACATTTTGAACATGTTCAGAGGCTAAAAATACATTTAAAACTTGCCCTGTTGGAGCCTGTTGGGTGCTAACGCTAGCAGGAGGATAACTCGGTGTAGGCAGCATCGATTGGTTTCATTTTTCTTGCTAATGACAGCACTCCACATTTCCAAACAACAGAGCTACGTGTTGGAATCAACCGGAATTCTCCTTTAACCCACCTTTTGTCGGGTTAAGAAAGACTGCCTGTGCTAGCTGGCTAAATTAGCATTAGATTAATCTTATATCTATACAGCTAATGTAAATGTTACTGGTGAACTCATTCGTGGGTTAGACCAGTGCTGTTAACCGCGGTCAAAACAATAACACTAAAATTAACTTAATGAGCATGTTGAACGATGTTAGCCTATAATGTTATCCAACAAGCATTAGCTAGCATTTACGTTACTTACAAACCAGCACATTGTGGTAACATTAAGCTGGATCGATATTGATATGAATCAATAAATAAGGTCTCTGCTGTATTACTTTGTTGCAAAGTGGCATGTAATCAGTCACAAAATGATGCAGCGTGGCAAAAAAGCAGTATTACGGCTATGAGTATTTTTTCTGTGACATTGAACACTCCTGAACGTATCATCTGGGTGCAGTGTTTTGACGAAAATTACAAATAACTAGAGGTTGAGAGGTTATATGAAGGCACTGAAGGGCGACTAAAGGAAACGCTCCGTGTCTAAAAATAAAATACCAGATTTCTCTGAGTTTGACATTTGGTGGAAGCATTTGGGATAGTGTAAGAACACAACACCCTCGTTTTTAGACATTTTAATGCAGAAATGTTACATATTGTATCTTTAATGAACGTCCGCTACATTCAAGTCGTTGCCAAATGAGTATTAACAAAGCTAATTAAGACTGTCAGCTCCACACACTCTCTCTGTATTTCTCAGTATGGCTCAGTATGTGCAGAAGATTGTGGTGCCCGCCGACTTTCCTGCACAGAAACTCAAGTAAAGATAACGACCTCTTCTGAAGAGTCCATCATGTGTTTTTTTATCCTCCGTGTCCTCCTTGGCAACTAGCAACTGTTTTTAGAAGGAAGGGTGGGGACGGTACGCGATCACGGAAGGCTTGTATCAGGTGGACAGGCCGACAGTTTTGTTAGAATTCCTCATGGGAGCGACAGAAACTACACACTATAGCTTTAAAACTTTACAAACCCTGTTTAAGTGTGACTCGTCAGACGTCCGCTGTGGGACACTTGGAGAACTGGTTTTAAACTCACCATGGCTCCAGAGAAACCAGAAGCTCCGTCATCTCCCTCAGGTCCAGCGCCGCCCTGTAAAAGGAGAAGTCAATGGTCAAAACCACAAATAAACAACAAACCGAAACTAAAAATATGAAGTGTTTGTTATTGTTTGTAACTCAAAAGAGGCAAGGAGAGTTCTTGCCTTTGCTAGATATGTATGTATGTTCACCAATACATTTTCAATACGTCCTAGGACTGCCGAATAAGAGGAAAATATGAGATAACGTTGTTGAATATTGCGATAACATTACTTATTAATATAATAAATATAAACAGATATTAAAGTGTACTCTGTTCTGCCTTTCTGCTGCTTTCAGTAAACTGCTAAAATACAATCAGATTGTTGAATGAAGTGCAGTTTTCTACAGATACAAAAAATCTTCCGTGATGTTTATCATGTAAGTTTATATCGCAATGACGATTAAAAAACAATATATTGTGCAGACCTAATACATCCTAAACTCATTTAAAGTCTCGAGCAGTTTATATTTTTCCAAATATTCAGTTTCAATTTGTAGAAGAAAAACGCATCAGCCGAAAATACATGAAAACTAAAAACTTTTCACATGTATTTTTATTTCACATTATGATTTAACAAGTGGGTACTATCTATTTACTGTACTTGTTTTTATTTCTTTGAATCAAAGTATTGTTGTGGCGTCTCACAGAGTATAAAAAGAGAAAATTGGGGATTTATTTTTAACCTGCTCCTTTTAGTTTTACTTTTGTTTCCTTGTTTGGCTTTAAGGTCATTTCTAAGTGTCTCTGCAGCTTTAGTTTCATTTTCATTTTCCTTCAGTTTGTTCCTACATCCAATTTTACTTTTACTTTGTTGATGTCAGTGGTAGTGCAGGTGAATCTATCAGTATAGATCAGCATGCCTACTAGTGTTAGTAATGTCAGCGTTGCTATGTAACACGGTTTACTTACCACTGGTCCCGTGTCGCCTCCTTTTCCCCGAACCCCTTTGGTTCCTTTATAACCCTAAAAAACAAGAATCACAAATGAAACTCACAGTATCCGCAGCAGTAGCAGAATCAGCTGGACACTCAGCTGTAACTTGATTATTATGTTAATCAGGTTCCCTGATGATTAAAACACATACAGTAATGATATTTTAGACTCTCACCTCTCTGCCCTGAATTCCTGGCTCACCAGATTTACCCTGCAGACCTCTGGATCCCTGAAAGGAAACAGAAAAAGAATAACAAATACAGAATTGAGTAAAAGATAACAAACATGCATTTATTGCTTGATTCCTTGTGTGTACATGCAGATAAACTATAACTATGTTTTTAATTTAATGCACTTTAAATTGAAAATCACACCAGAAATTCTCAGATAGAAACATTTTGGACGGCAACTGCAATCCCCCCACAGTTTGCACCTCGACCCCTGGACTTCTAAAATAAGTTGATAGGATGACCTCAATGACGTTCACTAAGGGTAAAAATATCAGCCAAATATTCGGGGGCCTTAAGATCTTAAAATGGATTCTAAAACACCCCGGGAGACAACGGAGAGTGTAAATAATGGGGGTAATGTATTTAATGTTAAAAAGCGAGCAGCTTCTTTTTTTCTCAGTCTCACTTTCGGGGCTTTCTCATATTTATTATCAATAGAGAAACTGTCTATATGTACTAAGACTATTTTTGATGGTCAGTAGTGACATTATAAGAAAGCCTCCATTAGGCAAATTTAAGATAACTGTCAGAAGAACTGGATGAATGCAGCGACTAATGGGCAAAAGAAATGTGGTGCTTGAGATGAGCGGGATGGAGCAGGAAAAACAGCAGAGTGAGAATAAAGTGGCGATGATGGGATGAAACGAGACGGTACCTTTGGTCCTGCAAAGCCAGCGAATCCAGGCTGTCCGGGTTCACAGTCGCACTCCGTCGGCCCCTCCAACTCGCCCCCAGTCTCCTCCGAGGAGTTGGTGTCATATGGGACCTGAAAACACAGGGAGTGTGAACATATACACTGTGGACTGTCTACTGGCTGAAGCTATAATATGCATTTTTCCGATGATATTGAGGCCCACAAAGGCTTTTTAAATCTCCTTAATGTGTGAGGATTTTAGTAATCTTTAGTCTGCCGAGATGGGTCTGGCGAGTCCACACAGCATGCCGGGATGGGAGAGAAACGTGCTCTGGTTTATTGGCATTTCTTTAAACCAATCACAATCGTCATGGATGGCGCTAAGCACCGCATGGAGCCCCGGTTCCTCTGCAAAATAGCCTCGGGAAGGAACTAGCTTTGGTGGAACATGTACGTTCCAACAAAGATTATTTTAGTCGTGCAACAGAAACTCCGATTGGACAGATAGTCTAGCTAGCTGTCTGGATTTACCCTGCAGAGATCTGAGGACCAGGTAACCATAGTCCTCAGATTGGACAGATAGTCTAGCTAGCTGTCTGGATTTACCCTGCAGAGATCTGAGGACCAGGTAACCATAGTCCTCAGATTGGACATATAGTCTAGCTAGCTGTCTGGATTTACCCTGCAGAGATCTGAGGACCAGGTAACCATAGTCCTCAGATTGGACAGATAGTCTAGCTAGCTGTCTGGATTTACCCTGCAGAGATCTGAGGACCAGGTAACCATAGTCCTCAGATTGGACAGATAGTCTAGCTAGCTGTCTGGATCTACCCTGAAGAGATCTGAGGACCAGGTAACCATAGTCCTCAGATTGGACAGATAGTCTAGCTAGCTGTCTGGATTTACCCTGCAGAGATCTGAGGACCAGGTAACCATAGTCCTCAGATTGGACAGATAGTCTAGCTAGCTGTCTGGATTTACCCTGCAGAGATCTGAGGACCAGGTAACCATAGTCCTCAGATTGGACAGATAGTCCAGCTAGCTGTCTGGATTTACCCTGCAGAGATCTGAGGACCAGGTAACCATAGTCCTCAGATTGGACATATAGTCTAGCTAGCTGTCTGGATTTACCCTGCAGAGATCTGAGGACCAGGTAACCATAGTCCTCAGATTGGACAAATAGTCTAGCTAGCTGTCTGGATTTACCCTGCAGAGATCTGAGGACCAGGTAACCATAGTCCTCAGATTGGACAGATAGTCTAGCTAGCTGTCTGGATTTACCCTGCAGAGATCTGAGGACCAGGTAACCATAGTCCTCAGATTGGACAGATAGTCTAGCTAGCTGTCTGGATTTACCCTGCAGAGATCTGAGGACCAGGTAACCATAGTCCTCAGAAATCCACCGGAGGTTAGAATTCCAACACAAAAGAAGCTTTAGGTAAAGAAAATCCGGCCGAAAAGAAGGACATCTAATGTTTTTTTTTTTATTGTTGATTATTTTCTGGATTAATCAAATAGTTTGGGGGCTATTAAATGTTAAGTCCTCCAGCCCTTAGCGCTCATACCTGCATGGTCTCTGTGTCTTCTTTGGCATAGTGAGACTCGGCAGTGGTGGCGTAGGGGAAGGCGTCCTCGGTCATCATGGTGACCTGCGTGGGTTCAGGGCCGTACAGGTTGTAATCCCCCTCCTCGGGTTGTTGGTCTTCTTCGTAGCTTTGAGTTGGCTTAGGTGGATACTCTGTGGGCAAAGAGGAGACATTTTAGACGTACTTCAGGGACTTAATGGTGCTTTATTTTTTACAGTTAGTGGTCCGTCTTTAGATACTGAACAGAATAACAGCTGTTTCCCAAAGAAATTTAAATTAGACCCAATTCTAATGGTAAAACTAGATGTGACTGGCTTGTTGGTCTAGGGGTATGATTCTCGCTTTGGGTGCGAGAGGTTCAGGGTTCAAATCCCGGACGAGCCCTACCTTTGGAAAGAACGTCCAAAACCTTAATAAAAACTGAAAGAAACAATTCTACATTATGGATACTGATGATACTACCTATGACTGTTTGAAAAAAACCTTCTAGGTATTTATTTCACTATGTATTTTTATGTTTTGATTGATTTATCAGTCATTTTTCATTAGGTAAGAATAAAAAGTAAAGCCTCGACTTATGCAACATATGTCCTTTGATGATGTTTACCTGCGCTGTTGCGCTTTGCCTATCTACTCTGTGCCATACCTCGCGGTTTTACCTCGATCATGTGTAGCTGACTCTGGGGTCCCTGTACTCACCTGGTTGAGGAGAGGCGAAGTGGTCGACCATGGAGCCTTCATAGGTGTGTTCCTCACCTGGACAGACACGTGAAACATGATATGTCAGATCTGATTTTACTGTATGCGTTTCACCAGAGAAGTGTGGCTTGTTGGTCTACGGTTGTGATTCTTGCTTTGGGTGTGAGAGAACCTGGGTACAAATATGCAATGAGCCCACACTTTACGACAAAAAAGTTTCATCAGTTCAAAAAAGTTTTCAGTTTATAACTTCTATAAATATGATATAGAAATTAAAACTTATAGATTTTACAAAGATGTGTGAGTAGAAAGTAGAGAATAACATAAAAGAAATGCAATGCAAGAATCACTTGTGTGTGGTAAATATGGTATTTTCTTTTAGTTAAAATACTAAACATTTCCTGGATTCAGCACCAAAAATATATATATATTTTTATTTATTTTGGCTGCCAATCACACTCAGTAAGAAAAGAAAATTCTGGTAGATTATGATGGATAATTGTGATGATTTTAGACATTTTCTAGACCAAACAATTGTTATTCCATCCGTAACACAAACATATTCTTATTCAGTTCTCTCCTACAACAAAATAATCTAGTTTTGTTTTTCCTTTTGTTTTTCTGTGAAGCAGGAATAAACAGTCACTTTATTAGCTGCTAATGATAAATCACAGCAGTGTGTGGCAGCTCTGACCTGAGTGGTATCCAGAATATTCATCCTGGCAGAGAGAAGAGACGACACAGAGCAAGAACACAAGCAGCCCTGATAGGAGAGACGCCTGCAGGAGGAAAAACACATTTACTCATTTAATACCATCTAACGTCTTCATGAAAACCACAACAGCATCAAGGAGATACTCTGAAACACCTGGACAGACACACACATTAAAGTGACAGTTTAGATGTTTTAAAGTTGGGTTGTGTGAGGTACTTATCCATAGTCAGTGTATTACCTACAGTAATACATTAGACAGCCCTTATGGAGGGGGAACTGAAGCCGCTATATGCATCTAAGCTCTCTTCAAAGCCACCAGACTCCTTTAAAAAAAAAAAAGGCATTATAGCTTGCAGAAGATGGTAGTTGCTGCTCTATTGCTGCCTTGATAGGTTAGTTTGTGTCATCGTAGCAGCAATAGAGCAGCAACTAATGTGTTCTGCAAGGTATAATGCCATTTTTGTCAAAATGAGTCTGGTGGCTTTGAAGAGAGCAGAGATAATGGCTTCAGTTCTCTGTCCTAAAGGTCTCTAAAATGTGTTTAGCTGCTGCCCCCGTCCACAGCAGGACATTACTTAGTTTCCGTGTCGGTACTCCTGCCTGCTTCGGGATGTTGACCGACATCAATGCTGTAGCTAACACACTTACTGTGGAGAATTAGCACAAACAATCACAGACGTCTCACAAAACATATGAACTAGACTTTTAACTACAGCATGTCAGAACTGATCCTGCGGAGTGACATGTATGTGGCTCGTTGGTCTAGGGCAGGGGTCTTCAACAGGGGGTACTGCATGGGGGTCGCGAAAGTTTTGGTTGATTAGACTTTTTTTTTATCCCCCCCTGCAATTTTCAATCAGAGTGGCATGGCCACCCTACTCACTGGGCCTTGCACATGTTTAAAATAAAAACATGACTATATGAACCTGTGTATTATTTGAGTATCTTAGTATTGAATGCACAAAAACAAGGTACATTTACACATGGCACTATAGGACCAGTTTGATATAACAAAATTTTATACAATATATATAATTAGGGGGTCCCCGCTCCATCTCGCCATCAGTTTGGGGGTCCTTGGCCTGAAAAATGTTGAAGACCCCTGGTCTAGGGGTATGATTCTTGCTTTGGGTGTGAGAGGTCCTGGGTTCAAATCCCAGACAAGCCTTATCTTTGGGACAAAAGAATCCCAAAATGAAACTACGGTAAGGAAGTTTAATTGATTGATGTAGAAGATTTATATGCAGATATGATGGATCAGGCTAAAACATGTGGTCTTGTCACTAAAATGGCAAGGTAAAGCTCCTTTACTGGAGGCCTGGGCTCTTCTGTCGGGAGGATCAGAGAAATCTTTTAGTTCATTCATAAAAAGTCGCTCTGCGTCTGCTGAAAGTTTGTGCTGCTCAGATGAGCCTCTGCTGGTGTTTGGGTGAGAATCCAACAGACTGAGAGGTTCCTTTGTCAGACTGAAAACCGCTGAGTTCTTCTCAAATTCATCTGACATTCCTTTAACTTCACTCGGAGCCTGAACAACACCCGTGGAAAAAAAACCTAAAGGTTTAACCGTGCTGGAGAAGTTGAACAAAGGATGTTGACTAACCATCAATAAACTGAAGGGGATCGTATTTTTCACAATAATCACAATTTCCTCGTGTGCTTTGTGAAACCTCAGTTTGAGCTTGTGAGACATTAGATTTCGGAAAAGGACATCTGAAATATGTGAAAGTTGAAATATTTAACCTCTCAAAACTTCAAATGAACTATACACAACTCTTTCAAACTTTAACTTTAATTATCCATTTAGTTAAAAGTTGAGAGGTAAAGTCATTAGTAGACAATAATGTCTGGCAATTGTTTATATTTTCAACAACTTCCATTGAGAGACCAATGCTGACAATTTGGTTTCTTTCAAAAGAAATTTAAGTTTTTTTTTTTTATTCAGTAAAAATGCAGCAAAGAGTAGAAGCAACGTATGTTTTTGTTAGACAATGAGACAATAAACAGAAAAAGTGGAAAGAATACATAAATGAACAGTGTTTAACTTAATATCCAGGGTGTATGCCAGCAGCAGAAAGATAAAATAAAATATTATTTCACGATCAAATATAGACATTTAAATCATGTTTTTGCACAAATAAAATTGGTGGGTTAGAGCCAGATTCTCACTGTACTGCAGTGAATTTCAAGACATTTTATAAAACACTCTTTCTGCCCCCAGTGTTCCTGTGGTTGCTGTGCAGTATGATGCTGTAAATTAACGCCTACTGCAGGTTAGTTTTAGCATCCAAAATCAACTGTAACGGGAGTATTAAGCAGACGATGTTGCAAAAACACAAATAATCCTGACCAGCAGGCCCTCTGGGGCTGGGAGGTGAGACACTCCCTCGCTGCATACTCGTTCTTATTTAACATCTTCTCAGGTTTTTGTCGTTTGTTTCATGCATGCTATTGTAAAAATGCCAAATCCTTTGACATTTCAGGGTGTTTTGTTTCATTATTTCCTTTTGGGCCTCGAATGTATTTATTTTCACACGGATTATACTTTACTTCACTAAATAAAAATGCCTTGCTTGAGCCTGGCCGGTATGTACAATATATTTCCTGTAAAAGATTGGCTTTGGTATGATGCATCTTTCAATAAAAAATGCCACAGGTAGCCAAGGGGCAAAATACAATCTGTCATCATTAACCACGATGGAAAACTATCCACAAAAATGCCCTTTCTGCAGAACGCACAAACAAAGCCGGACAGACCGACATTTTTTCACACCAACTGAATGTGAAGCATGACTCTGAGTAAATTCCTCTGTTGTATTGAAGAAAGGGTTATGCAGGTAGCAGAAATGAATAATAAAATACTATTTGAAGAGCAAATGCTAACATGTTTAAATAGTTTTTACACAACTAACATGGGTGGGTTTCAGCTAGATTCTTTCTGCAGGTCAGTTCAGTATAACATGAGTTTAGTTGATAAACAACAGATCGGGTCAGGGAAGTGTAAAGATAAAGTATATTTGTTGGAATTATGTCAATGAATTTTCCAGGGTGTCAAACCGCTGATCTTGCTCCTTGAGAAACAAACTAAATCGAACAAAGAAACCACAAAGTGGGCGCCAGGATAGCTCAGTTGGTAGCGCGGGCGCCCATATCTTGAGATTTAATCTTTGACACAGCGGCCCAGCGTTCAACTCTGACCTGCGGCCCTTTGCTGCATGTCATTCCCTCTCTCTCCCCCCTTTCATGTCTTCAGCTGTCCTGTCAAAAATAAAGGCTGAAAAAATGCCCAAAAGATCTTCATTTAAAAAAAAAAGAGACCGCAAATCTGCTAATACATAAATGTGGAAACTCACTTATTAAAATTTATTTTGAAAATGATGATTTTAACGCCTGGTATTTTGACACTTGCAAGGGCTTGTTGACACCCTGGGAAACACTTATAAAACCAGGCAATTCAGATTAAACATGGAGAACCAAACCTTTGCTGGATCACTTTTACACTCAAATGTCCATGTAGAGTTTGTCCCATTTAAAAACTGCTGGACCTGGACAGTTTCTCTGCTCTACTAGGTGTCCCGTTGCTGTAAGCAACCATGTTGCAACGGCTCTGTCCAATTTCTCCAAAAGTAAACAGTCCAAAACTGATATTTGTACACAATTTTCTTTCCATTAACGCCCAAAAAAATCATTTTAATTTATCTCATTTGACTCAAATCAACTTTTATTCCACCCCTGCTCCCGTCAGGGGGCTAAAACAGACACCAAACCTTCAGGGCCCCTGGCCAAACCCAGACCGTCCTCTCTTACCTTGTCGCTGGAGGCTCCCATGGTGCTGCAGTCCACTCAGACCAGACCAGACCAGATCCCGCACAGGACGCTTTCAGGATTCAGACGTTGATAAAGGAAGAACCTGATTAAGCTTTCCCTGAGCAGCTCTCCTCACAGCATTATCACCCCGATGGTTCCCCCTGTCCTGTCTCTGTCTCCTCTCTGTCTCTCCAGGATCCCTCAGGTTCCCAGGCACTGACGGGATCCTCTGACTTTTTCTGTTGTTCTTCTTCTTCTTCTCGTCGTCTATCTCTGCGTCTCAACAGGGTGAGAAATACCTGAGCCAGAATACAGCATCAGCAGGGAACAGAGAGAAAAAGAGATGGATGGATGGGTTTGCGCAGAATATTCATGCCTGCAAAGTCTTCATTCTTAACCTACATCTTTCTTTTCACATTTTAATATCTGAAATCTCCACCACAAATTAACTCTTCTGCTTACAACTTGCCACCAAATTCCACTGAAAACTAGTTTAATGGTTTGACATTTCCTACTGCCAACAAAACAAAATCTTCATGCCAAAAAGTCAACTTGTAACATGTCAAATACTTGAATACTTTTGAAGAAGCAGCAAACACTTGATCTACAGCTCGAAATGGAAACTACAGATTAGTTCCAGCAACAATTTCACATTTGATCTTTTTCACAATCACCTTCATTATATTATAAAAAGTCATCTTTGTCAACATCAGGATCCAAAAAGGTTTGGTTTTATGAAAAATCAAAAAAGAAATTGGCTTTTTTCCCCTTTAGTCTGTAGTGACAGTGGATAGACAGGAAAGGGGGGAGAAGGGAGAAGAGAGGGGAAAGGGCCACATGCAGGCCTTTAAAAAATATTTTGAATTAATTAATTTGAAAAATCGAAAGAACCGCGATGAAAGAATTAAATGAGATTTAATTTGAATGATCTAGCCTAAATTTACTAGTGCTACAACTATAAGTTGATCAACAGAACATTTAAGCAACTATTTTAATAGTCAAATCTTTTAAGTAACTTCCTGTTTTTACTACTTTTGACATTACTGTAAAACAGAATACCTTTGATTTTTGGACTCTTGGTTAGACAAACCAAGACGTTAAATGTCATCTTGGGCTCGGGGAAAGGTGTTCATTTTTTATTCTTTTGTGTTTTTGACCAAAATAATCATGAATTGAAGCCGGTTGAAGCCTTTAGAGCAATGTACCTACGTTTGAGTTCATTCAGAAGAACGTACAGTATATGTAAACAAACTGGAGTGTTTGAACACCTTCATCATCATCATGGCTGCTTCTCCTTTTGAGCGTCTCTCTTCCAGGAAAGACCTGCAGGCCTCCTGAGAGTCCCTGCAGCCATTTTAAATTGCTGCGCGCCAGTAGGATCTGTCACTTGCAAGTGCCTCTCAGTAGTCAGGCTGTCGGAAAAGACATTATGATCCTTCTTAATGACGTCTTCAGAAACATAGGTGAGGTGGGGGGTATTTAATAACACCATATAATATCATTTTAGGGAGGCGAGTGTCATTCAAACATGCCCAAGTCTAGTGACAACTCATTACATAATGTGTGATCTACATGATCTAATGTAGTTTTAAAATGACTTGAACATTTTAAGCATCTTTTTTCCAAACGGGATTTTTTCTTCTTCAAAGACTTCTGAAACCCAAATTTCAAATTAAAAGACTTCACAGGATTCTTCCCAATGAGTGCAGAAACCTTGTGTAAACACGTGAGGACACTTTGCAAAGTCAAGCCTGAAACCGGAGTGACCTTTAACCCCGTGACATAAGTGTGCCAGCTATGACACTCCTGTACAACATTCCATGTGGTCTGTAGTTGAAAACCACTCACAGCCAATCAGGAAGAGGGGGGCGGGGCCTGTCCAAGATTGGCCATACACTGCAATCGATTAGATTAATCGATTAGTTGTCAACTATTAAATTAATTGCTAACTATTTAGATATTCAATGAAATCAGTTTGAGTCATTTTTTATGAATGAAGTGTAAAAATTCTCTGATTCCAGCTGTTAAATGAATATGTTCTCATTTCTTCTCTTCTCTGTGACAGTAAACTGAATGTCTGAGTTGTGGACAAAACATGACATTTGAGGACATCATCTTGGGCTTTGGGAAACACTGACCCACATTTTTCACCATCTTTTGACATTTTAGAGACCAAACTAATCCATTAATCAAGAAAATAATAAACAGATTAATCAATAGTTAGTTGCAGACATGGAATTACACGGAAAAACTGAGAAAATTAAAAGCAGTAAAACATGATATGAAAGTAATGTTTTATATTTTAAAATGGTGTTTGTGAAGCACAAAAAGCCCAAAATGTTAATGTTGCTGGTTCCCAAAACTTTATTCTCATTAATTTCTTTGCAAAATCCCCTCGTTCATAATCTTAAAATGTTATGACACCTGAGATCTTCTTCTGACCCGCAGGAGCCCCAATGAACTTTGACCTCATCTGATCTCTTGCTGCTGTTCCAACTATCACTTCTCCTTCTCCTCTTTCCTCTTCTTTTTCTTCTTCTTGTGGTGGTGGTGGTCATCAGGGGAATGGGAATCCCTGCAAAGATGCGACAACAGTGAGAATACATTTTGTCACTTTCGAAACAAAAGCCTGTTTTGTGTAATAAAGTTTTGACCAATGGCTGTAAGTAGTAACACTTTATTCATACAGCACTTCTAAAAACACAGTTACAAAATGATTTTCACACACATGCGCAATACATATGAATAAATACATTTTAAAAAACATTATGTTTAAAGTACAGCACATAGGGGCTGCAGCCCTTTCCACAAAGGCTTATGTATAAAGGTGGGTTTGTAAAAGGCGTTGAAAACAGTCGAGAGAGTCAGCAGACCTGACAGACTGAGGGAGAAGACTCCAGAGGGTTGGAGCTGAAATGGCAAAGGCAAGATCTCCTTTGGTTTTGTAGTTTGAGCGAGGAATGGATAAAAGGGGCGACAATCTGAGTGGCCGTGTAGTGGCGTGAGGAACAAGGAGCCCAGAAATGTAGCGGGGGAGGGAAAGGTCATGTAATGCCTTCAAGGTAATCAATAGGATCTTAGAAGATATTCTGCATTTTACAGGAAGCCAATAAACTGAACAAACTGATCAGGAAGGCTGGCTCCGTGATCGGCTGCAAACAGGACACGTTTGCAGCTGTGGTGGAGAGGAGGTCACTGAACAAACAGTTATCTATCATGGATAACCCCGCCCAGCCTCTCCACCCCCCACACTGGTCCACCAGAGGAGCTCCTTCTCAAAGAGAGTGACAGCTTCGATCAAGCATAGACCGCTACAGGAAATCCTTCCTACCACAGGCAATAACACTCTTTAACACGTCATCACTGGGTGTAGATAAGACTCCACAATACTGCACTAAGTGCAACCTGCACAATTGGTTTATTTACATTTTAACATATTACTTAAGCAGTTGCACATTTTTTCCCATCCTGTATATATTCAAATATTTGTTCTTTTATTTTATTCCTATTATTATTATTTCATGTATATTGTATGTATGTATATTTGATCCTAGTATTTCATTTATATTTATACTCTGTGCTGTGTGACTGATGCACGTGTGCTGCTCTAACACCGTAATTTCCCATTTTTCTTGGGATCAATATCTATCTATCTATCTATCTATCTATCTATCTATCTATCTATCTATCTATCTATCTATCTGTCTGTCTATCTGTCTATAGGGATGCAAGGATTGGTGTAATATGAGACTGGTGACTTGTTCTGTTTGACAGTCTGGCAGCTGCATTTTGTACAAGTTGTTTTAAAAGAAGACAAACTTATGTTAAGCATCCAGTAATGTAGTGTAAAAAAACAACTATAGGCAATATTAGTTGGTTTGTCCTCTCTCACCTCTCCCTCTTCTTCCTCTTCTTCTTGCTCTCTCGGTCTTGGCTTCGCTCTCGGCTGCGATGGCGTCTGTTGTGGGAGTGGCGAGACTCTGACGACACCGAGCGCCTCTCATCCAGCCGACGCCTGACAGACAGATAATATCAATCGTTGACGCAGTGCTCGAACAGATTTTCTTTACTCCAAAATATGTTTAATTTCCTTATTAAGAGGCAGCTCATCGTCAGGGGGTCACAGTGTTTGTCGTACCTTTGGGAGGAGAGTTCAGATCTTGTTGACTCTTCCTCTTCTTCTCTCCACTGTCTGGTGAGCTCCTGTGAGTGGACGTTGATCACCTCTCTGATCACCTACAGGGTGATCACAGTCACAATCCATTAGTACCTTTATTTAACAAGAGTTTCACTGAGGACTAGGGCTGCACAATAAATCACATTTTAATCGAAAGCGCAATATGTAATGGGGGGGGTTGGGTGCAGTTTGTCTATGGCAAAATGTTTCAAACCATCAGACAACCAACAGCTACTCGCAAAAATCACACTATAAATCATTTTTTATATCTATACTATTTTTCAATGAAAATGAGAATAATGATACAAAAATGATCATTCCCTCCAATATCGTGCATCACTTTGCAATCACAATATCAGTCAAAATAATCACAATTGCATAGTTGTCTCATATCGTGCAGTCCTCCTGCGGAGCCACTCTCGGAGCTTCAGGTTTTCACCGTTACACAAAAACACCAGCGTTTGCTGGACAGTTTATTTTCCTGCACAATAAGATTTCTGAGTAAGAAAAAAGTGCTTTTGGTTTCCTTTTCACTCATGGATGGGAGTAAGGTTCATGGACAACAGGAAGAGTCATAAAAAAAAAAACATATGCAGGCATTAAAGGTTGGTTTTAATAAATAAAAAGGCCTTTAATTTATTTGGTAAGACTTTTTAAAAGCATACCACCGCGTGTCAGGTTGAGCCTTCCTCAGGGTGTAGTGATTGAAGATTTCTGTGCATTTCAAGAATCTGTTGCATTGATTGGTCAACAGCCAGAGTCCTGTGGTTTTACTACATTACTTGACGAATGATTTTGAACCTGTTCAAATTGCTCGTGAAAGGTAATGAGACACATAGTGGAAGAGCGTTCGGCCATATATAGAGGCTCAGTTCTCGACGCAGAGGCCACAGGTTTGTTGCCGACCTACGGCCTCTTACAGTAAAGGCCTTACATGCCAAAAAACAAATAATACAAAAACAAGAAAGGTAATGAGACGTGATGAGCGGGGGAAACTCCTGTTGTGCGCTGGACTGTCAGGAGCTTGAGCGATGGTGTTGTTGTTTGCCTCTCTCACCTTTCCTCAAGAACAAAGCCATTTGAACTCTGAATATATAAACAAACTGCACAAGGATGCCTAAAAATGTGTGACAACATATAGAAGGGATTATGGGTAAAAAGAAGCAGCCAAACATTGCTCTCTGCTCGCTGGTACCTCAGTGTAGGACTTCTTGGTGATGTGCACGTTCTTGGCCCGGTAAGACTGACGCCGCCTCTTGTAGTCCCTCATCTCTGCCATCAGCTCCAGGTGAGTCTTTGGTTCATTCTGTTGTTCATCTACACACAAACACACACTCATTTTACCTGAGGACAACGCTGAGGGGAAAAACAAACTGCTCTTTGTGCAGTCACCAAAATAAAAGCAAAATGCAAAGCCAGACAGAAACTATTTTTAACAATAATATTAGGGAACAAACAACTAATAAGGAAGATTTTTGAGGGTTTCCATGTACCGTTAATCTGACCTAGTTTTGTTTTTATATCATTCTGATGTTTGGGAGGCTTTTGGAAGTCTTCACCTTGATGTGCGAGTCTTACCCTTCTGGAGTTTGGACACCAAGTCTACGTAGAGATCATCGTTGCTGGAGGAGGCCGCTTCCTTCTGTTGGTTAAGGACGCTGACCACGTGATCGTACAGAGCAAGCCGGTCGGCCACAGTGAGGTCACACACCGCACGCTTGTGGTTCTCAGGCACATCGACGGGCTGGCCGGAGTACTGACCTGATGGAGGACCAGAGAACCTTTACACACAAATCGCCCTGACACTTTGTGGTTTAAAATAAAAACTATTATACATCTGGATGTGGTCAACAGAACTCATGCCCACAATACAAGTCCAGCTGTGAGCCTTTATCAATTGTTCATCTCCTTTGTGATCAATATGGATCTAGTGATTGACATCAGTAAAGCGATCATGGCTTTTAACTAGAATAATTTTAGCAATGGACTTCATAGAAAGAGGAAGTGACGTTAATATTTTGCACATGAAGTCTTGTCTTGTGTATGAAGATTTTCCCCAACACGTAAAGGGAAAAGAGTTTGTTAAAATATGTACAGGGTTAGGTGTGAAAGTGTGTGTGTCCCAGCCCAGCCCTGTGGTTTGAAAGGATATGATGTTAAAGGATACTACACGTAATCAGGCAAGCCTGAACCAGAGCTGCAGAACTTTCTAGAGCCCAGCTCCTCCCTAATACTCACCACTGTCACTGCAAACAGAACACACAACACACGGATAAGATACGTCAGCAGATATATGACATCAAATAAAAGCCAACAGCCCCAAATCAAAAAAGTATAGATTGTTAAACTATATATTATATCTTATTCAGTTGGATTAATATTTTTGGGGGAAATGAGGCCAATGTAGGTCCAGAGGGTGCAAACAGCTGCGTGATGAGTAATTGAGGATGGTACAAGATATTGCTCTGGTGACATCTAGTGGTTAGTCACTGCATCTGGAGTTTATGGTGTACATTTGCACCTCTGACAGTGAACCATTACAAATTAAGCTCACACCTTGCCAGAAGACCCCCTCCATCCTCATCAGCGGTGCAGCAGATCTCGCCTGCAGGATCACCTGGTGCTGGGTGGATTTGTCTGAATGAAAGAAAACAACATAATGCACATGAAAAATGTCCAAAGTGTGTGTTTCTGGGCAGGGTTGGTTAAACCAGAAACATATCCTTTAACTTCTATTTGTATTTCATATCATCCCATAGTAAAGATGAAAAAATGGTTCCCGGTTGAGGTAAGTGGTTGTATTTTTTTAAAATTAAGAAACAATAAAAAGATCTTATAAATGAAAAAAAGTATTTTATACCGTCTTTTAGTTCTTAAGGTGTTTTCTTTCTTGTTCTTTAAACTTAAAACTTAATAAAAAAGAAGGTAATTTTATTGCACCACTGACCCAGATTATCTGAAATGGGATTAAAGATAACGATCATCAATAATGACTCACCCATTGTAAAGCTTCTGACACTGCTGTTCTCATAACACACAGAAGGGTCGAACATCTCCGCCTGCAATCGAGTGAAAAACCTTTAATTGCTCTCTTGATGATTAACAGCATAACATTAACACAGACTACACAGTGTACTGGCACAGATTGAGGTTGTAAAACACACCCGTAAACTACAAGCTCATAACTAGGGTGGAAATCAGAGCTGGGTACCTCACGATACAGTAAGATGCACAAAACATGGCTCACAATAAAGATAATATCCCAATACAGAAATCCTGGGATAATCACAATATTGCTAGACAATCCAGCGTTTCCTCTGTTGATTTTGTAGTGGCAGCCAGGGTCTCAGAAATAGAGCAGACGCACAATGTAGTTGCAGTTGCCTTTTAAATGATCCTGCTGACATACTGCACCCCGGTTGGCTGCTGCTCACTTTGCAACTAACTTAACTTTAACAACTATTCAGAGGTTATTGGGCCCGTCCAGTTTAACACCACATACTGTTGCGTTGATGTAGGTTATTGTCAAATCGTTCACCTTCTTCCAAGTCTATTAAACTATTAAACAAACAGCTCCAGTTGCCCCCACTGCTAAAAACCCCACTAATCCTATAATCATTTACTTTTACAAGGCAATTCTTGCATATTGCCTTTCTTATCAATTTTGTTTGTCCCATGAGTTGTATAAAAGCTGAAGTGGGTCCAGACTTTGGACCAAAACATGGCTTATTTTCCTCAAACTGCTCACCGCCATCGCGTTGAAAACCTCCTCGGCTTCAACTTATGATCAAGTTTCTCTCATTCATGTGTTGAGCGCTACCTCGAGGAGACATGAAGCACCGACACTGGGAGCAGGGACATCTATTTGGAGCGCCCTTGTTTTAATAATTACAATATCAATATGGGGAGCCAGCATATTGATTCTAGTATCCCACAAATAAAAGACAACTATAAGTTTCAGTATTTATATTTGGTTCTAACCCTACTCACAACTTTCTACTTTCCTTTCCATTAGACCAGAGCCGTGTGTATGTTACCTCCTCCTCAGCGGAGTAGCCCATCTTTCGGCGGCTGCAAGAGGTTTTGTGTTTCTCCATGCTCCTCACCGGGACTCTGTGGTTGGGGTCGTGGGGACACTGCTCCATTGCTTCCTGTGAAAACATTAAAAAAAAGAAGAAACAATCGGTTTTTAGATTTATTTTTAGGCGACACACACCACAAATATCTGGCTCAGTGTTTCAGTCTGCAAACCCAAATATAAGTTTCACCTGATGTTTTTCAGACTTATAAAGTTGAAGTAGCTTTCTATTGGTCTTATGATGGTGTTGTTTTTTCCTACTTGTTTTAGTTTTTCCTTTCTTTGTCTTTGTAATAGTGTATAATATTAACAATAATACAGTAGTAATGTCTGGGTCAGGTCTGCTTCCTGTCCCCAGATTCACAACATGGAAAAGCAATATTCAGTTTTTATGATCCTCATATCTGGGACAAACTCCCAGAAAACTGCAGGTCCGCTGCAACTCTCAGTTCTTTTAACCCTTGTGTTGTCCCCAGTCTGTTTTAACGTTACCTGTTCATGAAACATAAAGCATAGATGGTAGCGTTACATCTTCTCAGCCCTTCATTCCAACTTGTTACCGCTAGTTTTCCACTTCTTGTTGGAATTCAATGGTCAACAAACTTCATTTGTATGAAATTATACTTAATTTCTGAGTTTAAAAAAGCAGAAATTGTGAATTATTTTGACTAATTGTAAAGATACAAAGAGTAAACTGTGTGTCAAAGTTTTGTCAGTGTAATATTACTGTTTTGAAACCATTTCAATTTTTATGGAACCATTCATGTTATATTTGGGCACTTTGTTTGAAAGAAACCCACATTTTTTATAGAAACTTTGAAAACGGGTAATATTTGACCCGAGGACAACAGGAGGGTTAATTCAAGGCTGAAGATTTTTCTTTAGGATACTGTACGTGACTCATGAAGTTTAAGTAGCTTTCTATTGGTCTTAAGATGGTGATGTACCATTCTTTGTCTTTGTAATAGTGTATAATAATAAAAATATAGTAATGTCTGGGTCAGGTCTGCTTCCTGTCCCCAGAGTCTGACAGCACTCTAAGTTTTGTTCTTGTATTTTTCTGTCTTAATCTATTTGAGATGTTTTTATATGTTTTAATTGTTTTAACGGGCTCTTTAATGTTGTATGTAGTGTAGCTAGCTAGCTAACTAACTAACTAGCTAACGTTAAACATTTGAAATTGCCTTGTTGCTGACATGTCATACTAGCTCGACGTTACAAATAAAGCTGCTTTTCCTTTACTCGGTGTCCCGCTCGGCAACTGAAAGGCAACGCTTTCGTTTAATTAAATTGTGAATATGATAAACACGTTGTTCGTTGTGTTGTTTTTATTTGGAGGGACGTTAAAAACTAGCTACACGCTAAAGCTAAGCTAACGTTAGCCCAACGGTTACCTGGTGGCAGTTGTCGGGCGACCATCCCAGCGTTTCAAATATATCGTTTAGCTGCTTTTTGCAGTTTTCTGTGAACTCTGTCAGCTCCTGTAGACGGTCCAGTCGATCCTGAAGAGTCTGCGTCTTTAATGAGTCCGACATTTTGAGGTTTTAACTCTAAATCAGATGATAATTTGTCCCAAATTCATCGGTGTTGGGTTGTCGCTGTACCTGCGGCAGCCATATTCTGCGCGAGACAATGACGTTTCACGGGGCGTTGGCGCCGGGAGACGGGAGCGATGCATGCTGGTAGTTGAAGTCCACCATTGTATCTATATCTATATCTATATCTATATATATATATAGATATATATATATCTATATATATATGCTATATATTATATATATATATATTTATGTAATATATATATATATATATATATATATATATATATATATATATATATATATAGATATATAGATATAGATATAGATATAGAATATATATTATTTTTACCCTTTTATCTATCTTTTTTTTATGAACCCTTTATACTATGTTATATTATTTTATGTTATATGTTTCCATTTAAATAAAGAAAAACACTGAGGTCCATAACTCTAATATATATATATATATATATATATATATATTCTATCATTTATCTATCTTTTTATGTTATGTTATTTTATATTTATATTATATGTTTCCATTTAAAAACAGTCATAACAACCAGTCCATTTTTATTGTTTGTTTCTGTTGTAACTCTCAACAATGACAATTGACATGATTTTAATAAAAAGACAAAGACAAACAACACGTTAAAGACTTACACAAAAATAAAGATAGGGTAAAAATATAAAATACAAACAAATTTATAAATATGTGAGTAATAGCTTTGTTTTCAGTGTTAACAGTCAGAACAGGACACACTGAGAGTTTCTCGGGGCTCATGTGGGGTACAGCTGGGCGTCTTGCAGCAGCTCAGGATCCAGCAGATCATCTGTGTACATGTCCTCTGTTCTGAGAAGATAAAAGACAGCAACCATCTTTATAGACCAAAAATACATGTATATGATTGTGTTGCTGTGAACCAACTCTTAGCACACCAAACTTAGCTCTGGGGAGGTTATTCCCCGGAGTCCTTATGTCTTTTTTCACCCAGTATGTTTCCTTGGGTTAGGGGGCATCTAAATCATGGCTGCAGCTATCCCAATGGACCTGCTCCGCGCCCAGCTATGCCCTGTTACACCCTGCTACCCTCTTCAGTGCCCTGCTATGCCCTGCTACCCTCGTTAGTGCCCTGCTATGTCCTGTAACACCCTGCAGTGCCCTGCTATGCCCTGTTACACCCTGCTATCCTCTTTCAGTGCCCCTACCCTGTATGGCCCTGCAGTGCCCTGCTATGCCCTTTTACACCCTGCTACGCTCTTCAGTGCCCTGCTATGCCCTGTTACACCCTGCTATCCTCTTCAGTGCCCCGCTACGTCCTGCAACGCCCTGCAGTGCCCTGCTATGCCCTTTTACAGTGCCCTGCTACGCTCTTCAGTGCCCTGCTATGCCCTGTTACACCCTGCTATCCTCTTCAGTGCCCCGCTACTTCCTGTAACGCCCTGCAGTGCCCTGCTATGCCCTTTTACACCCTGCCACGCTCTTCAGTGCCCTGCTATGCCCTGTTACACCCTGCTATCCTTTTCATTGCCCTGCTACGTCCTGTAATGCCCTGCAGTGCCCTGCTATGCCCTGTTACACCCTGCTATCCTTTTCATTGCCCTGCTACGTCCTGTAACACCCTGCAGTGCCCTGCTATGCCCTGTTACACCCTGCTATCCTCTTCAGTGCCCTGCTACGTCCTGTAACGCCCTGCAGTGCCCTGCTATGCCCTGTTACACCCTGCTACCCTCTTCAGTGCCCTGCTACATCCTGTAACACCCTGCAGTGCACTGCTATGCCCTGTTACACCCTGTATCCTCTTCATTGCCCTGCTACGTCCTGTAACGCCCTGCAGTGCCCTGCTACATCCTGTAACACCCTGCAGTGCCCTGCTACGTCCTGTAATGTCCTGCAGTGCCCTGCTACGTCCTGTAACACCCTGCAGTGCCCTGCTATGCCCTGTTACACCCTGCTACCCTCGTTAGTGCCCTGGTACGTCCTGTAACCCTGCAGTGCCCTGGTACGTCCTGTAACACCCTGCAGTGCCCTGCTATGCCCTGTTACACCCTGCTACGCTCTTCATTGCCCTGCTACGTCCTGTAACGCCCTGCAGTGCCCTGCTACATCCTGTAACACCCTGCAGTGCCATGCTATGCCATGAAGTACTACAACTACTATTTCTAGTCATAGTTCCATTATCTTCATTGTTACTATTATTAACATTGTTTATCAAACCCCCAACCGGCACCATCAGACACCGCCCACCAACAGCCTGGGTCTGTCCCAGGTTTCTCCCTAAAAGGAAGTTTTTCCTCGCCACTGTCGCACTAAATGCTCGCTCTTGGGGGAATTAATGGAATTGTTGGGTCTATGTAAATTATAGAGTGTGGTCTAGACCTACTCTATCTGTAAAGTGTCTTTAGATAACTCTTGTTATGATTTGATACTATAAATAAAATTGTATTGAATTTAACTGTCACGCAAAAATGTTCTTAGCTGTAGAATAAATAGAAGTGTTATTCCATATACCATAGAAAGAGTAGCTTTAGTGGTGCAGTCAGCATAACTGTCATAAGATATTCCTACAATACTACAATACTTACATTACTTCTAGAGTGTCTTCAACAGCGACCTCCTCCACCACCTCCACTCCAACCACCAGGTTCCTCCTCACTGCATAAGCAAAACCATGTTGTTACAAGCATTACATGTGGGGCACTTCTCTGTGGACTTAGCATTCTGTTACTTTCACAGTATTTATTTAGCACTTGACCTGCTTTATAATCACAATAGACATGGAAGTCTCACTTTTTACAATGTGGGACCTTTAAAATCAGAGTAAGGAACAGAAAAAACCTTCCAAAGCATGCATCAATTTAACCCTTGGGTTTTTAAATAAAAAATTTTTCAACGTTGTTGATCATTTAACTTTTGTCTTTTGGGTCAAAATTTAAAATCAAAAATATTTTTCAATTTTTTCATCAAGTTTTTTTCCGGGTTTTTTTCTCGGCATTTTTTGGACTTCTTTAAAGCTTTTCTAATGTTTCTGTCACTTTTTTCAAAGTTTTTGTAAATTTTCCCGACATATTTAAGAGTTTTTTGTCACTTTTTCCGACCGTTTTTTTTTACATCTTTGAAGACTTTTTGAAAGAAACCCATTTCTGTCACTTTTTTCAACGTCCTTTAAAAACAAAATAAAACACCCACATTCAATGAAAGTAGTGAACTAATCATTTATTTGACTTGTGAAGAGCGTTGTATGGAACCATCCATGTTATTGTTGTTGACAAATTTTGGATATAGAAACTTTTTGCAAATGGGTCCACACAGAAGGGTTAAAGGTCAGGTAAGCACTCACCCCCGTAGTAGACGTATGGAGCTCCAGGCCAGCAGGAACCCAAACCTTCTGGTTGCCTTTGCCCATAACCACACACACATCGCTGGGTCTCCATCCCCGAACCCACCCAACAACGCCCGCCAGTGAAATCTCCCCCATCAGCACCGATCACTGTTTTTGGCAGCAGTGAGGGAGGAGCGGCTGCCGGGCTGGAGCTGATGATCCCTGAGTGGATGGGGGGTTCGGAGACTGACCGCTGAGCGCCAGCAGTCCGACTGATGACGTCATCACAACCTGCACACACAGGTGGGAAGTTATTGCATAACTCGGTGGGGAATCAGAATCGGTCACTGATAAATAGCTAAAATTTAGGCTGTTTCTTTTACAGCTTTTTCATAGATTTGATGCTTTATCATAGAAAATGTATAGATTTAAACTGTACTGCTGATTTATTTTGCCCTTGTTTTGGCTGTAAAAACTATTAATACTATAATGTTCTTTGTTTCAAATATTTAAATGATTTGTAACCTAGAGTTGTTGATTTTTCCCTGCAAACGATTAACAAAAGACATCTAAAAAAGCAACAGAAAAAAAAAAATTCATAGCCAGGTAGTGTTCAGGGCAACCTGAATTGTATTTAAAAAAAAAGTATAATTATTATTGCATATTTTATTCACACTTTAAAGACACACCTACAACCCAAACATGCACGGCTGGGTAGTGCATGGGCTTGGCTTAGAGCTGCAAGACATGTCCGAATCATATGTCTGATCCGTCTGTTTCCTGTATCTGCTGATAAATCCCGCTGGGTTTGGACAGGGAATGCAGTCACCAGTGACTTAACACACACACACACACACACACACACACACACACACACACACACACACACACACACACACACACACACACACACACACACACACACTTGCCTGTGCACACATAGCGGGACAGGGAGTGTGAGGTTTTTCATGTACACACAAAGACATCCAACGACACACACATTACACCATACATCCAATTTTTGGATGTATGGTGTAATGTGGTGGGGACAGCTGACATGACAGGATCAACAACTTCATTTTTTTAACCATTCATTCCTTAAATTTTGATTCTCTAATCATTTACATCAGAATCTCTTTTGAAAAATAGACCCCAGAAAAGGAAAGGAAAGTCACACACAAACACATACTAACAGCATCAGACACATTATATCTAAAAATGACTAAAATTAAGAGTTTAAATTTATCTAATGGGTTGAGATGTTTTTAAGATGTTATACACATTAATACTTTAATCAAGTTATGCCTTTTGACTCTATTTATAGTCCTTCTTGGGCACAAAATAGTCCTTTTGGATAAACAAAGTTCTATTATAGTTTATCTATAATAATAATAATAACTCATTACATTTATACAGCGCTTTATCATCCTCAAAGTGCTTATCTAAGAGCATAGTTAATGCCATTAGTGGCTTGACAAGATGTTATATCTGACTTCTTTGTTATTTTGATCAATTGTATTGCCTACTTTGTTTTCCAGTTGTATAATAATGTCTATTTTTCTGCTTTTACTAATGCAACAACTTCATTTCCACATGCCAGAAGCCATTAGCCAGGCTGAGTCTGCGGACGTTTTCAATACGCGCTGGCTTTTAATTCTAATTGTGTTTAACCGGTTTTCTTTCATTTTATTTGTTGTTTATGTACATATGGTTATGTAAATATACTGTATACATGTACATACACTGTATCTTTTCTGATCTGATTTCAAGGGTTTCAATTTGTGTCTCTTGTTTGAATAGTGTTGTATTTCCGCTATATGTAAATAGTTGCTGGACTGGTAGCTGGAGAGGTGCCAGTTCACCTCCTGGGCACTGCCTATGTGCTCTTGAGCAAGGCACCGAACCCCAAACTGCTCTGGGTGCCGGTCCTTTGATAACTGCAGCCCCCTCACGCTGCCATCTCTGGATTTGTGCATGTATGGGCATGAGTGTGTATTTCATAACTGCTCTGTAATGTGTGTTATAACAACAAAGTAAAAAACATTGTAATTCCCTTTACAGGATTATTATTATTCTTATTATTTGAATTATTATTATTACTATGTTTTATGCTTGTATGCATATGTGTTCGTCTTTGTGGAGCATTTTGGTTTGCATTTAAAGTGCTTTATAAATGAAATAAACTTAAACTTAGATCAATAAAGCATGTTCTTACCCAGTCTTAAACCTACCTGTATTATAGCAGCAGGCAGCGGGATGCGCTCCTGCCTCTTCCTCTCCCTCCTCTTCCTCACAGTGGCCCAGCATGGCTGAAGCAAGGTTCCCTGAATGTTGAGGAAGGAGACCCAGAGGAGGTGCTGGAGACCAGAGCCAACAGTCAGGATTCAGTCTGTTCATCTTCAGTGTCCTCCACGAGTGTTTGTGGTCGGGGAGATGAAGTCACGGATAGTCTTCCTCCCTTCCTCTTTGTCTCCGCTCTGCCTCTGAAACCAAAGATGGAGCCACAGATGGTTTTCTTTGGACCGGAGTTGGACGCCGCAGGAGTGACTGTATGAGTCACTTTAGAGAAGCTGATGGGGCAGATTGTCTCAGCTAATGATGTAATGCCTTCAATTAAAGGAGCATGCCTGTGTTTTGCATTAAAACATTGACTACCTCCTTAAAAAATCAAATAGCATAGAATAGAAAGCTTTTATTGTCATTATACACAAGTGCAGCACCTGTGCAACGAGATTGAAACAACCCTTTACAGTGTCAACACGAAATATAAAAATTTAAAATATAAAATGTAAGTAGTGCAGAAGAATAAGAAGAAGAAAAGAGAGGGGGGAACGTGGTGCACAGTTCCTGAGAGCAACTATATACATATATAAAATAGTAAGAAAGATAAAGGGTTGGTATACACATTATGCAAAAGTCCTGGGTATTAAATAGGACACAGTAAGGAGATTAAGTGATTAAATATTAAATATCGCACTGTAATGAAATTAAATGGCTAAGTATTAAATAAGTATTAAAGTTTTAAATAATAAATTAATACAGTACATAACCCCATTTCAGAGCAAGCTGGTGTTTTCAGGAGTGTGATGTAGGCTATTCACCTCAAAGACTGACATTTATTAAGCTACAGATTACAAAAATCAACTTTAATCCATCAAAGTGAACCAAAGGTTTGCTTTTATTTTGGTCAAATTACATTATAATTTATTTTATTTATAATTTATACTGTTTATTGATCCCTAGTGGGGAAATTGCAATTAGCAATGTTGTTGGTAATCACTACACACATGGCCTGACATACACACACATATACATGCACAAATGCAGAGATGTCAGAGTGAGCGGGCTGCAGGCTGGACCAGCACCCTGAGCAGTTTGGGAGGGTATGGTGCCTTGCTCAAGGAGGTGACTCTCTCCACCTACCGATCCACACTCCAAACTTTGGTCCAGGGGCTTGAACCAACAACCCTCCAGTTCCCAACCCAACGCCCTACGGACTGAGCTACTGCCACCCCCAAATTATTGTAATTTTAAAGCTACAGTGCGTAGTTTCTGTCACCCCGTGAGGAATTATAAGTAATGACAACAACACTGTCTGCGCATCCACATGATACAAGCCTTAACACCCACTCCTCCACACAATTGCTAGTAGCCAAGGAGGACACGGAGGATTAAAAAAACATGATGGACTCTTCAGAAGAGGTCATTATCTTTATGTCATTATGCACGAGTAATAATAATCTAATGATGCAATAATAGAATAACAGTCACAGAGGACATGTTTATACTTTTACATTTCCATGATTATAGGCTACTTAAACAACAACAGCAAAGATAAAGCAATTAGTTGTCAACTATTAAACTGATCACTAACTAATTTGATAATCAACTTCTCTGATTCCAGCTTCTTCCAGTATTGGCGCTGAGTGTATTTTGTGTGTGTGTGTGTGTGTGATCTGATTTTAATTACATGTTTTTCTTTAACTGTCTATGGTTAAAACCTGTTTTTCCTGCTGCTGCAGCCAGCGCTTTGATCCGATTGGTCCATCAGAGGTGACGTGGACACCCAGTGCAGCGCTGAGGAGGAAACAGGCCCTTTAACAACAAACATCCCGAAGGTTTCACGTTTCTCTGCCTGTTTCCTGCCGGACTCTGGTCGGGTTATTCCGGGATATACTGACATTAAGACCCGCCTCGGTGCTTCAGGCTCGTTTAGACTTTATAATCTCATTTCCGGCGTGTTTTTTTCTTGTTTGAGTAACATTACATCTGCAGACACACCTCTAGAGAAATTGGGTGTTAGCGCGGTGTAGGCTACATTTCGCCTTGTATTCCTTATTTTATTGTTTTTTTTAATAGATTGAATAATGGCCTTTCCAGGATACGGTGCTGCCCCTGGTGGCGTCGCGGTAAGGAAGCTTTTAAATGTAATGAAAGATGTGAATAAAGCGGAGTATGTCCACCGAGCCCCGTCACGGCGGCGAACGTGTGTTTCCTAGGATGGCGAAGGCCTCTGATTGGCTAGTACGCGTTTCCTTCGTTGGTTAGATTGGTTAAAATTCAGGCATGAGGATTTGGTTTGTCTGGGAAAACCCTGACGAACTTCCGGCAAATTTGGGAAAACAAAGGCGTCAACCAGGCTAGGATTTGGTTAGATTTAGGGTAAGCAAACAGCCAATCAGAGGCAGAGTAGGGCGGGACATTCATTCGCCATCCTAGGGGTCGCGTCCCGGTTGCACCGGGTGGGACAGGACCTGTCCAAGTAATGCGGAAGTCGGTCGAGATGGCTGAATTATGCATAGGAAATAGAAAAAAAGAAATATGCAGCACGACAGGTGTATTAGATGTTTAGGTCATTAGGCCTACCTGATATAAGTCTGTAAGCTTGATGTGCTATCAGCTAACCATTAGGACAAGTTATTAAGCTACATGTTGATTCCAAATACATTTTAATGTTAAACTTTTCAAGATGGTGCAAGACGTTTCCACTTTGTGAAAATACTCCACTACGAGTAAAATACCCAGAACAGAATATCTGTTTTTTTCTAGCAAATTTTGGGCCTAGCCTACTTGATTTGTTTTGTTAAACTTTGACCGTTTGTCTACAATCTTTTACAATTTCTTTTAGCCCTTGTATCAGTTTTATGATGGATTTACAATAGGTTAGGGTAAATAAGGGTGGGGTTTCCTCTTTACAGCCCCTGAGGAACACACACACACACACACACACACACACACACACACACACACACACTAGATAACCTGATAATTTCAAATCTTTTCAGGGGTCAACACACACTTAGTCAGTGCTGGTGGACTATGCAAAGCATGCAGGCAGCTGGTATTGATTATATTTGAGTGAAGTGCTGCTATTCAGACATTTATGAGGTTTATTTGAGATGAGGTAAATTACTTAAATGCTGCACAAACAACAACTTTCTTGTTTCTCTCTCCATGCAGCAGGATCCTCTTTACGGGTATTTTTCAGCTGTAGCTGGACAGGTAACACCCCCCCCACAATACTAGCCAATAAACATTTAATATTAATAATACTGTTGATGTTTTTCTAAACTTTGTGCAATTTGCTGATAGTTATCTTACTGTACGTTGGCATTGTGTCTTTCCCATCCTTGTGTTTTCTTAAACTCTGACAGGATGGACAGATCTCAGCAGACGAGCTGCAGAGCTGCCTCACACACTCCGGCATCTCTGGCTCATACAAACGTAAGGACACCAGACTGTTTCTATTAAATATGCACCCAAAACAGAAATGCTCTGTTAAGCCTGAGACACATTTGAACCTAGTGCTATTGCATAGAGTGGCCCACCAGACATTGATACATCAGATGGTGCATGATGCCGCTTTTCTAAACATTAAGTCACTTTGTGTCTGCTTAGGTAACAGCCCAATTAAAATGTCTGTTTTTGTTGTTCACTTCCTGCAAATGAAGACTCTTATCTTATTTAATGACGCAACTTATTGTAGGGGTGGATTTTTTGTTTTTTTCCATATGAATGTGTTCTTAACCTATGTGCTTACTTCCTCCAGCCTTCAGCCTGGAGACCTGCAGACTGATGATCAGCATGCTGGATGTATCCTTCACCCATCAGCACAGAACAAGTGTTTTCTTTCTTTGTTTTACTAAAGAACATTTTGGCACATCCAATCATTGATTTGTTGAAGGCATTGACTCAGTGGTTATATTGGACCAAAGTCACCTGGTGACATTATTATATAAATCTGTGTGACGGCATAATTGGGGTGAGACATTTGGTTGTTTTCAATAATTTGAGAGCTAATGGGAGCATGAAGATGTGGAACAGAAGAGGATCCAGAACGGAACCTTGGGGAACGCCACATGTCTCCACATGTTCACACAGATTTTAAGTTTGTTTTTAGTAGTGATAGGTTTGGATTGTTCTTTTTTAAGAGTTTTAAGAGTGGCTTAATAACTGCTGTTCTGTGACTGTAGGAAATAGACAGAGTGAAGAGAAGTGTTGAGTGTTTGCAGCAGTTCTTTCACAGTAAACTGGGAAAACTGTTTCCTTATTCATAGGTTGAAACAGCAAAGGGCAAAAACAAACTGTTGCAAGGTAGTAGCACATTGTGTCTATTTCCCTTCATTGGCACTAAACCAGGAAACAGACACAAAAATACACAATACTTAATGTTTGCCATCTGTATCTTAAATTTTGGTTGGGTTTTGAAAATGCAGTTCACACTAGAAAAGTGACAAAATTAACACTTTCAAAGATGTTAGTATGCATAATGAATTAACTATTGTCCTACAATAGAGTGCACAATGGAAATGAAACCACTTCTCCATGTTAAACTGACTAAAGCTTCCCAAAATCATTCGGCGCATTTCTTCTTCTTCTTCTTTAAAACTACCTGCAAAATAGCATAGTATAGAGTTGTACTAGTAGTGAACACCAAATCATTTTATCACACAGTTATTCTCTTGGTAAGCTTCCCACCTCTTATAAGGATTATTAGTCAATATGAAGACAATTGTTTTAACAACTGTAAAAGTTTGTGATGGGTCCTTGACTTACTGGTTTCTCAGAGGGACATGTCCAACAGCTTGGGCTTTCCAGAGTTCAAGGATCTGTGGCAGGTTCTGAATGGCTGGAAGATGACCTTTGCATCCTATGACCGGGACCGCAGTGGGACGGTGGAGGGCCAAGAGCTGCAGCATGCTGTCGCCTCCATGGGTACGGGCAAACTCCCAAAACAACCCGTTAGACATCTTGTAGTTTATTCATTTTTATTTTGTTCTCAATCTATTTAAGGAAATTACTTGGTTAAGCTTAGTTTTTTCTTCTTTTTTTTATACAGTTATGTCATTAATTTTCTGTATTTCTTTGCAGGTTATAATCTGAGCCCTCAGGCCATGAACATCATCATGAAGCGCTTCAGTTCGCAGGGCAGAATCACCTTTGATGACTTTGTGAGCTGTTGCGTAAAACTCCGTGCGCTGACCGGTGAGTGGGCCGAGGAACGCATCAAATCTGAGAAAGTTAGCATTTAAACAAAATACCAAACGGCACCATTTTCTTCATTAAGTCACGGGGCGAAACACTGAACCAACACTGGCAGATTATTGAGAGCTTATTTTAGTAGATTTATCAGCTGTTTCCGCTTGTTAGAGCAGTTTAACGTTCACTGCTGGATCACCTGTAGCTCAGCTTCTCCACTAGCACTTTATGTTTCTGGTCTTTTTTCTTTTAACTTCTGAATTAAACATGTGTTGTGTTCAAGATGTTGCCAAACAAGAGATGAGAAGAGCCTTTTACAATTGTGGGTGTTGGTGCAGGTATTTCCAAAGAGACCAACAGTAGGGGCATTTTTCTGAAGCCAACACTTTGTGAGGGTCTTTTTTTAAAGTCGGCTGTTTTAATGTGTTTTTCAGATCAGTTCCAAAGAAGAGACACAACCCGAACTGGAAATGCCTCATTTCAGTATGATGATGTAAGTTGTTAAAGTTCTGTGTGTTTCTTATTGTGATATGGATCCCCCTGGGTCTGAAATAAAGAATAAAAAAATAAAAATATAACACTGGATATATTTCTCTCTCTCTCCTCCCTCTCTCTCTAGTTCATCCAGGTCACCATGGCCATATGAAGAGGAAGACACCACAGAGGAGACACACCAGTTTTTTAATATGTTTTATTAACAGCATGTACCTTCAATGGGTTTTTTTTACACTTACAATATCGCTTTCACATTCCATTTTACCTTGAACTTTTGTATGTTAATGGATACTGTAACAAACTAATAAAACTATAGTAACCTCAGGCTGCACCAATGAACCACTACGTGCCCATGTTAGCCCATCGCGCTTGCCGGTATATGTGTGTAAACATGTTTTAAAATGAATAAATATGTAATGTCACAAAATGATGATTGGCACACGTTGACTGCCTTTGAGAATAGCTGTCTTTGTGTGTTTGTTGGTTCGTGTTGTTGAACTCTTTGGAGAGTCTTATTGTCTGTTGTGCTAAACACAAACTTCACACATCACATCCTTTTTTGTTTTAGCAAGAGATATTAAAAAAAAATGTTGCAAAAGTTATTTATGCCAACAATCAGCAGTTATGAATTTTCAGTGTTAAAATATAAATGCATATAATGTTTTTACAACAGAGCCTTCAGAATCAAACTTTATATTTAAAAATGGGGGGTGAACTTTATATGCATTTTATAGCAGTCCTTTTAAAATCGCAAATACAAAACATAAGGCGCTCTCATGTATTAATTAAACATGTCTTACTGGAAAATTGACATTTTGAAATGTGCCAGCAACCCTGAAGATTAGATGCTTTTATAACTTTTCTTTTCAGATGATGGTATTTTTATTCCTTTAACATTTCAATGTCAAACATAAGGACTAAAAGCTTACAGCTTCTCTGTTTAGAACCAAGGGTTGGAGGAGTTTCCCAGTTATTTGGTATGTGTAGGGAGTAGTAAAAATGAGGCTGTCCGGTCCCTTGGAGGACGCAAATGTCTCCCTGCAAGAGTTCTGCTCTTCTTTTGACCACAATCTGTCCCTCAGGGGTTGGTACTAGTGCTAACCCTAGTAGTAACAAACTATCTCTCCCTAAGAGGTTTACTGGGCATTGTGGAAACATTAGGAGGGACAGTTTGCTCGACTGGCCTTTGGGGTCTCTTATCCATGCTGGGTCTGATTCTTGTACTGGTGTTAATCTTCCACTAGCAGAGCGGACCGTAATGACTCGACCACCTGGTTTAGAATTTGGTACTATTTCTTTGCGTGTAGTTCTGCATGCACCGGTGTCACACAGGAAAACAATAGGTTTTCCATTCCCTAGTTACAAAGCAGAATGTGCATAAGGCAGGGGGAGCATAACTTTGCATAACTTTTCTTGGTATAACAGGCTAGAACTTCAAGTCACCCTGAACCCCAGAGATGGTGCGGACTTCCTCTTTCGTTCGCACCTCTGGCTTGGTGCAGAGTGTCCTTTGTGCTTCTCCTTTTTTTGGTCACTTATCTGGCCGTGCAGCTTGGCCACAAGGTCCTGTTTCACTGTGTCAGCCGGGCCCTGCTGTTGAGACACCATGAAACAGTTTTCCTTTTATGCAACAAACAAGCATACACTTCCTACATTTCATTTGCTTATGCTTGACTTCATCTTTTATACTGTAATAGTGATATAACAAATAGAAAGGAGTAAATATGGAATACATGTATATACACTTTATTCTGACATTTCCCTCCTGTTTATCACATATTTGCTCAAATTCTCCTATCCCTTTGAATCAGTCACTTCTTTCGATTTTCCACTGAAAGTTTATTTTTGTGAGATCAAACATATTTGTTTGTTGTTTAAAAGTGACATTATTTCTGCATAGTTTGGTACCCAAGTCCTACACTAGTTTCTTAGGCCTAAAAAGGACATCATTTGCTTCTTTGTCAACGGCTTTGTGGCTTGGAGAATAGCTTCTTTTTTTCTTTTATCAAGTATTGTTTTCCCGCCCGCACTTACGCTGTGTCTTAAATATTTCACTTCTTGTTTGCAGAGTTTAAGTTTATCTTTACTCACTTTATGACCTTCTTTTTCTAACAGGGCTAAAGTGTCAATCTTCCAAGTTTCTTCATCAGGGGACACCAATAGAACATCATCTACATATAGTAAGATTTGGCTGTCCTTTGGGGGGTGAAATTTGGCCATTCTGGCGCTCATGACTTGCGAATAAATGGTTGGACTTTCGCAGTAGCCCCGGGGTAATCTTGTGTATGTATACCTTTGGCCCCCAAAAGTGAAGCAAACCAAAATGGACTGTCCTTGTCTACTGGTACAGAAAAGAATGCATTACTGATATCTACTACAGTGGAAAACTTAGCATCTGGCGTTTAACAGAGTATAAGGATCAGGAACACAGGGTGCTCTTTGTATAACAGCACTGTTTACTGCCTGTAAGTCCTGTACCATACGCCAGCCTACTGGGGGGGGGGGAGTGATTTCTTTACTGGGAAGATGGGGGTGTTACAGGGGGAATCTTCCCACTTGATTAATACTCCTGCTTTTATGAGGTCTTCAATCACTGGTTTTATTCCTTCATATGCACCTCGTTTTAAAGGATACTGTCTGACACAGGGTCTGTAATCTGATTTTGGTCTGATTTGCACAGGTACTGCTCCTTTCACTAGGCCTACATCACCTGGCCCTTTAGACCATCATTTCTCAGGAATGCTTTTTAACAGTTCTTCCTCTTCCTGTGTCAATAGCATTATGTTTAATTGTCTTTTTGGGTGGAGATGAATTCCTTCTTGTCCCTGTACTGACCAAAACAGAGCCTTTTTAGTTAGGCCAGTGGCTGCACTGGCCCACGTGTTTACAGACGTAGCTACCCAGTCAGTTGCGTTCTCTCCCTGCTGCACTATTTTCCCCAGGTCTTTCCACTGCAGGTTTTTGCTTTTATACGGTGAGACGTGTGGTAAACTCCACATCCTGTATAATTCTGCAACTTCGTTGTTTAAAGTCACTCCCGCGACTGCTGTGCTCTCTGCGTCTGAATATACATAATTTACAGTGATTCTTGTAGGCGTGACACTTTTCAGTTTAGCTTCATATTCTTTATCTGGTCCTGTTGTGTTTTAGAACCACAGGGTAACATGCAAATTGTTGTCTGACACTTTATCCTGTGATCTAGATATCACATTTCTTTCAGTCAATAGGGCAGTTGCAGTTTTGTGAGGGGGTTTATTTGGTATGTTTAGGGAGTAGTAAAAATGAGGCTGTCCGGTCCCTTGGAGGACGCAAATGTCTCCCTGGAGTTCTGCTCTTCTTTTGACCACAATCTGTCCCTCAGGGGTTGGTACTAGGGAGTAACAAACTATCTCTCCCTAAAACTGGGCATTGAAACATTAGGCAGTTTGCTCGACTGGCCTCCCATTGGGTCTGAGAAAATGTCTCCCTAGTCTGCTCCATTCTTTTGACCACAAACTGAAACCTGATGGTGCTAGGCAACCCTTGTATCTTTCCCTAAGAGGTTTACTGGGCATTGTGGTTGTTTGCAGACTGGCCTGTCCTTATCCATGCTGGGTCTGATTCTTGTACTGGTGTTAATCTTCCACTAGCAGAGCGGACCGTAATGACCACCTGGTTTAGAATTTGGTACTATTTCTTTGCATGTAGTTCTGCAAGGTCCTAGGTTTTCCATTCCCTGTGTCAAAGCAGAATTGCACTGGGGGAGCATAACTTTGCATAACTTTTCTTGTATAACAGGCTAGAACTTCAAGTCACCCTGAACCCCAGAGATGGTGCGGACTTCCTCTTTCGTTCGCACCTCTGGCTTGGTGCAACAGACTTTCACCGGTCCTGTTTCACTGTGTCAATTCACTGTGATATTATCTGGTGTGTTGTTCTTAGTGTATATAAGGAGATGACTTCCTCTGCTTCAACAGACTTTCAACTCATTCATTCATTCTACAAAGATTTCTCCAATGACTATCACTTACAGAATAATATTTCATGACATGTGAGATGTAAGACTGGAAGTTATTCGCCTGTTAAGAATTCTAACCTCAGGTTGCTGATCAAAAGTGACAGAAAATCGCTTTAAAATGTTTTGGGTTGCTTCTGTCTTGTGTGTGAGGTCGCTGTTTGTGATTGGCCGAACCTATCGAGCTCAGGTGAAAACAGCAAATCAACCTCTCAGCGACAATAATAATAGTGTGTGTTAATTATAGGGTTCAGAAACCAAATGCAGACACTGAGGCAGAACAGTTAAAAGAACAAAGGCATCAATGTTTGACTGAACAGGCTTACAGTACCAAACAGGCAGAATAATCCAGAGGAGTGAGGTAGGCAGGTCCTGAACAGACCGTGGACCAAAACACAGGTCGAAGACACCAGGCAGGTGCACTTAGGGGAAGTTACACCTTCAGGGATTTCTAACTTGTAGTTGATGGTGTGAAAGGGTTAAAGTAACTGTTGAGCTGGTGAGATAATGCTGTGTGGATGCCAGGATTGGTGGGAAAGTCTACATGTTATCTGGTGGACAGGCGGAGAATGGCAGGTGTGTAGAGTTCCTCAGAGATGCATTGTGGGCCTCGGGGCAGTGAGGAAGTGGCTGGAGACAACTGAGGCAGAAGTGATAAAAAACTATTTAATTCAACCAAATGCTCCTTTTTAAGTGACACGGTCACAGCTGCCCAGTGGTTAGTTTACAACAAGACTCCTCTCTGTGTGGAGTTTACATGTCTACCTGTTAGTGTGGTTTTTCCGGGGCGCCCACAGTCCAAAGACATGCAGGGTTAGTTAGTTGGTGACTGTGAATATGAGAGAGAATGGTTTATTTGGTGTACATTATGTATAATTTTATTCATACCTTGGGTAAGATACTAAACCCTGATGCAAGCGTCAGCTAAATGTAATGTAATATTTATGTGTGTACTTCCAGGGTGCTAAGTAACTCATTTCTCCAATCATCAGCCCATATAAACACTTTAGTGGTAAGTCCACTGTGCTTGTGTGTGTGTGTGTGTGTGTGTGTGTGTGTGTGTGTGTGTGTGTGTGTGTGCGTGCATCATGTCCATCATGATTAATTATTTCATGTTCTCTTTTCACCATGTCAGTTCTCCACTGCTGGAAAAATGAAAAACCCAATCTTGGTTACTGTGATCCTTCTGCTGGGGATCTTAATAACAAAGAGTACTGGGGATGATGTAAGTTGCTATCATATCATTATTGTTCCATTTCCATTAATGTATTTATTGTATATATAAATTTGTATTTATTCATTTTTCTTTGAAGTCGTTTTGTTGTTTTTTCAGCATTTTCAGCAGGATTTTTTTCCTGCGCTTTTGACCCTTTTTTCAGCGATTTTATTTAACATCTTTGGTGCTTTTATTGACTTTTGATACATTATTCAACAATTGTCCTTCTAAGGGTTTTTGTAGCTTTTTCTGCATCTTTGTTGCTTTTAATCTACATTTTTGATGTTTTTCTCATAGTTTTTTTATGTTATATATCTTGTTTTGTAGCTTTTGTATTCAGTCTGATTGTAATGTACTGATTTGCACTCAATGTGAAAGACTGACAGGATGAATATCTGATTTCTTCTGTTAGCAGTTCAAATATGGAGACATCATTGCATTTGAGAGAACGTGTGGACTAGATAAAACAGTCTACAAGCACTATGCTATTTATGTGGGCCCAAGTACAGGAATAGACGTCGGCCAAGGAGACAATGACATATATCACCTCACAGGTATGTGTAGTAAGACTACGTGCAGATAAAATTATGCACATACACATATATTGCCATAAATTAGGGGACACGCACACGTGCATGTACACATATGCAACACATGTAAAATGACATGATGTAATGGCTCCTTTCATATTTAAGCCATGAGTTGGAAGCCTGGAAATCCAGACCCAAATCTGAAAGATTAAGGGTCTGGCATCGAGTAATGAAAGTTGGCCATCTCGAGGGGCGGCACTAAGCGCGCATTTGAAAATCTCACCGCACGCAATTCAGAATCAGAATCAGAATCAGAATCAGAATCAGCTTTATTCGCCAGGTTTGACAGACATACGAGGAATTTGACTTAGGTTGGAGCAAGCCTCCGGGCCATTGTGTTACTCAACGAAAAGTTAGAGACTGGAAGTACAACATAAAGTAAGGTACTGATAACCCTACAAACTCCTCCTTTCTTTGAAGGCTGGTCAATAACCATTTCTGATGCAAATAAAAAGAGCAAATTAAAAAGCAGAGAAAAAAGCATTTTCGTCATGTTATATTTAATATCTGTACATGTTTATGCTCACAAACAGGTAAAACATGCATGGTTTCTGAGGCTAAGTTTGGTAAACTTAAAGATGTGAAGAAAGCGTCAAAAGTCTCAAAGGACAATTACCTTGATGGTCATGGCTACAATATAAAATATGACAAAGACTTCGAGGCTCAGATTAAAAAGCGAATTGGGGACACACATGGACAATGGAGCATTTATAGACTCTTCAACAACAACTGTGAACTCTTTGCTACCCAGATTCGCTATGGGGTGCCCAGTCTTCAGCAGGTAAGTGACAGATTGAACTTCCAAGTGTGTTATAAGTTGTTTATTCCCATCCTCCAATTAAGGATTACATTTTTTTAAATTACATATAGCATTATTTACTCCCTTGTAACTGTAATTTAAACTTGCAGGGGGTGATGGTTGATGTACAATTTTTTACAACACAAACACAATGTACACAACACAAAGATAAAACTACTGATCTGCAGCCTCACTCTTGCTGAAGAATTGAATAAGTTTACACACCCATGCTAAAGTTTATTAAAAAGAGGATTAAAAAACATCTTTTGGAAATTGATCTTAATGCCTTAATTCAAAAAAATTGGGAAAATCCAACCTTTAAGGACACCAGTTTTCTTTGTGAATGAATAATGTATTATAAATAAATAAATGTTCTTCCTTAAAATACAGGGGCATAAGTATACACCCCCCTATGTTAAAATCCAGGGGGCATAAGTATACACCCCCCTATGTTAAAAATACAGGGGCATAAGTATACACCCCCTATGTTAAAATACAGGGGGCATAAGTATACACCCCCTATGTTAAAATACAGGGGGCATAAGTATACACCCCCCTATGTTAAAATACAGGGGCATAAGTATACACCCCCCTATGTTAAAATACAGGGGGCATAAGTATACACCCCCCTATGTTAAAATACAGGGGGCATAAGTATACACCCCCTATGTTAAAATACAGGGGCATAAGTATACACCCCCTATGTTAAAATACAGGGGCATAAGTATACACCCCCTATGTTAAAATACAGGAGCATAAGTATACACCCCCTATGTTAAAATACAGGGGCATAAGTATACACCCCCTATGTTAAAATACAGGGCATAAGTATACACCCCTATGTTAAAATACAGGGGCATAAGTATACACCCCCCTATGTTAAAATACAGGAGCATAAGTATACACCCCCCTATGTTAAAATACAGGGGCATAAGTATACACCCCCTATGTTAAAATACAGGGGGCATAAGTATACACCCCCTATGTTAAAATACAGGGGGCATAAGTATACACCCCCTATGTTAAAATACAGGGGCATAAGTATACACCCCTATGTTAAAATACAGGGGCATAAGTATACACCCCCTATGTTAAAAATACAGGGGCATAAGTATACACCCCTATGTTAAAATACAGGAGCATAAGTATACACCCCCTATGTTAAAATACAGGGGCATAAGTATACACCCCCTAGGTTAAAATACAGGGGGCATAAGTATACACCCCCTATGTTAAAATACAGGGGGCATAAGTATACACCCCCCTATGTTAAAATACAGGGGGCATAAGTATACACCCCCCTATGTTAAAATACAGGGGCATAAGTATACACCCCCTAGGTTAAAATACAGGGGGCATAAGTATACACCCCCTATGTTAAAATACAGGGGCATAAGTATACACCCCCTATGTTAAAATACAGGGGCATAAGTATACACCCCCTATGTTAAAATACAGGGGGCATAAGTATACACCCCTATGTTAAAAATACAGGGGTATAAGTATACACCCCCCTATGTTAAAATACAGGGGGCATAAGTATACACCCCCTATGTTAAAATACAGGGGGTATAAGTATACACCCCTATGTTAAAATACAGGGGGCATAAGTATACACCCCCCTATGTTAAAATACAGGGGGTATAAGTATACACCCCCCTATGTTAAAATACAGGGGGTATAAGTATACACCCCCCTATGTTAAAATACAGGGGGCATAAGTATACACCCCCTATGTTAAAATACAGGGGGTATAAGTATACACCCCCTATGTTAAAATACAGGAGGCATAAGTATACACCCCCTATGTTAAAATACAGGAGGCATAAGTATACACCCCTATGTTAAAATACAGGGGGCATAAGTATACACCCCCTATGTTAAAATACAGGGGGTATAAGTATACACCCCCTATGTTAAAATACAGGGGGTATAAGTATACACCCCTATGTTAAAATACAGGGGCATAAGTATACACCCCCTATGTTAAAATACAGGGGGCATAAGTATACACCCCCTATGTTAAAATACAGGGGGTATAAGTATACACCCCTATGTTAAAATACAGGAGGCATAAGTATACACCCCCTATGTTAAAATACAGGGGGTATAAGTATACACCCCCTATGTTAAAATACAGGAGGCATAAGTATACACCCCCTATGTTAAAATACAGGGGGTATAAGTATACACCCCCTATGTTAAAATACAGGAGGCATAAGTATACACCCCCTATGTTAAAATACAGGAGGCATAAGTATACACCCCCTATGTTAAAATACAGGGGGCATAAGTATACACCCCCCTATGTTAAAATACAGGGGCATAAGTATACACCCCCTATGTTAAAATACAGGGGGCATAAGTATACACCCCCCTATGTTAAAATACAGGGGGTATAAGTATACACCCCTATGTTAAAATACAGGAGGCATAAGTATACACCCCTATGTTAAAATACAGGGGTATAAGTATACACCCCTATGTTAAAATACAGGGGCATAAGTATACACCCCCTATGTTAAAATACAGGGGCATAAGTATACACCCCTATGTTAAAATACAGGGGCATAAGTATACACCCCCCTATGTTAAAATACAGGGGGCATAAGTATACACCCCCCTATGTTAAAATACAGGGGCATAAGTATACACCCCCCTATGTTAAAATACATGTCCCCTGTATTCCACTGTAACTTGCATCTCTTTCTTTTTTCACAGCATGACACAATGGCTGAATCGGTTTTAAAAGGAAAGGAGTCAGCAACTAAAGTACTGGAGACAGTAGCCAAACATATAACCATGGAGACGGAGTGTCCTTTTACTGGTGGCTAACAAGTGTCTTACCATCTATATCTGTCAGCCTTCCTTGCTCTCCTCTTCCTTACTCACATGACATGAGTTCTTAATTTAAATAAAAAATAATGAGCAAGAACTATGGATCTTTTATTGTGCCATTATTATTGTCAAGATTGACTAAACCTTGCACATAAAATAAAATGTTACCGTTGTATATTTCTGCAAACATGTTTTCTGTTTTTATATTAACCAAGGAGTTTACCCAAATAATAAATGTAAATGTGCTGTATTTATTTAGCGCCTTTCTAGCCGTAACAGCTACTCAAAGCGCTTTTACATCATACAGGAACCATTCACCATTCACACACATTCATACACTGTGGCCGAGGCTGACGTACAAGGTGACACCTGCTCATCAGATACACACTCGCACACATTCACGCTCCGATGCGCAGCATTGGGGGAAACTCGGGGTTCAGTGTCTTGCCCAAGCACACTTTGACATGGGACTGCAGGGCCAGGGATTGAACCACCAACCTTCCAATTGGCAGACAACCGCTCTACCGCTGATCCACAGCCGCCCATACTGATTTGATGTTAGATTTGAGATATTTAACAAAAAGTATGAGTGAATATATAAACTAAAACATGTCTAATAGGTTGTTTAGTTAGTTTGAATGGACACAAATCTCTGCTGGACAATTCTCCCGCTATTATTTACTCACCACAGCACATTTTTTGTCCTGAGCCCGCAGTTGGAGCCTTACAGTGCGTACACACCGCACGGAACACATTACTAGTAGGACAGCAGCAGTATGATAGGCAGTTCATGTCGTCCTCCTGCACTAATATGAATCCTCTGATGCTACTCAGGGGTGTCCAACTCTATTTTACTAATGTCCACGCAGGAAAATGAGAATCACATCAAGGGCCAGTGGTGATCATAAATTTACATACCCATGCTTAAGTTGACTAAAAAGAGGAATAAAAAAGTCATGTTTTAGAAATTAATCTTAATGCCTTAATTACAAAATGAGGTAAAATCCAACACCAGGACACCAATTTTCTTTGTGAATGAATAATGTATCAAAAATAAATGTTCTTCCTTAAAATACAGGGGGCATAAGTATACACCCCCCTATGTTAAAATACAGGGGGCATAAGTATACACCCCCTATGTTAAAATACAGGGGCATAAGTATACACCCCACTATGTTAAAATACAGGGGGCATAAGTATACACCCCCCTATGTTAAAATACAGGGGGCATAAGTATACACCCCCTATGTTAAAATACAGGGGGCATAAGTATACACCCCCTATGTTAAAATACAGGGGGCATAAGTATACACCCCCTATGTTAAAATACAGGGGGCATAAGTATACACCCCACTATGTTAAAATACAGGGGCATAAGTATACACCCCACTATGTTAAAATACAGGGGGCATAAGTATACACCCCCCTATGTTAAAAATACAGGGGGCATAAGTATACACCCCCTATGTTAAAATACAGGGGGCATAAGTATACACCCCCCCATGTTAAAATACAGGGGCATAAGTATACACCCCCCTATGTTAAAATACAGGGGGCATAAGTATACACCCCCTATGTTAAAATACAGGGGGCATAAGTATACACCCCCTATGTTAAAATACAGGGGGCATAAGTATACACCCCCCTATGTTAAAATACAGGGGGCATAAGTATACACCCCCTATGTTAAAATACAGGGGGCATAAGTATACACCCCCTATGTTAAAATACAGGGGGCATAAGTATACACCCCCTATGTTAAAATACAGGGGGCATAAGTATACACCCCACTATGTTAAAATACAGGGGGCATAAGTATACACCCCCTATGTTAAAATACAGGGGCATAAGTATACACCCCCCTATGTTAAAATACAGGGGCATAAGTGTACACTCCCCTATGTTAAAATACAGGGGCATAAGTATACACCCCCCTATGTTAAAATACAGGGGGCATAAGTATACACCCCCCTATGTTAAAATACAGGGGGCATAAGTATACACCCCCTATGTTAAAATACAGGGGCATAAGTATACACCCCCTATGTTAAAATACATGGGGCATAAGTATACACCCCCCTATGTTAAAATAACTTGCATCTCTTTCTTTTTTCACAGCATGGCACAATGGCTGGATCTTTTTTAAAATTTCTGACGAAAATAAGAAAAGGGAGACGGAGCGTCCCTAACAAGCATCTGACCATCTAAATCTGTCAGCCTTCCTTGCTCACCTCTTCTTTACTCACATGACATGAGTTCTTATTCGAAATAAAAAATAACGAGCAAGAACTAAGGATCTTTTATTGTGCCATTATTATTGTCAAGAAGGACTAAACTTTGCACATCGTAAGAATAAAATTTAAGCATTGTATATTTCTGCTAACATGTTTTCTGCTTTTATATTTACCAAGGACTTTATCCAAATAATACTGATTTGTTGTTAGATTTGAGATATTTAACAAAAATTATGAGTGAATATATAAAATTAAAACATGTCTAATAGGTTGTTTTGTTAGTTTGAGTGGACACAAATCTCTGCTGGACAATTCTTCCGCTATTATTTACTCACCACAGCACATTTTTTGTCCTGAGCCCCCCGCTAAACCCAAAACACCCAAAACGCGACGCCGACAGATTTGCCCGCTCCTTAGAGCTGAGAGAAATTGAAATGAAATGAATGACTTCCGGTAACTTTAGGAGCTCAAGTCGGCGGCGGTGTGTTAGGCATAGTAACTATGAAGTATTGGGAGCGGGCCTATTGTTCCCACATTTCTAAGCTTTGATTTTTTTTTAAAGAAAATGAGGCCCTATGTTCCCACTTTTCTAAGATTTATTGCAAAATAGGGCCCTATGTTCCCTTTATTTCTATTTTTTTTTTTCAAAATTAGGCCCTATGTTCACACATTTACCTTTTCATAAATTCATATCAGATTTCATCCCCCTTTAATTCTCTCTAACCCTAATTTTAAGAAAAATCTTAGAAATTTGGGAACATAGGGCTGTGGGAGCATAGGGCTGACAACGAAGTATACACTCTCAGGTTTATACATAAGATAATCTAGAGTCTTACCTCCTTAGAGCTCATTTTATCATTACTTACATTAGTATTACGTTCATAAAGTGCTCATTTTGCTACTGACAGACTTGATTGATATTCTAAGTGTCTGACAACATCATGGAAAGGATTGATAAGGAGGTCGACCTTTCTGTTAAAGATTAAGGCTGAATCTCATTTCTCTATCTTACCCCTACCCCTTACCCCTTACCCTCGTTTTTGCGCGTTCACGCGGGACCTAGTGGTGTCCCATTACCTAGGGATAGGGGATAGACCGAGGGGTGTATAGCCCTAGAAACCAAGTGTGGACACGACCACATGATACAAGTGTACACATATGTATTGCAAACAGACCTAAGTACTACACAGATAAGACCGTCTGCCTCTGCACCACCAAAGTGAACATAAAATAACTATAAAATATATAAATATATAAATGCATATGACGCTGTTGTCCAAACCCACACAATCAACAGAGACGGCATGTCGGAAGTTTGTTTGATCAATACTGTATGGTGATGTAACCAAGTGGTGTCCCATTTCATAGGGGTATGTTTTCACCCCTACCCCTTACCCCTTGGTTTCAAGGGCCAAGGGGTAGGGGTAAGATGGAGAAATGGGATTCAGCCTAAGGTCACGTCCACACTTGGTTTCTAGGGCTATTCACCCCTCGGTCGAAATGGGTAATGGGACAGCACTAGGTCCCGCATGAATGCGCAAAACCAAGGGGAAGGGGTAAGGGGTAGGGGTAAAATAGAGAAATGAGATTCAGCCTAAGATGCTTATTTAAAACATAAAAGTGCGTTTGCTAACCCCACCAGACTCCATGTAAATAATCAGTGATTTTAGCGTGTATAGAGCAGCATATCTCCACCAGACTCCATGTAAATAATCAGTGATTTTAGTGTGTATAGAGCAGCATATCTCCACCAGACTCCATGTAAATAATCAGTGATTTTAGCGTGTATAGAGCAGCATATCTCCACCAGACTCCATGTAAATAATCAGTGATTTTAGTGTGTATAGAGCAGCATATCTCCACCAGACTCCATGTAAATAATCAGTGATTTTAGCGTGTATAGAGAGCAGCATACCTCCACCAGACTCCATGTAAATAATCAGTGATTTTAGCATGGTAAAATACGGCTTTCTAAAACATCTCTGGCTGTCTGGAGCGACTATCGGCTCCGTTTTGGTCAGAGTTTTCTTTCTTTCATTACAATATCAGGTCTGTCAGTCACAGGGAAAACCGGGGACTGTCCTCGGAAACCGGGGACGTCTCTGGTCCCCCTAACCGTTTCCTCGCTGGCGCTGGGGGAGAAGTAACGGTGTAGGCTACTTTCACTTTCACTTTCTCTCGGAGGAAATTACTTCTGCGCACATAAAAGGTAATGTAACTAACAGTGTTTAATACTTTGGTGTTTCTGTCCAACCATCGACTGTATATATATATTAATATTAACGGTCTATGAGTCCAACACAAATGTAATGTTACTGCTGCACCGCGTCCGTTATTAACGGTTTATAATACAAGGAAACGCCCGTTGATTAGGTCTATAACGTTCACCGTGTTGCTAGGCCACGTAAGCCCTAAATGTTAGCACAGTCTAGCTAAAGTTGATCTAAAAACGTCCGTTCTGGTACAAATATTGTTATTAACGGCTGTATAAACCGTAAATGTGACGGTTTGTGTAGCTAGTACCGTTGCTGGACAACATCTAGGCTGTTACACACTACAAGTCAAATAGAAGTGACTACAGCTAGCTAGTTAGTTAGTTAACTACAGCTAGCTAGCTAGCTAGCTAAAAGTTTTTGTATAAGTAGCTAGCTAACCCTAACGCCCCTGAACAACCACACAGGTGTTTGTGTTATTCTGGCTGATTAGACTCTGCTCAGGTTGAAGGTGGGCCGAAACTTATTAGGTTACATCCCACATCTTTTCAACCAAGGCCTGATGAAGCTGTTGTGTGTCCTGCCCTCATAAGTGACTCAGGAAGATGCCAATCAATAGACTACACCCACACCCAGACCCACACAGTCCTGGGGAGAGGTCCAGTCAGTCCGGTTACCTGAAACACCTGTGTGGGTTCTGGGTCTCATTAAATGCTTTACTTTTTGTTTTATTGGCCTAACTCTTGGCCTGTCTTAAGACATTTCTCTATTCTTCCACAATTCAGTCATCTGTAAAATAATAAATCATCTGTAAAATAATAATAATAATGTTACTTAGGTAATATTTTGAGGTGCTTTATAGGGCTAGGCGATATAGAGAAAATCAAATATCACGATATTGTTGACCAAATACATCAATGTTGATATTGCCGTGGGTTGACTATTGGTGCTTTCACAAAAAATACAATATGATATATTAGATATATAATTACCAGTAATGTGGATATAATGATCAAGTTGGTAAAGGCAAAACAGTCTGCTAAGTTCAGAAAATGACATCATTTTTTCAAGTATGAAATCTGAATCATTTTTCTAGCACTGATGAAATAAGCACAATAATAAGGTAAAGATAGCATAGTCATGCTGGTCTGTAGGTTTTATTTGGATAAAAGCAATGTGGATTTTGCAATTTGTGTTTAATTGTGAGAATTAGTAGACAAAATACACAAAGGACATGAAATGCATCTACTGTATGTATTTGACATTGAAGTATATAATTCACCCCAGAAGATGGCAGTAATGTCCCATAATGATGCAAGCTGCTGTAATACAGTATGAGGAATCCGCCTACTGTAAACATCACACGACCTGAGAAATTGCCCTCACACATTTTTGATAAAGATTATTTTTTTGGGCTTTTCCACCTTTTAATGGACAGGACAGCTAGGTGAGAAAAGAGGAGAGAAATGCAGGAAATCATCACACGTCGGACTCAAACCCTGGACCTCTGCGTCGAAGCATAAACCTCTATGGAAATGTGCGCCTGCTCTACCAGTTGAGTCAACCCGGCCACACCCTCACACATTTTTGACTATGATAACTTACTGTTTTTTGTTAATAGGGAAGTTGTGTCAGGATGAGTGACTCAGCTGCTTTATAGGAAAGAATGAACTTCATTTCTCTCGGAAGGTTTAGCTGATTCATAGGAAAGTAGACCTTAATCTCTCTGTTGATGCTTCCTCTCCTGATGAAGGTTGAAGACCCTTGATGTGGATGTAAAGTCGCCACCAGGTATTTATTTTCCTGATTGTTTTGAGTGAAATCTAACTGAATAGTTATTTATGAACATTGTTAAACAAGAAGACAACCGAGATCTGTAAAAATAAAGAGCAGCAGCAGAGGGAGGGTGACTCTTATGTTCTAATTCGAGGTACTTCCACTTTCTATTTGACTATATTATGAATAGAAATGTTCAGGTTTTTCAAGTTTATTTCATTTATCTTGCACTTTAAAAGCAAACATGCTAGATATACATATATAGATGTGGGGGAAATATATCAAGAGTTAAAAAACAGAAAAATGAAAAACAGTTTAAATAAACCAGAGCATTGTATGTTGCACATTTACAGTTACTATAGCTTGTTACTTTCCAGATAAAGATGTCATATGCATAACCTATATTCATTTTATAGAATAGGATCATTTGTTGTCGACTTTATATGAAGTACTTAGTGTCAGATCCACATCAACCAGCCACATTAAAATGCTTTTACGCGTCAGTAATCGTAATCCTGGGGCTACAACTAAGGATTCTTTTTGCCAAATTGATTCATTTACTGATTATTTTTCCATTTATTAATATTTTAGTGTATGATGAGTCCAAGGTTTTATCTTCAAATAATTTATTTTGTTTAAATCTCAAGATCACAAAAAATAACAGAAGAAATATACAGTCTATGCTCCCGTCTCGTGTCCTCCCGGCTGGTGCCGTCCCCGAGCTTTTCAAAATAAAAGCTTGTGGCTGGTCCGCTATGTCTTTGTACCATGGATGTTTTTGAACTAAACAGTACGGCAATCATGCTAATGAATACACTAACTTTTTCAGCAGATGTCTTACTTACAACACAATGGAGTTAGCAGTTTTGTGTTTATATGTGCGGGCGGGGAGGGAGGGACTAGATATCCTGTCTGTTTTTTTTGTATTTCAAGAGCAAATTGCTATATACTGTGTATATATTGTGTATTTTTGGGCTTTTCCGCGTTTAATTTTTGACGGGACAGTTAGGTGAGAAAGGGGAGAGACATGCAGGAAATCGTCACAGGACAGATTTGAACCCTAGATCTCTGCATCGAGGCATAAACCTCTCAGTATATGTGCACCTGCTCTACCACTGAGCCAACCTGGCAACATACAGGTGCATGATGCAGTTTTAAATGTTTTATTACGAGTTTACAGACACGTCTGATTGAGTATCACCTGTGACCTGAGCCGAGACACACCCACCAAACGAGAGAAAACATATCTCAAACATAGACTTAATATTTGCAGTCTATCATCTCAAAGCAGTTGCACACCGTTCTGAGATTGAACGTGTCCTCTCTCTCTCTCTCTCTCTCTCTCTCTCTCTATAAAAGCAGCAAATCCTCATTTTGGAGAAGAACATTTTTAGTTATAGAATATTTATTAATATATTTTCTGTTCAACTAATATATTATGATCTAATTGGTTCTCTTCAAAATAATCCAATAATCCAATTTTGAAGGCAGGATTTTTTAATTTTAATCTGTAGCTGTTTGAGTAAAAAAAGAAAAAAAAAAGCTTTGAATAATTCCTTTTAATTTAGATTGTTTTTCATTGCAATGTCACAAACCTTGAATAGACTTCTCAATGAAATGTTATGGACGGGATTTCCATAACATTTGATCATGAGTGTAATTAGGACCTTGTAATTAGTATTCATTTATAATTAGTCCAGCTAACAAAGCATGTTGGGTGGGTTTGTGCGAAGGTGTACTTTCTACCATGAAGTCTGAGGAGGAAGATGAGGGCGTCCCGCCCTCCAGGACCGCTCTGTCTGAGGAACATGGCAGCCAGATCAAACCTGAGAGGTAAAGTGGTCCCCTAATACTGTATCTGAAGTCCCCTAATACTGTATCTGAAGTCTTTTATATAGACCTTAGTGGTCCCTAATACTGTATCTGAAGTCTCTTTTATATAGACCTTAGTGGTCCCCTAATACTGTATTTGAAGTCTCTTTTATATAGACCTTAGTGGTCCCTAATACTGTATCTGAAGTCTCTTTTATATAGACCTTAGTGGTCCCTAATACTGTATCTGAAGTCTCTTTTATATAGACCTTAGTGGTCCCTAATACTGTATCTGAAGTCTCTTTTATATAGACCTTAGTGGTCCCTAATACTGTATCTGAAGTCTCTTTTATATAGACCTTAGTGGTCCCTAATACTGTATCTGAAGTCTCTTTTATATAGACCTTAGTGGTCCCCTAATACTGTATTTGAAGTCTCTTTTATATAGACCTTAGTGGTCCCTATCTGGTCCCTAATACTGGTCCCCTAATACTGTATTTGAAGTCTCTTTTATATAGACCTTAGTGGTCCCTAATACTGTATCTGAAGTACTGTATTTGAAGTCTCTTTTATATAGACCTTAGTGGTCCCTAATACTGTATCTGAAGTCTCTTTTATATAGACCTTAGTGGTCCCTAATACTGTATCTGAAGTCTCTTTTATATAGACCTTAGTGGTCCCTAATACTGTATCTGAAGTCTCTTTTATATAGACCTTAGTGGTCCCTAATAATGTATCTGAAGTCTCTTTTCTGAAATTTGTGCAGAATTACAGCCCACAATGAGCTTTCCTTAGTATGTGCCATTTCTGGGTCTGTAGAAATTGAGGGGGGGAGGGGGGCCTTGACCAATTTCCACTTTGCTTGTTTGAAAGCCACGATGTCTCTCTCTCATGGGTGGGCCAAGTTCTCTGGGCAGGCAAAGCAAAGAAAGGGGAGGTAACATTGACCCTTATGACCTCATAAGGAGCAAGATTCCAGATCGGCCCATCTGAGCTTTCATTTTCCTAAAGGCAACATGTAACACACACCACCAACTTTCTTCATTGAGGTTTTTGTCAATGCTCCGTTTTCAGGACGAAGGAGGAACGAGCAGGTTCTCCTGCACCAACCTGTGTGTCCATGAAGAGTGACTGGTCCATGGGTTTCCCTATGAATTTCAGTCTGCAAGATCCAAGTTCTAAGTAAGTCAACAGAATATTTTGCCATTTTTTTTCTTTCTTCTTAAAAATACCTGTGTACGTGTGGACTAGGCCTTAATCATGAATGTCTGAAGTGCAGTGCTTAATTGGTTACTTGCCAACTTTAGGACCATTTTCAAAAAGTTACTCAACGGAGAAGGTTTTTGTATTTGACTTGTTCGAGAGAGGAGTCTCAGGTTCTCAGACCGGGGATGTTCAACGGTTAACGCAAATACTTCAGGAGCAATGATGGCAAAAGCATGATCACCTTGAGTTGAGAACTGACCACCTTAAAGACTCAGAGGTTGAATTAGTGCACATTTTTCAAAGCATCTTAAAATGTTTGTTTTAATTTACATTTTCTTGAACAGAAAATGGTTCTAAGGGTTTGCTATGTGATGTAACTTATAACATCTCCTAATACTTCCACCTGTCTTTTGTCAATGCTCCGTTTCTTTCAGGACGAAGCAGGAACGAGCAGGTTCTCCTGCACCAACCTGTGTGTCCATGAAGAGTGACTGGTCCATGGGTTTCCCTATGAATTTCAGATCGCAAGATCCAATTTCTAAGTAAGTCAACAGAATATTTGGCTAATTTTTATTTCTTCTTATTACTCTTCTCACTACACTTCTTTTGATTATTTACGATCTATATTTTCCGCCAATCTTTCTTCATCATGAATGTCTGAATAAAACGATGATCATTATAGCGTTTCAAGCTCTATATTGAACACAACTAAGCCGCACAACCGATGGACGGCTTGCAGCGCTCCACAATATAAACAAAATATTGCCTACTTATCAAGACATTTTTGATATAATATTGCGCAACGTGATATCGCTATTACGATACTGAGTCAACATGTCATGCACCTTAAATTTGGTTTGCTATGTGAGGTAAGTTATAACACATCTTTCTTTAAAGTCATTGATAGTCTAATACTTTCCACCTGTCTTTTGTCAATGCTTTGTTTCTTTCAGGACGAAGCAGGAACGAGCAGGTTCTCCTGGACCAACCTGTGTGTCCATGAAGAGTGACTGGTCCATGGGTTTCCCTATGAATTTCAGATCGCAAGATCCAATTTCTAAGTAAGTCAACGTTATTTCTGTAGATAAAGTTTCTTTCTTCTTTGTCCTCAAAAGTACCAGATGTATCTTAAGCCAGGTTCTCACTAAACCTCTTCATTATTTTTCATTTTAATCTATACTTCTACCTTCTCTATCTTAATTTCTTATTTTCCTTTGGACTCAGTTCAGTAATAATCCCTCAGATATGAGAAGCATATAAATCTTTACATTTCACTCTTTCAAAGAAAGCAAATGTACAGTACATGTTTCTCACATGACTACATAAAATCCAATCTCTTATTAAACTTTTGCTTTCACCCAAATTGCAAGATAGCAAGCAAGAGAGCCAAGTTTCTCCTTCACAAGCTCTGTGTTCAAGACACTGGTGTATGTTTCCACTTAACGTTCATTTCACAAAAAAACAGTCCAATTGTCATTGCTCTTGGATCATATTTTAACCTGTGCTGTATTAACACCTCCCTCATGAGTGATGTAGCCTATTTAATCCTTTTATTACTGCTTTGCATGGTTGAACGCTGTAAGAAGATGGCTCGGGTCTGTGTTGCTTGCCTGGGTTTTGATGCTTGCCTGGCCTCTTACACTGAGTGGGGCTACTGTTGATGTGTAACTGTACTAATGTCCTGCTGCTTCCTGTAGCTCGGCATGGCTGACTGAGAAAGCGTATTTGTTGCTCTACCTGTTGCTCTAGCTATCTGTATGGTGTCTAAAATCCTCTGGCCTACAGGACTAATACTGGACTACAGTTAAAAAATTAACCGGCTGGCTAACACTGGCACATTCACAGAAATGTAAATTAATGTGAGTTGTCCTTTATAAAATAAAGAATAAGAATGTTTTCACCACAGAGTTCAACCGGAGATGCCAGAAGTTGGTCATGGAACAGACCTGGACTCCATATTTATGGTCTGTACTGCACACGCCCACCTTTAACACATGTAGAAACAGAAAACAAGACATTGTGGTTTGCCTAGCTGTTGATTTACACATTCAAACTACCTAATAACAAACAGGACCCAGATCTAGTCACTGCTGCACCCTTTTCTATCCCTGACCAAGAAGGCCCCTTTGCATAAGTTAGTGAGAGGAAATAGAGGTTCTCTTGACAAGGATAAACAAGTATCCATTAGCTAGTTAGCAAGTTAAGCAACTGCCTTGGTCACTTCCCCTTGGGTAGGGACCTTCCTAGTCTCACGTGGCCAGACCTTCCTCCACAGCGCTGCAGAGGAAGGTCCAAATATGGCCAATAGCAGCAATTGGTGTCAGAACGTAGATACAGTGACACTAGCTGTCTGGATTTACCCTGCAGAGATCTGAGGAGCAGTTAACCATAGTCCTCAGATTGGACAGATAGTCTAGCTAGCTGTCTCGATTTACCCTGCAGAGATCTGAGGACCAGGTAACCATAGTCCTCAGATTGGACAGATAGTCTAGCTAGCTGTCTGGATTTACCCTGCAGAGACCTGAGGACCAGGTAACCATAGTCCTCAGATTGGACAGATAGTCTAGCTAGCTGTCTGGATTTACCCTGCAGAGATCTGAGGAGCAGTTAACCATAGTCCTCAGAAATCCACCAGAGTTTAGAACGTCAACACTAAGAAAGAGGAAGGTAACGGACATCCGGCCGAAAAGAGGGACATCTGACGGAATTTTTGGAGCAATCCGGGAAGTGGAGCGTCGTGTAATTAGACTAAGGACCCTCCTCACCTCCTGTTGGACAGTTAAATCACTAGCAAGGATTCTGAAAAGAGTCAGGTTATAAAGGTGAAGTACAGTTTTTGAGGAAGGGTCAATACCACTTGGTGAGACAGAGACACATTTTTCAGAATGTCATAGTATTAATTGTGGGCTGTTATACTTTGACCGATGGTGCTGATGGGGTGTTGTATGACGTTAGAATCAGAATTAAGTTGACAAATATAAGCTAAAATATTGTTGTTTTATTCCAGCTTCTTGAGGAGAACATTATTGTCTTTGTGAAGAATGAGCTAAAGAAGATTCAGAGGGTTCTGAGTCCAGATTACCCAGAAATCTTAGAGAGCCAAGGTGAGGACGAGGAGGTGGTTGATGGTGAAGAGGAAGAGCAGAGGAGGAGCAGCAGAGAGGCATTTTTGAAGATCACACTGCACTTCCTGAGAAGAATAAAGCAGGAGGAGCTAGCTGACTCTCTGCAGAACAGTAAGAGACTGTAAATATGGTGTGCAACATCTGCATCTGATCGGTACATTCTTTTTGCCTGTCTAAAGCTGTTGGTCCTGATAATTAGAATTTAGATGTGGTTGGGGCGGTTACATCAAGAGCCCATGTTGGCCTTAGACAATGTCCCAAATATCTCAAACACTTAACACTCCTCATTGAATCACTGTAAGCAACTCTGTCCTCCTGTAAACCTTTCAATATTTTTGATGACTTAATTAAACTCGGAGGGGTATCATCAGAGTTAACGCTTTTTTTAGATGGCCAATATGATTCCAGAAGTCCGGCCAAATTTAAGAACTTAAGCCACTTATTAGCCTACATTTAAACAGCAATAAAATATTAAAAACACAAGAGCTAGGATCCAAGTTCCAATTAAAACAATTGGGAAACTAAATTTCTAAGTTAAGCCAAGGCTCAACGCTAAGTTGCCAGGCTTGGCAATGAGAGAATGAGAGAATAGCTTGCAATATAACTTCAAATCCCTCTCATATAGGGGAGCAACAAGTCACAAAACTCACGGTTCGGATAACTGAGTCACGGATCGTATTCAATTTTTGAATCGGCTCCAAAAAGGGGTGAATTTAAATGGTTATTAAAAATGTAATTATAACTTTAAAAAAATGTCTTCTTTCACCAGTAAATTGCTGTTAAACGACAAAAACAGACGAGAAAAGTTTTTTTTTTTTACAATAACTTTGAATGCACCACGAGGTTGACAACAGCAGTGACCAGAGCTAGTTTGGGTAATTTAGCTCATAGCTTTAGCGGCGGACAGTTGTACATTCTGCTGATGAATCCTCTACAGAAACACAGTCACACTTTTACTCCGTTAAGCTGTCAGCATTTTACCTGTGTTTCATCCAGTTACTACTATAGCTAAGGGTAGGCTAATCAAAAGTATAATAGCAACAATGCCCGAGATCCGCCCACAAAGCTAATTGAGTTTTGGCTCTGGTGAGATCTTTATGAGTGCAACAGGACATGTATAGTACAGCACAGCATTAGGATGCCCAAATAAACAATTTTTTATCAGTCTAATTTGTTGAATATGTAAATAGTTATTGCTTTCTAAATTATTTGTTAATGTTATGTAGTCCTTGTTTTTAAAAAAATGTGTTCAAAAATCAAACAAGTAAATTGGTAACCTGTGGGAAACACTGTGCAATCATTGAAATAGACCCGTTCCATCTAATGTAATCCAATGCATTATTTGTCATATTTCCTTGTAGAATATCTTGCCTCAGTGTGCCAAGGTAAACTCAAATCGAATCAGAAGACGAGGTTCCAGTGTGTGTTTGAGGGGATTGCTAAAGCAGGAAACCCATCCTATCTGAATCAGATCTACACAATACTGTTCATCAACAAGGAAGGGACTGCAAAGGTCAATGATGAACATGAGTTCAGACAGATTGAAACAATATTCAGGAAACCAGACAGACCAGAAACAACAATCAAATGTGAAGACATCTTTAAATCTTCACCTGGAAGAGATGAACCGGTCAGAACAGTGATGACAAAGGGAGTGGCTGGCATTGGGAAAACAGTCTTAACACAGAAGTTCACTCTGGACTGGGCTGAAGGCAAAGCCAACCAGGACATAGTGTTCACATTCCCATTCACCTTCAGAGAGCTGAATGTGATGAAAGAGAAGAAGTTCAGCTTGGTGGAACTTCTTCATCACTTCTTTAGCGAGACCAAAGAAGCAGGAATCTGCAGGTTTGAAGAGTTTCCGGTTGTGTTCATCTTTGACGGTCTGGATGAGTGCCGACTTCCTCTGGACTTCCTCAACACTGAGATCCTGACTGATGTTACAGAGTCCACCTCAGTGGATGTGCTGCTGACAAACCTCATCAGGGGGAAGCTGCTTCCCTCTGCTCGCATCTGGATAACCACTCGACCCGCAGCAGCCAATCAGATCCCTCCTGAGTGTATTGACATGGTGACAGAGGTCAGAGGGTTTACTGACCCACAGAAGGAAGAGTACTTCAAGAAGAGATTCAGAGAAGAGGAGCAGGCCAGCAGAATCATCTCCCACATCAAGACATCACGAAGCCTCCACATCATGTGCCACATCCCAGTCTTCTGCTGGATCACTGCTACAGTTCTGGAGAAGGTTTTGAAGACCAGAGAGGGAGAAGAGCTGCCCAAGACCCTGACTGAGCTGTACATCCACTTCCTGGTAGTGCAGTCCAAACTGAAGAACATCAAGTATGATGGAAGAGCTGAGACAGATCCACACTGGACTCCAGATAGCAGGAAGATGATTGAGTCTCTGGGAAAACTGGCTTTTGAGCAGTTGCAGAAAGGCAACCTGATCTTCTATGAAGCCGACCTGACAGAGTGTGGCATCAATATCACAGCAGCCTCGGTGTACTCAGGAGTGTTCACACAGATCTTTAAAGAGGAAGGAGGACTGTACCAGGAGAAGGTGTACTGCTTTGTCCATCTGAGTGTTCAAGAGTTTCTGGCTGCTCTTTATGTCCATCTGAGGTTCCTTAACTTTGGTGACAACCTGCTGTCAGAAGATAAATCAACTTCCCTGTGGTCCAAATGGTTTAGAATCAGACCTGAAGTCTTCTACCAGAATGCTATGGACAAAGCCTTACAAAGTCCAAATGGACACCTGGACCTGTTCCTCCGCTTCCTCCTGGGTCTTTCACTGTCAACCAATCAGTCTCTCCTACGAGGCCTGGTGACACAGACAGGAATCAGCTCACTGACTGAGAAAACAGTCCAATACATCAAGAAGAAGATATGTGAAAATCTGTCTCCAGAGAGAATAATCAATTTGTTCCATTGTCTGAATGAACTGAATGATCCTTCGATAGTGGAGGAGATCCAAAAATGCCTGAGTTTAGGAAGTCTGTCACCAGACAACCTCTGTTCTGCTCAGTTATCCGCTCTGGGCTTCATCCTGCTGTCTTCTGAAAACAATCTGGACGTGTTTGACCTGAAGAAATACTCTGCTTCAGATGATGCTCTTCTGAGGCTGCTGCCAGTGGTGAAATACTCCACTAAAGCTCTGTAAGTTAAAAACTAACTACATACATTAAATGTATTAACATGAAAAAGAAATCTTAGTTTTTTTTTTTTTTTTTTTTTTTGGTAATTCTTCTTCAGACTGAGTTGCTGCAATCTGTCTGAGAAAAGCTGTGAAGCTCTGTCCTCAGTTCTGAGCTCCCAGTCCTCCCGTCTGGAAGAACTGGACCTGAGTCACAACAACCTCCAGGATTCAGGAGTGAAGTTGCTCTGCGATGGACTGAAGAGTCCCCATTGTCAACTGGAAGTTCTCAGGTCAGGATTCATCCATTTGTTTAACAGATTACCATAGTATTTACAGCAGATTTGTTATATGTAATATATTTCCAGATAATAACTTGCTATTCTAGTTCTTGGGGACTTTAATGGACTTTATTAAAACAAAAATATTTATTTACACAAAAGAGTCATGACCAGAGTCGTGTTTGGTGAACTCCACCTGTAGTTAGAGTAGAGTTCAAGGTTTAAGGGAAAGCAGGGACAAGCAAGCCCAGCAAGGGATAGTTAGAGAAGAGTCAGTCAAATTGTAGTTTGGCCTTGAAAAATGTGGCTTTTGATGCCAAGCCTTATTTTTCACAAAAATCCTGTTTACAAAAGGTAATTGCAAAAGCAATGATTTGGTAGGGGGCCCGGTAGTATGCCAATCTGGTTTACATGTGTTTTGTGGATCTGAAGAAGGTTTAAGACAGGGTTTCCGTGGGATCTGGAGAAAGCCTAAGACCGGGGGCCCCTGGAAATACTGTGGGTGGTGCTGAGGGAGTATGGGGTGAGGGGTCCCTTCTCAGGGCTTCCAATCCCTGTACGTCCAAATGAGAGCTCTGTCCGGCTTCTCTGCAGTAAGTCTGACTTGTTTTAGGCAAGGGTTGCCTTGTCAGTCCTGTTTGTGATATTCATAAACATGATATCAAGGCGTAGTGGTGGTGAGGAGGGGAGCGGTACGGTGGGCTGGTGATCTTATCGCTGCTTTTTGCAGATGTGGTCCTGATGGCATTATCGGCCTGTGACCTTCAGCACTCACTGGATCGATTCACAGGATTAGCACCTCCAAATCTGAAGCCATGGTTGTCAGCAGGAAACCAATCGAGTGCCTACTCCAGGTAGGGCATCAGTCTTCACCTCAAATAAAGAAGTTTAAGCAGCTCAGGTTCTTTGTGAGTGAGGGAACAACTAAGCAGGAGATTGGCTGCAGAATCGGAGCAGCGGAGACAGCAAAAGCTCTTGATCTACCAGTCAATTTTTCATTACTACACTCACCGATGGCCATGGAGGCTGGGTCATGACTGAAAGACTCAGATACCAGATACAAGCAGCCAAAATGGTGATTTGTCATTTCCCTTAGTTTTGGCGTTTCCCTTAGTCATGACCGAAAGAACGAGATCCGGGGTACAAGCGGCCAAAATGGCTTTCCTCAAGAGGGGGGGCTGCCGTCTCCCTTAGAGATGGGGTAAGAAGCACAGTCATCCGTGAGGAGCTCGGACTAGAGCTGCTGCTCTTTTGCGTCGAAAGGAGCCAGTTGAGGTGGTTTGGGCATTTTGGAAAGGATGCCTCCTGGACGCCTCCCTAGGGAGGTGTTCCAGGCACATGCAGCTGGGAGGAAGCCTCGGGGAAGACCAAGGACTAGGTGGAGGGACTTCCATCTGGGAGGAGGCCTTTGGGAAGACCCAGGACTAGCTGGAGGCACGTCCATCTGGTAGGAGGCCTCGAGGAAGACCCAGGACTAGGTGGAGGGATTATATCTCCAACCTGGCCTGGGAACGCCTCGGGATCCCCCAGTCAGAGCTGGTTAATGTGGCTCGGGAAAGGGAAGTTTGGGGTCCCCTGCTGGAGCTGCTGCCCCAGAGACTCGATACCGGATAAGCAGACGAGGATGGATGGATGGCGTTTCCCTTAGAGATAGGGTGAGAAGCTCAGTCATGCTTGAGGAACTTGGAGTAGAGGTGCTTATCCTTTGTGTTGAACTGTCCCCCTGAGAGGATTCAGGCATCTGGTAAGGATGCCCCCTAGGCGCTTTCCTAGGGAGGTGTTCCAGGCACGTCCAGCTGGGAGGAGGCCTCGGGGAAGCTCCAGGGCTAGGTGGAGATTATATCTCCACCCTGGCCAGGAAACGCCTGTGGATCCTGAGGTCAAAGCTGGTTAATGTGGCTCTTAAAAGGAAAGTTTGGGGCTGGAGCTTCTGCCCCTGCAACCTGAATCCGGAAAGGCCGATGACAATGGATAGATGGAATTGCAAAAGCAGTTCCCATAAAAAGCAGGAACAAGTAAAATACTGTGTGTGTGTGTTGTGTGTGTGTGTGTGTGTGTGTGTGTGTGTGTGTGTAGACTGTCAGGCTGTCTGATAACAAAGGAAGGCTGTGCTTCTCTTCACTCTGCTCTGAGCTGCAACCCCTCCCATCTGAAAGAGTTGGACTTGAGCTACAATCATCCAGGACACTCAGGAGTGAAGCTGCTTTCTGCTGGACTGGAGGATCCAAGCTGGAGACTGGAAACTCTCAGGTATGGTGAGACAAGGGTGTAGGCTGAGTTTGTTTGAGTCAGGAGGTCACAGTGAGAAAATAAAAGTTGTTTAGTTGTTAAGTGCTAATTGGACTTTGTCTTTTGCACCAGGGTGGAGCATGGTGGACCACAGTCAATGAAAGCTGGTCTGAGGAAGTGTAAGTGTGTTTTTTTTTTTAAAATGAGAAGAGGTAGTACACATTTTCTTCTGTTATTCTGTCTGAAACTGCTACCTCTACTCTCACATTGTTTTTTTTATCTTTCACTGTCACGCCCCTTCTGTAAAAAAAAAAACAGCAACACTGGCCCCCTCAAACCCCCAAAGCTATGTATCTGAAATTAACACCCGCCCACCTGCCAAATGCGGGTGAATTTTGCAACTGGCGGGTAAGTCCGTCAATCTACCTGCCACATTGGCAGGTAGCCAATGAGAATTGAGTGATTCAGATGCGTAACTATCGATAAGCAGAGTACGCAGTTGCATACTGGCCCGGACCAATCAGGGGCCAGCATCACTGGAAGATTGACCCCTATTGCATTTTCATAACTCGCGACAATCCCTGCAGTCCCACATGCAGCCAATGACCAATCAGGAGTGAGAACGGGTTAAATTCATTTCCTTGTTTCTGATATGAAGACGAGACGTGTACAGCAAAAGACGTCCTGCCAACATGGACACATTTTAACATCAATGTACGCTGTAACGTTTTTTCACTATAATAAGCTGCTGAAAGTTGCTGCTGTTTCAATCATCACCATTTGTCATAAAGGGTTTGTATGTGGTCTGGACTAGGGCTGAACGATTAATTGCTTTGCAATAATATCGCAATATGTTAAAACGTGATTTCCTAATCGCAAAGGCTGTGTTTTGGTAACGTGACTTGGTGAAAGAAATCGCAATTAGATTATTTTCAAAAATCGTTCAGACCTAGTCTGGAATCAAAGCAGACCATGTCTACACAGACAGCACTCCTTGAGCTAAATGCTAACATCACCATGCTAATATGGTCACAGTGACCATGCTAATATTTTAACTGTTCTGTCCATCAGACGCCCGTAAACTCACACTGGACCCAAACACAGCAAACAGAAAGCTCAAACTATCTGACGACAACAGGAAGGTGACAGCAAGGAGAGAAACACAGTCATATCCTGATGGTCCACAGAGATTTGACTACTGGAAACAGCTGCTGTGTACCGATGGTCTGACAGGTCGCTGTTACTGGGAGGTCGAGTGGGAAGGCCATGTTTATATAGCAGTGGCTTACAAAGGAATCAAAAGGAGAGGAGAGAGTGACGACTGCTGTCTTGGAAGGAACGATCAGTCCTGGAGTCTGAGCTGCTCCAAAAATGGTTACTCGATCCTGCACAGTAACAAGAAAGTGTCCATCCATATCCCCACTTTGAGCAGAGTAGGAGTGTACCTAGACTGGCCTGCTGGCACTCTGTCCTTCTACAGAATCTCCTCTGATAAACTGACCCACATCCACACCTTTCAAACCACATTCACCGAGCCGGTCTACCCGGCCTTCAGGATTAGGATGGATGAGTTAAACTCGTCAGTGTCTTTGTGTTAGATACAGTAAAACAACTCTCCTTTTCCTTTTCTGAGTGGGTTTGGGAGCCTCCCTGCTGCTAGACACTAAATGAATGTTGACCTTTAGCAGCCTACCCTCGTTTTCTCTTGCCTGAAAAATGGGGGCTCATCCGGGATGTCACAACCTGGCTCAGAACACGAGAGGGATGTCACAACCTGGCTCAGAACACGAGAGTAGGCTGCGAAAGGATAACATTTATTTTTTTAATCAAACAAAATAAGTAATTGAAAACATAACTTAAGTAATATTAATAATTCAGAAGATAAAAAAAATGCAGCCGTTGCATGGTCAGGAGAGTCAGCTGCTGACAACAGGAGCTAGAAATAACACCCGCGTATTGGCCGATGCCGATACACGTAAAAACGCAAATATTGACCCGATATATCGGCCGGCTGATCAAATCGGTCTATTGCTACACAAGAGACCCCAGCAAACAAACACAGGGACAACTGGACAAGAGGTAGAATATGTCATAGATGAAAAAGCCTAGAGAGCTGAGTGTTAATCGGCTAACACATGTGATCAACGTGTGCTCTATTTAACAAGTGCATTTTGCTACATTTTAGAAACACTACATGCCAGAAAAAAAGACTTGCTGTGAATAACGTTTGTCTATTGATGCATTGTTCTAATAAGACCTTTTTTGTAGCAGTGAATGCTTTATTGCAGTGGATGCAGATTTAAGACGCTCTACACTTTGAGGAACATTTGTTGTGTCCTAGGTCAAAATAATGGAAACCTCACCATCAAGGATAAAAATGCGCTTTTAAAAATTGTGAATGTGGCCAGCAAGATAGTGGGTGTGAAGTTCAGTAGCCTTACTGACATTTTTAACAAATACATTTTTTTAAAATGCCATGCATATTTGCAAGGACACCACTCACCCTCTGTACAGAGAATACATGTTATTACCATCTTACATTTTGGCACACCCTTGGCTCTTAAAATGCCACTACTAGTTTAATACAGTCGACCTCTTCGGACCGTAACATGTCAAAGATGACATCAAGAAACGGGTCTCAATGAAAGTGTGGGGTGTCATCTTCAGCTGTATGGCCAGCAGGGCAATTCACGCAGACTTGGTCAACTCAAGCTTTCTCGAGCTGTCACAGACACATCTTTTGATGACATAATCGGCCACTCGTTCTCTGGAAGACGTAGAAACTCTGGCCCTTGCTGCCACTCTGAATGGGCATCAAGTTCCTTTGGCCCAGCTCCTCTGGTGATAATGTCGGCTATGTTGAGTGGTCCGGGGATCCACCACCAGTCCTGCCCTCTTTTATTCCTCTTTCCATTCAGGCACTCACCTCAGCTAAGAGGTGGTAGCCCATGTGTATATTAATGACCCCTTTATTTATTTATTTATTTATATTATCTATTGTTTGAAGTTTTTTGTAGTTATTTTTACTTTCATTAAGACTCCAATACAACTCTGCAATATAAGCCAGGTTTAAGACCCACTGCTTGTTAGAGGTGTTACTCAACTATGGATGATGTACTATAAGTTAACCTAACTAATCTACATGTTGAAATTAAGTTGCATGGAACTTTTTTCTGTACTTTTTCCTTTAACTTGTATGCTTGTAATACACTGATACAATAAAGTATAAACTAAGAGGTGACCAGCTGTAAATGGGAGATGTACATAAGCAAAGTGTTGTTGCAATATGAGGACCAAATGAGATGTAAACACGTATCAAAATAAGTATAAGTGATCTGAAAAAGAACAAAATATAAGCTTACATACAACAAAAATACAAACATAGATCAGAATGCTCAGACACACAACAGCTTATTTTCAGTGTTTAATGTTCTGTTAATGGAAGATGATAATATTCACATATACGGCCCCAACAGCTCTAAACAGCTGTGGTACTAAGTTCCCTTCTCTGCTCCTGTGTGATCTTCAGAGTAAGGCTGATTTCATGAACTGAAAAGAGATTAAAAAATAATTACTTTATGTAATAACACATGAACATGTTAACATGCAGCACTGGAAAAAATAGATACATGTGTTTAATATTATAACTGTGGAGAAGACTTAAAACTTGCCCTGTTTAAGACTATTGGGAGCTAACTCTAGCAGGAGGATAACACGGTGTAGGCAGCACCGATTGGTTTCATTTTTCTCTACTGACAGACCTCCACATGTACAAACAACAGAGCTACGTGTTGGAATTGACTGGAATTCTCCTTTAAAGTTAGTTTGGAGTTTATTTAATTTCCCATTTCATTAAGATTAATACATATCTATCTATCTACAGTATCTATCTACAGTATTTACACTATCCATCCATCCATCTATCCATCCATCCATCCATCTATCTAAAGAAACTGCTTGTTGCTGTCCTGCGTGCATGCAACTATTGGTAAGTGCCAAATCTTTTCTTCTTTATTTTTATGTTTTATTATCAGTTTTCGGAAGGCAAATGTTTATTTTCTATTACAAACATACATTGCAAACTATTTCTTTTCAGCAGTTAGGTGAGACTATGCTACACTAAAAATATGTATCTGTAGGTTCACATGCAGGTAAGTAAACAACACTTGGGCCGTACGACTATTAATGAAAACATTGACACTCACCTGCTTGAGAGAGAAACTGGCGACTTGGCAGTCACACGGCAAACTCAGCAGATGAGCCTGGAAACGATCTGAGAAAGGAAGCAAATTTAAAACCTAAACTTATTGAATTTGACACAAAACATACACAAGGTGTCACATTAAAGCTTCAGTAGGTAACTTTAGTAAAAATGTATTTTTTACATATTTGTTAAAACTGTCACTATGTCCTGACAGTAGAATATGAGACAGATAATCTGTGAAAAAATCAAGCTCCTGTGGCTCCTCCCTGTGCTCCTACTGCCACTGGCAGAAATACACCGCTCCCGGTCAGAAACAGCCAATCAGAGCCAGGAGGCGCGTTCACGGCAGGCTCGAGGAGCTGTGGAGGTAGGGCTGTAGCGCAGCAGAGAGCAAGGGGGAGGAGCCTGAAAGGTGTGCTTGTTCAAATTTTTAGGCTAAGTCCACGTTTCCTCAAAACTCCCTACTGCAGCTTTAATGTACAGTCAGAGTTATTTCATCACAATGAAGAGAGAAAATCGTGTGATGATGACACCCTGCTGTGTGTGAGTTAGCGGGCGCTCTGCTGAGTCTGCAGCTTAATCGTCAGTGTAGCCTGAAACACAGTGTTCCCAGGTTATGAAGCCTGGCTGCAGTGCAGCGCTGATTTCTCTGCACATGTACACCGCTGACTATACTAACAACCACGCTCCACACCTTAATAATCATTTTAATTTGATCTTATTGTATTTAATTTGGTTTAATAATCCTTAAAGGCCTCAGAGGCCAAAGCAAAATGGGGGCTCGTCCGAGATATGTTTCTCAGACACAGCAGCGGTTGTCACAGTAAACTCATACACTTGTATCTTTGACTCCACTGCAAATAAAGGCAGTGGAGTAAAATTTACAACATTTGCCTCTGAATTGTGGAGTAGAAGTATAAAGTAGCAGAAAATGGAGTAAAATAAAAAAAAGTGTATGTAGTGTGAACGGTTACCCAGTTAAATTACCTCTGAGGATATGAAGTTTTGTCACAACGGCCACAAACTCATCGTAGTTGATCCCACCTTCGGAGTTGTACTCGTACCACAGAACTCTGAAGGTTTCATCGTCTAGATTGAAATCTGCAAGGCGAAGACATAAAAAGCAAATGAAACCAGGCTTTTTTCTGATTGACTCACTGACTCAATTTTTTTGGCTTTTTTGGCTTTTTAACCCTTGTGTTTTCTTCCCGTTAACCCTGAATGTTTTTGTGCTTTTCTGATATTTTTGTCGCTTTTTTTCTCACTTTTTCCAGCTTTTGGCGCTTTTTTTTAAAAACCTGAGCTGGTTTAATAATAGGTTTTATTATTCTCATTCTTGGAATTTATTGTCAACAAACCTCATTCATAATCAAATTATAGATCAGTTTTTAGTTTAAAAAGCAGACATTATGAATTATTTGGACTAATAGTTAAGATCAGAGGATGTTGAGTGGATCTCAGATGGGTAGATGTCAAAGTTTAGTCCGGATACTGTTTTGAAACCATTAAAAAGAAAAAAGAATCCAAATGGTATGAGATTTAATTAAAAACACTCAAAATTCAATGAAAGTAATCATTAATTTTACCTGAAGAATGTATGGAATCATCCATGTTATTTTTGGGCAATTTGGTTGAAAGAAATCCATATTTCAGATATAAAACACTTTGAAACTGGTTAATTTGACCCGAGGACAACACAAGGGTTAAATAACTAGAGAAGTTTTAGGCTGAATTAAAGAAACAATGCATTACCCCGGCCAGACAGAATCTTTTTCATTTGGGTTTGCGTGATGGAGGGCGGGGTCCTCTTCTCGTAGTTCTCCACGTACTCCCTCCTGGTAGCAGCCACGTAATGCTCCAGTTTGAAGACCTCCACCACATCCAGGTCTCCAGTCTTGTCTGCCTGAGAGTGCTGATTAACGAATTTAAATGTTTGAAGACATATAGCTCAACACCTTATTGCATAATGGCTCCTGTTACAGCCAAATGAAGAATACAAAAATCACATATTGTATCCAGGGCATTCAGAACCAGTTTGCTACCCTAGGTTGAAACACAGAAGTCAATGTATTAACTAAATGTGGCTGTAAATACTCAGCAGATTAACTGAACCAGCAGTGGCAATGGATACATCCATGAGAGTCAACAGGAGGCGGGCCGTCTTCAGACTCAGAGCTGTATTGGGGAAAATAAATATGTTTTAAATTGACCTATTATATGGCATTTTCAGGTGCCTACTTATATTTTGTGATTCTACTAGAACATGTTTACATGCATTAATTAAAAAAACTTTATTTGTGTCATACCGCCCATGGCTACTGCACCTGCATTCACCCTCTGTATCAGACGCTCTGTTGGAGCACCTGTCTCTTTACCCCTCTCGAAAACACCCAGTCTGCTCTGATTGGTCAGCGCATGTCCGCGAGTCTATGAAATCTCTTCTAAAACAAATACTCCACAGCCAGACATGTTCCAGCAGTAATGTAACTCAAAAAATTAGGGAGAAATCCCCATCATTGGCCGCCAAGATTACAACTATCTGGTGTTAGTGCCCAGCTACTGTCGTTAGCAGTGGATGCTAATGGAATATAGCAGGTCTTTTTACAGTCAAAAATCACCAGTAAAAGGCTTCTAAACCAAAAACTACACAACCAGTAATGTTTCAGGAGTAATGTGACCCAGAATTGGGGAGAATTTAACAACATTGGCCGCCAAGATTACATCTTTTAATGTCGTTAGCATGCAGCTGCATGAAACAGTGTTATCATCGCAGTAGCTTAAAAAAGACTCCAGTCCTGCCTATCCGGAGCAGATGACCAATCATAGAAGGCCTGAGAAGGCTGGTCCGGTGTTACGCGACACCGAGCCCAGAGTACAAAAAACGTTCAGAACAGTTGGAAATCTGAATGTGTGTGGCCGGGTTGGGTCAGTGGGTAGAGCAGGCGCACATTTATATAGAGGTTTATGCCTCGACGCAGAGGTCCAGGGTTTGAGTCCGACCCGTGACGATTTCCTGCATGTCTTCCCCCTCTCTCTCCCCTTTCTCATCTTGCTGTCCTGTCCATTAAAGTCGGAAAAGCCCCAAAAATTATATTTAAGGAAATCTGAATGTGTTAGCTCACGGGGATTTCTCTGACGTTTACCTCGTTATTAGGAGTCAGGTTTAACACAAAAATCCAACATAATGACATTATAGATATGACAAGAAATACAAAAAAACACAATAGTTCCACTTTAAAAACTTCTCATCCAGCTGATTATGTAGTGTTGTTAAAATGAGTGGAAAATAAACTGACATTTGCCACGAACAGAGTAGCCACCGGCGTTGAGCTTAGCAAGGACGCCTTCAGCAACTAGCGTCTGTTGGAGACAAGGACAGATGTTAGAAGGACAAAGATCTCTCCCCAAAACATTGTATGTGCTCCAAAACTAATATTCCTGTGGCTAGTCTTTAGCAATCTTTAGTACTAAAGTTTTCAGTGTCAATTAAAAAGGTACCATGTGGAGTTTACGACCACTAAAAGCAATGTTGTTACCAGAGGGTTCCTGTGAAGTTTTATCATTCAAGCACACGATGCAATACACAATCCATTAGCAGGTTTTTCTGCTGAACAACAATCAAACTCTTACATTTTCCTTCAATGAAATATAGGCTCTGACCTTTAGGGGGGCTCAGCCCCTAATGAGAGTGTGTCACCCCCCCCCCCGCGAGTCTGGAACAACCTCCTCTGATCGGCCAACACTACGTTTCTGTTCATATTTGTTTTTCCTCTGTAACTAACAGACAAGTTCACAAACTCTCACTTCTAAAATCTATTAAAAAAAAAGAAGTCTTTTATTATTAGAATTTTTCGGGGGGCTGAGGTGAATTTAAGGGGTCTAAAATCACCCATGTGTGAAACCTTTGGAATACAGGAATATGTATGGCTTCCTATAGCGCTACTGGTGATCAAAACTAAGGCCCCAGCATTATCTGTATCTGTTTAACAAGAATTATCTGGTACTCGGACTTTGAAAAAGGCCTTGGACCAAATTAAATGGGCAACTGGTATGTTAAAGCTGCAATTGATATGGGTTGATCAGAAATTGTTATTTTTTGTTGATTAGAAAACTATTTAATGACAGCAAGATGTCAAGCCCAGATCAATGGTGTTGTCATGGTAACAAACAAACTATATATACAGAACAAGTTTTGCAACAATGAATACAAGACATGGCAATGTACAGTAAAATTAAAACAATTTTCATACCAATAAAATTTCTTTTTTTAACTTTTAAAATCATACAGATTTTTGTTCTTTTTTGAAGGTATGTGTGAGTGTGTGTGTGTGTGAAAGAGACTTTATCACAGAACGCAAGACGGTCAGCTGAGGAGTTTTATTCAATCCGGCCTTTGTCTTCCTGTAAAAAGTGCTTTAAATAGGAAGAGTACTGTCATCCCTAAAAATAAGGCCCCCATAAATGGGCCGGACTTTGAAAGCTTTGGAGCAAATTAAACAACTATTACAAACTCCTGATTCGTCAGATGATTTTTTTCCCATAATCTTAAATGGCGAAAGAGAAGTCTGTAAATTTGTGGATACATTTCTTTAAGTGTCACAACCCCCGCTGAATGACTATCAGAAGTAATACAGTGGCAATGTACATTTAAATACAATCTCCATCACCAACAAATATAAAATACAGATGTTCTATTTTTGAAGTATATGTAAAACTTTGAAGCAACTTACATCAGGCCTTCTGTCTTCCTGTAAAAGAAAAGGAAGAAGTCATGTAAAGATAGATAAGCCGGGAGGAATCCAATAGAAAATATAGTTTCCATCATCACACTGACCTCTTCTGATATAGGTTACTTACTGATATACACATTTCCTCTGGGAATAAGTTGCACTGCAGCTCGTCTGGCCAGGAAATGCCAAAACTGTTCATCAGACCCTCGCAGCCTTGTTTGGCCCTCTCGCAGAAGGACCTGCAGGGCCGCTGCACCTCCCCCGCCACGCACTGGGGGGCGTACACCGTACACACAAACAGCCGGATGTCCACCGAGCACATGGTCTGCACCATCGAGTTGAAAAAGGACATCTTCATCACCGCGTCCCTCTGGCTTGTGTGTCCCAGAAGATTAGGAGTGATGGTCTGGTTGTAGGAGAGGCCCTGGCACATCGGTATGGTGATGGGCTCACAGAACCCCCCGCTGCTGCCCACCCCATACTGGAACCAAACACAAGGGCTCACTGGGGTTGAGTCCCAAATCGCAGACTCTGCACTACATACTCAACAACTTAAACTATGTTAAGTAAATAAACAGTAGTGTGTCTTTTCGGACACACTAAGCTGTAATTTACAACGTCGTTGAAGACGTGTAACCATGGTAACCCCTGCCGACCGCGGCTCTAGTGTCGCCAGAAAAGTTATAGATTACTGAAAGAGGTGAATAACTAGCCCAACAGTCGTTTAAATATGTTGAAATGTAAATTAGAGCGTTATAGAGCTCCTGGTTTTCTGTCATTTTGTCTGTTATGAACTTTGTCGTTACTACTGCATTGCATTGTGGGATATAAAATGCCGGCGTAGTGTCCAGTATGCGTATTAACGAATCCTGCCATGGCTACGCCAAGACCTGCCCTTCAATAGTATTCACACACTGCTATTGGCCAGGCGTGCCCATGTCCAATCAACTGTAAGTTCTGCGTTACTGCTGCCGTCAGTATTCTGCTAGAATACAACAAATTACTTGTTGAGTTTAATACAAATACACACCTAAAGAAAACAATGTCAAAAACACAACATACAATCGGTTCCCCAACGGCTTTGAAATCCATAAAGATCTGTTCATCTTCACAGTGAAGTAACACTTACGTGTTCACAGGAGTCTGTGGTGAACGCTTCACACCTGAGCTTTTCTGGCCACTGGAAGCCGAACTTGTTCATCAGGGACTCGCAGCCGGCCCTGGCCTTCTCGCAGAGCGTCCTGCAGGGGGGCCGCGGTGTTCCCTGCACGCACTCTGGAGTGTAGACGGAGCACAGGAACGGCTTCAGGTGAGGGGAGCACTCCACTTTTACAAGCGGATAAAACTGATGGATTTCCATGCGTGCCTCGTCCTGAGATTTGTGGCCCAGAGCGTTGGGCAGGACGGTCTCAGTGTACGGCAGGCCTACGCAGAGAGGGACGCTGATTGGCTCACAGGTCGCAAAGGACGAGTGAGTAAAACTCATGTCTTGACTCTGGAAGAGCAGAAACATAAATCAGTGAAGTGTCTTTTAAAAAACAACAACAATGTTGTCCATCCATGATTTTATTTGTAGAAAGCTTATTTTGCCAGGCATGGTCACATGAGAGCGCATGTGAGCAGACACTGAGAACACAGGAGCACTTTCAGTGCAAGACTTATTTATTATAAATATTATTATTCCCCCACAATGCACCACAGAGCGCCACAGGAAGTCCTTCCTTTCTGTTACAATAGTCAAGTCTACTGAAGATGAAGGCATGGACCAGTTTTTCCAAGTCCTGTTGACACATAAGTCCTTTAACCCTTGATATATTCTTAAGGTGATAGTAGGCTGACTTTGTAATTGTCTTAATGTGGCTGTTAAAATTTAGGTCAGAGTCCATGACTACACCAAGATTTCTGGCTTTGTCTGTTGTTTTTAATATTGTTGTTTGACATAATCAAAGACATAACCATCTTTGTAAACTCAAAAGTAAAGAAAGAGCAGACGTACCTTATCGCAGGAGTCGGTGGTAAAGGCTTCACACCTGAGGGGGTCTGGCCACTGAGAGCCAAACTTGCTCATCAGGGACCCGCAGCCGGCCCTGGCCTTCTCGCAGAGCGTCCTGCAGGGGGGCTGAGCTCTTCCTGACACGCACTTAGGAGTGTAGACGGAGCACAGGAACGGCTTCAGCTCGGAGGAGCAGCCCACCTGTATAATCGGACTAAAGGTCTGTAACATCAGACTTGCTTCCTCCTGGGTCGTGTGGCCCAGAAGGTTGGGCAGGACCGTCTCCGTGTACAGCATGTCTCTGCAGAGAGGGACGCTGATGGTCTGACATGCTGCAGGAGGGGTTGGAGCTACTCTGGTGTCTTGACCCTGGAGGAGCAGAACTTAAATCAGTGATGTCTAAATAAACTCTTAATTCTGTCGTTTTCACCAACCACACACGCCCCTTTGCATTTTTTGCACATTTTCTGTGCACAAATGGGACCCTATGTACAAAAAGTGAATATGCACACGTAAAAAAAGCATTTCCTTTTGATTTACTTGAGAGGTGGATGCTTGATGTTGCAGGGTTATTGCACAGGGATTGATCCTGAGACTAAGGACTGGTGTTCATCATTATCATCAGACATGAGAGTTGTGTTGATATTCCTGATTTACTCTGAGCAGGAAATTGGGTTTAAAAACATGAAGTGTTTCTCCCAAAATGACAAACTCGCTCTTTTAAGAGTCTGTGAAAGCCACTGATTCTATTGCATATAGTAAAAAAACAAAAACATCATTTCAAACACCAGAGCTGCCTGGACAGCGCTCTTTTAAGACTAAGATATCAACTTGTGACATATGGAGAAAGTACGATAAGTAACTCTCAACTCTGCAACCTTTGATCAAATGTGGCAAAAACCATTGTCTTTTCAGTCAAGAATGTCTTAAAATTCCTAATTTTTTGCATATATTTTACATATGTGTGTGTATACACACACACACACACACACACACACACACACACACACACACACACATCATATATAAATGTTTATATACTGTATATATATAAAAATATATGCAAAGAATTAGGATTTTTTATGTAAAAAGGGTAGGTGTAATGGTCATTTTTCACAGCAGACACCATTTTGACTGGTCATAGACTACGTTTACACGTGGGAGGCTATTTTCATAAAGAGACATTTCAACTTCTCCGGTTTCCAAAATAACATCTGTCAGCTGTCAGTTTTTGGAGAAGTCTTGGTTTACACGTACCTGTGTATATCTGCCGCCAAGAGCACGCCAAACCAGTAGGTGGCAGTGTAACGAGAAGCTCCAGCCCACATCAGCCAATCAGAATCCCAAAAATCTCCTCTCTGGCCGAAGTTTTTAGAAAGACTCATTTTCAGAGGCGAATTCTCCGTTTGAGTGTAAACGAAGGGAAATGTCTCCGTTTATCAAAATAACCACGTACGTATAAACAGTGAAAAATGTCTATAAGCTCAGGCTGCAGCCTACATTTGCATATACAGTATAATACTTTATTAGTATTGGTGTTTGTTTTCTTGTCTGTTAATTTTTTGTTTTGTTTGGGGAAGTGTGTGTGTGTCTTTGTGCGTGTATATATATATATATATATATATATATATATACACACACACACACACACACACACACATTAGGGGTGGGGGAAAAAAATCGACACAGCATAGTATTGCGACAGTATCAATATTTTATTATATATGTGTTGATCAGTTTGTCCCATTTTGCAGCAATACTATTGAAGTGAGATGAACAAACGAAATGTATCTTTTAAATCAAACAGATGTTGACAAAGTTTCCTTTTGGGGACGTCATTTAAAATTGGGAAAAATTAGAAGTTGGAAAAAAAGGTTATAAATTACAATATATCGCAGAATATTACAATATCTTTAAAATCGCAATAATATCGTATCGGGAGGCGTCTGCTGAGTCCCACCCTAATATATACACCATGTATATATATATATATATATATATATAAAAATGATATAAATAAAACTCACCTGCACACAGTTGGACTCTGGTAGAGTTTCACATCGGAGCCTGGTGGGCCAGAGCAGCCTCTTGGCTCTCAGGGCCGACTCGCAGTCGGTCTTCACCTTCTCACACAGAGCCCGGCACGGCTTCATCCAGCTGTTGTCCTCCGAGCCGCACTCGGGCACGACGACGCGGCACATGAGCGCGGCGACGTGCGGCGAGCAGGCCGTCTCCACAATCTGACCCGTCTGCTGCAGGTTGAAGCCTAGCAGTCCGGTGGGATGCTGGGTGGTGGTGTACCCCACACCCTGACAAAAGCTGGCTGTCACTGGCTTGCAGTTTGCCCTGCTGCTTTGTGCCCGGAGACAGTGGGGAGACAGCAGCAGACCCAGAACCACCAAGACCAAATGCTCCATGGCTCTCGGTAATGTCTAAAACTGGTCTGTGCTGTCGGAACAAAGCTTCAGGAGGTTGGAGACCAGTGTGTGCGTCTCTGCTGCTGTGCTCGGGGAGGTGGAGTACGAGTCCACGAATGGAGTCTCTACAAATGAGGCACTGATTTAGGACCGCTGCTAAGGCCACATATCAATAAGATGCTCAACACTAAAAGAGAGCCAAACTGGTCTCAGAGCAGCAGCCCTATTCGGAGAACCAAGGGCTTTTAAAAGAAACTCAACATCTGGTTGTGATTGTGTGCGTTCTGTGTAGCATGGAGGGTGGGGGGTATTAGTTGCACAAGGGCTGGCACAATAAACCTGACTTCTCTCGATGGAAAGTATTTCAACACGTAAAGAGTTAACGTGATTTTAAAACGGCATCTTCAAATCTCTGGAGCTTGGATTTCCGTAAATGAAAGATGAGTTCCAGCAGTGCTCGCCCACCATGTGGCCCCATGCTGTTTTACTGTTAACAGGGTTAGTTGACTCTCTCGTGCAATCTGACAGCAGTGAGAGACGACGGGCCGACTTTCTCGCTGAAAGATACCTCGTCTTTTCAAAAGACCCCTGGGTCTAAAGTTAAAGCATGAGACTTCTATAAAGGAACACATTTAATGAAAGATTGATAACACAGTACGATCGTCTGTTGCATAAACCAGTGGTTCCTAAAATGAAGACTTTGTTCCAGGTTTTCCCGTCTGATAGAGTTTTGCAACATAAAGTCTATGATACATATGACCAAAATAGTCATATATTCTGCTGTTGTGTTACTCATGGACAGGGGGGTCAGACTGGGGGTAAAAAGGGGACTCAGTACCCAGGGCCCTCATGTGAGGAGGGCCCAAAAAAACGCTAGAAGGAATAGCTGTGGATGTGGGGAGGGGCCCATAGAGAATGCCTTTCTACAGGGGCCCAGACTTTTGTTTATGAATGGAATCATAGTGAAAATAAATGATTCCCTCTTTTGTTGGACACCTGGAACCGTCCCGATGACTTTGGAAACCACTGGCCTAAACAATGTAGTAGTTCCTATTTAACCAGGTGCAATGAAAGCAATGCTAGGTGTGTGGCGGTAGAGATGGTGATGCAGTCTGTCCGCTGGTACGTGCATCCAACACTTCCACATTCCAGACATTTCTGTCATTTGGTTCCTACCAAATTTCATGACACACATTCAAAAACATGAACTTTAGATGAATTTTAGATAAAAACAAAACGCTTCTGGAAGCAGAACTGAGTGTCCACTTTGGTTGAGTGACATGAGAAAGGTGTCTGACGCAGGGCTGCTGTCTGTACACATGTATGTTTTCCATTGATAAAATGAAATAAAAAAAATGTTGTCAATATTTATGTGTTTGTACATTTGCTTGCACAAGTTTCGATATACAGTATATATTCCTCCTACAATTTAATTAGTTTTCCTGAGATAATAAAGTCCATGTTATTTTATCAGAATCCAATTGAAATAAAAAAGAAATGTCATTTATTAAATGTATTCGTGTAAAAATGACATATGAACATCTTTTCCCATTCTATTTTGCCTGGAAACGCTTCCAACACGCTTGTGTGTCGGGTGAAAAATAGGCATCGGCCCTATTGTTTTTGGTGCGTGCATGCTAGAGGCGCGCCGAAAATGCGTGCCGGAGACGTGCCGGAGACGTGCATTCAACGCAGGCAGTGTGCCAGCTCTAACCTGTTAACATGGGAGCCGAAATAAAAAGGGACACGCCACGCAGCTGACACGCTAACGCCACGCAGGCAGTGTGCAGGAGCCCTTAGAGCTCCAGCGAGGTCCTGTGTCACAGTAAAGCTGAAAACCTGAGGGACTCCACGGCAGGAAGACCATGTCGGTCAGAGGATGTCCACAGGCCAGCAAAAAAAAGAAAAATTACTTTAATTTCATTATTTAATATCTCTAAAAACAGAGGATAAAACCAAATGACCTTAAGACTTGGGATCCCTTGTTTTCAAGGCTCATATTTCATTAAAAAAAAAAAAGTGTAACCCCAAAATTCCACCAGGTGCAGATGCACTGCGTTCGGGTTTTGTCTCTTGCTTGTCCCGCCATGCAGCATACCACACAGGGAGCAACATATTTTAAGCGGAGCAGAGAGTGGCTTCTGGGCCGCGCTGCGTTGCTCGGCTGGCAGAATAACAAGCATTGTAGCGGAGGAACACAGCGAAGACTCGTCTGGTGGACTTTAAGTTACTTTTTTCACCAATGAGTGACAAACATCGGTTTGACTTTTCCCATTTTTCTCCTCCTTAGGCGCTTGTGGCGCCTTCAGAGCCACCAGCACTAAGTTTCTTGGAGAAAGGTTTGGGTCAAAGAGAGGAACCAGCTGACTGTCCACGCCTGCAGAGAGACGAGGCTTGGGTTAGAGCTGAAGGGAAATAAAAAAAAATACAAAAAGAGAGAGACGCCACGAACTAACAGCAGTTTATTACAGTTTGTGCCACAGAACCCAGCGGCTCACCGTTCTCCTGCAGGTAGATCATCCGGTCCAGCAGCACCAGCGTCTCCACCACAGGAGCCAGCAGCAGGGCCAGGCTGAAGTACACCACCACCCTGCGCTGCTGCTTCAACATGGCCTCCACCCGCTGCGGGGCCAGAGGCAGCCCGGGAGGCAGGCCGACCCGAGCCAGACCCAGACGGGCGTACCTGAGAGGGAACATGGTTGTAGACAGAGGAGGAGATTATTATTTATTCTCAAATTGTGGACTCCATTTGAAAACAGGCGTATATAAGAGTCTTCAGTCCTAATGAGTCCTGGTCTAACCCTCCAGGGCATACAGTATTTACAGTGGCTTGAGAAAGTTTACACCAATTATTTAGTTGATTAAAAAGAAGAATAAAAAAACATATTTTGGAAATTGATCTTAATGCATTAATTCAAAACAATTTAGGAAAATCCAACCTTTTAAGGACACCAATTTTTCTTTGTGAATAAATAATGGTTCTTCCTTAAAATACAGGAGGCATAAGTATACACACCCATGTGTTAAATTCCCATAGAGGCAGGCACATTTCTATTTTTAAAGGCGTTATTTAATGGATCCAGGATACTATGCATTCCCTTGGCCTTTGAATCAAAGTAGCCCCCCCCATCATCACATACCCTTCACCATACCTAGAGATCGGCATGGGGAACTTTCCATAAGATCATCTCTCAATGCAAATCAACCCAGCTGTTAAGCTGACTGACATAAAAGCATGCCGATGCCATGTTTAAGGCTCTTCCACATTTGCAGCACTTTGCCAAACCCGATGCTCTGTCCATTAATATTAACAGTAAGAGCCCCATGTGGGCTGAGTCCTGCAGCGGCGCAGGTTCGAATCCGACCTGCGGCCCTTTGCTGCCTGTCATCCCCCATCTCTCTCCCCCTTGCATGTCTATCCACTGTCACTAAAATAAAGGGAAATGCCCCAAAAATAATCTTAACAAAAAAACAAATTAACATTAGACCTGTTGGACTTGTACACTGGTGTTAAAAGTGGAAGCTGCAGCGTTGACTCACTCTGGAAACGGTAGTAAGTGGGCTTTCTTTATGGTCTGGATTCCTGCCCTGCGTAGATCCGGCCTTGTTTCCCTGATGAAGGTCTCCAGCGTCGCCCGGTAACAGTGTGTCCTCAGCAGCTCGCTTTCCTCCCGAAGCCTGCGTATATAGTCCTCAGCGGCGTGGCACGCGCCCTCCCTCGCCTTATAGGACAGCTGGTGTCCCGGCAGCCCCCCCACAAAGGAGCTCATCGGGTAGCCAAACTCTGAGGGGAGCGTTTCCTGGACGGACGTCCGCGGAGCTGCGACCACTCCCGGAGGAGCTGGGTTTTCTTTGGTCGTGATTTTCATGTAGCAGCACGCCACCGAGGTGATGCCACGCACGTACGGGCAGCTGACGAAGTGGCGCAGGAGTGTGGCGCTGAGGTCGCCGCACGCGTGGAGACCGGTGAGGACAAAGTCTGGATGTCGCTGGTTGTTTTCTCCACATGAGCAGCATTTTTCTGCAGATGGCTCCTCTTCAGACTCGCTTTTGCATAACGATTCAGGGTCCACAGAGTCGATGCATACACAACACGATGATGTCTGGACCACGTCAGAGGGACCCTGAAGCTCACAGCTCCGCAGTCTCTTTTTGCTGGGTCCAGACGGAGCTGGGACACCATCGTCGATGCAATCTGAAACACTCAGCTGCTTGATGAAGGCCTCCCATGATGCCTTGGGGTTTACCCAACCGGCCACGTGGCGGGGAGAGGACTGTGACACCGGGACCAGAGGGGAGCAGTTCTAGAAAGGAAGACAGATGTTTGTTACCTTGGGTACAGAGTCCACTTTGAAAAACGATGAAAAGGAAACAAAAACTCTCCTTTAAGCTTATGAGGAAATAAAGATGTCTGAGGACCCCTAGCAACATGAAGATCCTCTACTACAAGTGCGTTATTTTTTGTATGTATTCATTTTGTTTCCTATATCTTTTATATTTAATTTCATACTTTTTAAGACATCCTTTTATCCAGTGTTATTGTTATATGTTTGTTGGATGTTTTGTATGCCTTGATGAATTGAAATGAATTACCTTTCAATAAATGATTCCATTCAATTCAAATCAAATAACTTGATTTTTCTCCTGGAAGCAATTTAAAAGCACGAGGAGAGGTTACGATAGATGAGTAAAGAATTATGGTTTTGATGGTGTTGATAGTTTGATATCATCTATAGCAGAAGATAAAGCTAAGTTGCTATCCATCCACCTTCCCACCTTCTACAGAGACCCTGTCATACGGCCTCACCTCCAACTGAACAGGGTTGTAAAGACAGCCAGTAAGATCATCAGTGTCCCTTCTCCCGTCCCTGCTGGATGCTGCTCGCGGGGCCATCAGCATCCTAAAAGACCCTTCATACCCTTCCCACGGCCTTTTCTCCCTCCCCCCGTCTGGGAAAAGACACATCACCCTCCACTCCAGGTCCAGCAGGATGCTGAGCAGCAACTGTCCACAGGCTGATTTTATATGGACTGTTATTTTAAATTGACTGTGATCTTATATGGACTGTGATTTTAGATGGACTGTGATTTTAGATGGACTGTGATCTTAGATGGACTGTGATCTTAGATGGACTGTGATCTTAGATGGACTGTGATCTTAGATGGACTGTGATCTTAAATGGACTGTGATCTTAGATGGACTGTGATCTTATATGGACTGTGATTTTATATGGACTGTGATCTTAGATGGACTGTGATCTTAGATGGACTGTGATTTTATATGCTGTGATTTTATATGGACTGTGATTTTAAATGGACTGTGATTTTATATGGACTGTGATCTTAGATGGACTGTGATCTTAGATGGACTGTGATCTTATATGGACTGTGATTTTAAATGGACTGTGATCTTAGATGGACTGTGATCTTAGATGGACTGTGATCTTATATGGACTGTGATTTTATATGGACTGTGATCTTAGATGGACTGTGATCTTAGATGGACTGTGATCTTATATGGACTGTGATTTTAAATGGACTGTGATCTTAGATGGACTGTGATCTTAGATGGACTGTGATCTTAGATGGACTGTGATCTTAGATGGACTGTGATTTTATATGGACTGTGATTTTATATGGACTGTGATCTTAGATGGACTGTGATTTTATATGGACTGTGATTTTATATGCTGTGATTTTTTATGGACTATGATTTTAAATGGACTGTGATCTTAGATGGACTGTGATCTTAGATGGACTGTGATTTTAGATGGACTGTGATTTTAGATGGACTGTGATCTTAGATGGACTGTGATCTTAGATGGACTGTGATCTTAGATGGACTGTGATCTTAGATGGACTGTGATCTTAGATGGACTGTGCCCAATCCCACTGCCGTGCTTCCCTGTGCAGCTACCTGCCTGCACTGCACATTATTTATTTGGATTAAACACATGACTGCATTGCACATGTTGTATTTGATGTGTTTTGTTCTATTTATTTCCTTGTTTTATACTGACACAAGCTGGGGGAACAATATTACATTTTTTATATGTACGGAAGTACACATGAAAATGACAATAAAGTGAATCTTGAATCTATTTTTATCTTAATTGAATAACTTGTGTGCGAAAGGTGTCGCTAGCATTGATGAACCAACAAATACATAAAGGCTTCCATTTTTGGGAACCTCTCAGTGAGTGTAGAAAAAAAATGATTTTGACAATTTAATGCTCTGCTCTGTTTATGGCACTGCAAAGCACCAACCTTTTTCTGCCTTTCCTTCTCCAAGGCCCACAGTAACTGTCCGTCAAACTTGGACGCCATAGCAACCAGGGTGCGATCAGCCTCAATTGCGGTCACAGACAGTCCGAGCCCAAAGGACAGGAAACGAGTCAGATGTCCCTGTGGATGGAAAAAAACTCTATTTAATGTGTGATGGTTTTATTGTTATTCATGTGATGTGCAAATACACACAGGACGCAAAACCAACAGGGAATATACAGCGGTGCTCATAAGTTTATGAACCCGTGCTAAAGTTGACTAAAAAGGAGGTATAAAAAAAAATTATCTTTTGGAAATTGATCTTAATTCCTTTACTAAAAGAATTGGAAAAATCCAACCTTTAATGACACCAATTTTCTTTAGGAATGAAAAATGTATTGTGAATAAATAAATGTTCTTCCTTAAAATACAGGGGCATAAGTATACACCCCCCTATGTTAAAATACAGGGGGCATAAGTATACCCCCCTATGTTAAAAATACAGGGGCATAAGTATACACCCCTATGTTAAAATACAGGGGGCATAAGTATACACCCCCCTATGTTAAAATACAGGGGTATAAGTATACACCCCCTATGTTAAAATACAGGGGCATAAGTATACACCCCCTATGTTAAAATACAGGGGGCATAAGTATACACCCCCCCTATGTTAAAATACAGGGGCATAAGTATACACCCCCCTATGTTAAAATACAGGGGTATAAGTATACACCCCTATGTTAAAATACAGGGGCATAAGTATACACCCCTATGTTAATATACAGGGGGCATAAGTATACACCCCCTATGTTAAAATACAGGGGCATAAGTATACACACCCCTATGTTAAAATACAGGGGCATAAGTATACACCCCCTATGTTAAAATACAGGGGGCATAAGTATACACCCCCTATGTTAAAATACAGGGGCATAAGTATACACCCCCTATGTTAAAATACAGGGGCATAAGTATACACCCCCCTATGTTAAAATACAGGGGCATAAGTATACACCCCCTATGTTAAAATACAGGGGCATAAGTATACACCCCCCTATGTTAAAATACAGGGGGCATAAGTATACACCCCTATGTTAAAATACAGGGGGCATAAGTATACACCCCTATGTTAAAATACAGGGGGCATAAGTATACACCCCCTATGTTAAAATACAGGGGTATAAGTATACACCCCTATGTTAAAATACAGGGGCATAAGTATACACCCCCCTATGTTAATATACAGGGGGCATAAGTATACACCCCCCTATGTTAAAATACAGGGGCATAAGTATACACCCCCTATGTTAAAATACAGGGGGCATAAGTATACACCCCCTGTTAAAATACAGGGGGCATAAGTATACACCCCCTATGTTAAAATACAGGGGCATAAGTATACACCCCCTATGTTAAAATACAGGGGGCATAAGTATACCCCCCTATGTTAAAATACAGGGGCATAAGTATACACCCCCCTATGTTAAAATACAGGGGGGCATATACACCCCCTATGTTAAAATACAGGGGGCATAAGTATACACCCCCTATATTAAAATACAGGGGGCATAAGTATACACCCCCCTATGTTAAAATACAGGGGTATAAGTATACACCCCCTATGTTAAAATACAGGAGCATAAGTATACACCCCCTATGTTAAAATACAGGGGGCATAAGTATACACCCCCCTATGTTAAAATACAGGGGCATAAGTATACACCCCCCTATGTTAAAATACAGGGGGCATAAGTATACACCCCCCTATGTTAAAATACAGGGGTATAAGTATACACCCCCCTATGTTAAAAATACAGGGGGCAAGTATACACCCCCTATGTTAAAATACAGGGGCATAAGTATACACCCCCCTATGTTAAAATACAGGGGGCAGTTCTAAACTTAACCATACCTTAATTATAGTTTATTTACCATAACCACTCCCTCTCTCAGCACTGTATGTACAGATAGAAACAGGTGTAGTAGGAGTGACGTAGTACCTGTCCAGAGCCCACATCCACCACACTGCTGCAGTCAGTCTGGTCACAAAGTTGTTTTACCAGCTGGAATTTAAAAAAAGAAACATGTTTAACCCTCGTGTTGTCTTCCTGTCAAAATTGAAAGTCAACACTTTTGTTGATGCTTTTTAATCAATATTTTTCACTTTTTCTTGCGTTTGTGTTCCTTTTTTCAACACGTTTTTCAATGTTAGTCAACTTTTTTGACGTTTTCAACACTACGTAACACTAACTTATTAATTTTAGTTTTACAGTTATTTTTGGAATTTATGGTCAATAAACCTCATTTATAGGAAATTATACCTAATGTTTGAGTTAGAAAAGCAGAAATTAGGAATTATTGAGACTAAAATTAAAGGAATGGATGTTGATGATAATCACAGACTGGAATATGTCAACTTTTACTCAATACTATTTCAAAAACACTTCCATTTGTTTTACAATGCTATAAAATTGAATAAGACGCCCCAAAATTAATGAAAGTAGAGATTTGTACTTGGCAAAGAGCGTTGGGTGGAATCAATCATGTTATTTTGGGGAATTAAAAAGAACATTGATATAGGACAACATGAGGACAACATGAGGACAACATGGGGGCAACATGGGGGCAACATGGGGGCAACATGAGGACAACATGAGGGCAACATGAGGACAACATGAGGGCAACATGGGGACAACATGGGGACAACATGAGGACAACATGAGGACAACATGAGGGTCACATGAGGACAACATGGGGACAACATGAGGACAACATGAGGGCAACATGAAGACAACATGAGGGTCACATGAGGACAACACGAGGGCAACATGAGGACAACATGAGGACAACATGAAGACAACATGAAGACAACATGAGGGCAACATGAGGGCAACATGAAGACAACATGAGGACAACATGAGGGCAACATGAGGACAACATGAGGACAACATGAGGACAACATGAGGGCAACATGAGGACAACATGAGGGCAACATGAGGGCAACATGAGGACAACATGAGGGCAACATGAGGGCAACATGAGGGCAACATGAAGACAACATGAGGACAACATGAGGACAACATGGGGACAACATGAAGACAACATGAGGGCAACATGAGGACAACATGAGGACAACTTGAGGGCAACATGAGGACAACATGAGGGCAACATGAGGACAACATGAGGACAACATGAGGACAACATGAGGGCAACATGAGGGCAACATGAAGACAACATGAGGGCAACATGAGGACAACATGAAGACAACATGAGGACAACATGAGGACAACTTGAGGGCAACATGAGGACAACGTGAGGGCAACATGAGGACAACATGAGGACAACATGAGGGCAACATGAGGACAACATGAGGACAACATGGGGACAACATGAAGACAACATGAGGGCAACATGAGGACAACATGAGGACAACATGAGGACAACTTGAGGGCAACATGAGGACAACATGAGGGCAACATGAGGACAACATGGGGACAACATGAAGACAACATGAGGGCAACATGAGGGCAACATGAGGACAACATGAGGGCAACATGAGGACAACATGAGGGCAACATGAGGACAACATGAGACAACATGAGGACAACATGAGGACAACATGAGGGCAACATGAGGACAACATGAGGGCAACATGAGGGACAACATGAGGACAACATGAGGGCAACATGAGGACAACATGAGGACAACATGAGGACAACATGAGGACAACATGAGGGTTAAAACACTTAACACCAAAAAACTCCATGTTTTTAAATGTCAACTTAAAAAGCCTGACAGAAGCGAATCTTAAACGCCGTACCGAGCCCAGCTTGCGGATCTCGTGCTGTTTCTTGGGTTTGACGTGTTTCCTGAACGTGTGTCCCAGCAGGGCGCTCTGACTCTGGTTGTGCAGGAACTCCTCAGGCTTCTCCGGGCCGGCCACCCTACCTCGCCCCCCCCAGCCCTCTCTGGGAAACGCCAGAGCGTGAGCCGTGGCGCGGAACGCCAAGAGCGACAGAGGCCACACCGAAGGATATCTGCAACGACAAATGCTCCGCGGTTATTGTTTCACATGACTGGCAGTGCTTCAACAGAAAATAATCTTAGAACTTATTCCAAGCGGAATACAAGCGGGTACAAGCGGCCGAAATGGGTTTCCTCAGGAAGGGGGCTGGCGTCCCCCTTAGAGATCGGGTGAGAAGCTCAGTCATCCGAGAGGAGCTCGGAGTAGAGCCGCTGCTCCTTCACGTCGAAAGGAGCCAGTTGAGGTGGTTTAGGCATCTGGTAAGGATGCCTCCTGGGCGCCTCCCTAGGGAGGTGGTCCAGGCACGTCCAGCTGGGAGGAGGCCTCGGGGAAGACCCAGGACTAGGTGGAGGGACGTCCAGCTGGGAGGAGGCCTCGGGGAAGACCCAGGACTAGGTGGAGGGACGTCCAGCTGGGAGGAGGCCTCGGGGAAGACCCAGGACTAGGTGGAGGGACGTCCAGCTGGGAGGAGGCCTCGGGAAGACCCAGGACTAGGTGGAGAGATTATATCTCCAACCTGGCCTGGGAACGCCTCGATCCCCAGTCGGAGCTGGTTGATGTGGCTCGGGAAAGGGAAGTTTGGGGTCCCCTGCTGGAGCTGCTGCCCCCGCGACCCGACTCCGGATAAGCGGATGAAGATGGATGGATGGATGGATGGATTATTCCCTGTTACATAATGTTGTTATTCTTATCCAGTCAGTCAGTTTATAGGTTATTATGTTTATATTTTATAGTCATAGTCAATATTTTATCGGGATCTGCTGCACTGCTCAATCCCTGCACTGTTCATTACACACAGTCTACAATAGTATCTCACCTTATCATGGTCACTGCATTTCTGGGTGTGAGTTTTCATTTTATTCTCATGTATGTGTGACATATGTGTGTATATGTGTGTATATGTGTGATATATATGTGTTTTTTGTGTTATGGTTGTCTTGCTACTGGATGCCTAAAATTTCATTCCGTATGTACAGTATGTATGTATGTATGCATGTATGTATGTATGTACGTATGTATGTATGCATGTATGTATCTATCTATCTAACTAATCAGCCTGTTAGAGAAGACCACATCTACATGCTTGCAGAATCATTAGTACAGAACTAATTATTATTTAAAAACTAAACATTTTTCACTCAATATATGACCTAAACTGCAGTCTGAGACCCCTCATAAATCTACTTCAGACAAGTAGTATTCTTAATTCGGCTGCTGGACTTCACAAAAACAAACTACAGTTTCATGATAAGATGGTGGCAGAAATCCAACACCTCGGCTTTTAAACCACATTTTTATAGACTTTTTTTATTATGTCATCTTTAATAGCGTCTTTTTACCCTATTGCCTGTTCATTTGAACCACATTTCATTTAATTTATATATTTGTTATTTTTGTCTGTCCTTTTTCAAAGGTGCCCCATCTTCTATTTTAACTATTACAATTATGTGTATATGTGTTGGTTCCAAGTCAAGTCAAGTGGGTTTAATTGTCATTTCAACCATATACAGTGAAACAAAACAACATTTCACCATGGATCAAGTCAAGTGGTGTTACACATTTAAAATCTATTCATAAAAACGGCATTATATAAAAACAACATTAGAGACAGGCTACCTTTTGTGCACACATAACGTGCAATTAAGACAGACAACAGACAACAAAAGACAAGGCATAAGTGGACTTTTAACAGAGCACTGAATGTTCTAAGTTAGGTTTACCGTGAGGGGAAGGTAGAATATGTTGGATTTTAGCACAGAAACAAAAGGTGCAGGACTGCTTGAGGGAAGAAGCTCTGGCCCATTCTGGAGGTGTGGGTGGTTTTACTGCAGTACCCCCTCATGGTAGTAAGGAGAAGACTGGGACAGGTGTGTTGTGTCCTTAACAATGCTTATGGTTTTTATTTGTACGTCCTTTTGTTTCTTCTGTCAAATCACTCTCAAAAACTATTATTTTTAAGTGCTATACAAACAGAAATCATTAAAGTAAAGCTGTGGTATTATGTAGTAACCCTTTGCTGCTCTGTACTTTTGTTGCTTTGGAGTAAGGACTTGTAAAGGGCCGGGTAACAACCCAGTAGTACCTCTTGTCTCTGTGTGCAGCATCCAGTAAGAGGTCTGCGATCTGTGGATAGGACAGGTCCTGCAGCACAGGCTGCCAGGTGTTGGGTAAAGTGTGCCAGAGATCTTCAGTGAAGAACTCCTGCAGGGGAAATAACAAGGTGACAGTCAGGAGAGGAACTACAAAGGGAAGGCATATAAATCCACTTGTCTAATTATGGATAAATAACAATAATTTCTTTACACCGGACAGCTGGAGGATCATTTCCATACAGCGGTTCTCAAATCAAGAATATATGTTTATATAACATCCAGTGGTGGAAGAAGTATGTTCCCTGTCAGTGATTTCCTATTTTATCTGATGTTTCTGGATTATAAACAACCTACTCTTTTTTTAATAAAAAGAATATATATTAAGTGGGAATTTTCTAAATTAAGGCAAATCTTAAAGATGACTACATGTATTGATATTTTCACTTTGCATTGATAACATTGGCTCACTGAGGATTGAATCAATATATCGCTCCATCAAAGTATCGGTACAGCCCTATTTGGTATGCAGGGATGCATCCTATCTTATATGAACATCAGATGTTTGTAGCGTTGCCGTCTTGTGAGAACCACAGAAATAAACGGCCTGTTTTTAGCTTCATGACGACGCATTTTCCAGCTGATCCAAGAGGCCTTTTAAAGATTTTATTTAGCTTAAGAAGCAACACACAAAGAAACACCTCATCCTTTAGTTTCTCACAAACATTGAACATCAACACTGGAGATGTGTGGTTTTCACTGGACAGGAAGGGGATGATCTGACAAGTAACTGAGCAGAACTTGAGTAAATGTACTTAGTTACATTCCACCACTGCACACCCCATCTCACAAAAATGCATATGGTGGAAACCAAAATGTAGCTACAAACACAATGAAGTACCTTCATGCACAATAACAATGTGTTTGTCATGGAAACACTTAAAGTAACACCTCATTCTTTAGTTTCTCACAAACATTCAACATAAACACATCTGGAGTTATGTGGTTTTCACTGGACAGGAAGGGGATGATCTGACAAGTAACTTCAGAGAAACACACACACAGACACACACACACGCACGCGCACACGCGCACACACACACACACAGACAGACATATTCCACCACTGCACACCCCGTCTCACAAAAACACATTTGGTGGCACACATGTGGCTACAAACACAATGAAGTACCTTCATGCACGACGACAATGTGTTTGTCATTGAAAACTACGTTGCCATAGCAGCCTCGTTTTTTAAAGCACCTGTGTTTTAAAGAACAACAGAACTCGCCTCCTCTAGCATAGCTAGCTGGGTTAACCTGGGAAGGCTGCAAACTGTCAATACGTACAATGATATAGGAGTCGGATACGTGGCTGTACTGAGACAGGAAGCTGGTGAGTCTTTTCGCCAGTTCTCTCTGTTGTTCTGTAGAAAGAATGGATGTAAACATATCCAAAGCCTTTGCTGCTAGCTAGCGTTAGCTAGCTAGTTGCTTTCACATGTAGCTAGTGTGCGTTCAAGTGCTTCCCGTAAATCCCGGTTCGGTAGGTCGGATCCGGTCGGATTCTTGTATGTTAAAGAAAGTAACGTACAATCAAAAACAGTAAAATCTACATTCAATCAGTTACCACACATTAAGAACGTAGCTATATAAGGCAAAGATTACCCAAGTTGTCTCTGATTTAGTGGTTGTGATCCAGTGGATGTTTTTGTTGACAAGCTAAATAAGCTGCGGCGAGTAAATGGCAAGAATTCTGTGTTTAATTCAGGTACGGATGCCCATTTACGCCAATGTTAAAACCAGTCATTTAAGTCATAATAGATAGTATCGCGAAATTATGACTAAGCATCTAAAAAAATAACGGGTTAAAACTTTTAAAGCGTCTACAGCAGTGGTTCCCAAACCATTTCAGCTCAAGACCCAAAAGAGAAATTTGGTGTCTCCCCGGGACCCAAATTTACAAAAATACACCATGAATCATTGTAACATCTACATTTGCGACCCATTTTGGGTCCCGACCCTAAGTTTGGGACAACATTGGTCTACAGTATTTTTGGGTCACATTTTCTGTGTGTCCCTGAAGGCAGCATGACCCGGATATTGATAGTTTGTTGTGAGCAGGAAGAAAGCCCGAGGTCCACAGTGTGCAGCAGGTCTGGTTTTACATTTCACAAAGTTATTTTCAGAGATTTTCCCGAATTGGGAATCTATCGGTATCAACCAACTAACACAGTACATACAGTACTACTGCAGTCGTACCTAGCAACCGCTAACCACAGAGTTAGTTAGCATAGCAACAGCTCAGATAGCGTTAGCGTGAGCGAGCTAACGCTAGCTGGCGGGTAACGTCAACATCCGCGTTCGCTAGATTGTCGTAAGCGAAACTTAACGTTAGATTTTAACGTAAAGTTAAGTAGATTCCTACTAACTGAGCGTCTGCCACCGTCAAATCTAGTGGGGTAAAAAGTACAACATCCTCCTCTGAATTGTAGTGGGGTTAACGTATAAAGTAGCATCAGATGTAAACACCCAAGTACCTTATAATTGTAGGCTACAGTATTTGTAGTTAGTTTAAGGGGACCAGATGTCTCAGACAAAATCCGGGGACATTTTCAGCTCAGAAGCGTAAATACCTCCAAAACACGTCATGTTTTTAATTTTTGTAAAACTTAAAACGGGGACACTAGACCTAGAGCTGAGTATCAGATACAATATAAACTATTGAGGAAAGATGTTCCTTTGACATTGATGCAGTATGAAACGAGATCGCTGCAGTCGGCAGCAGAGAAACAAGCTACAATGGAAGTTAATGGGAGAATTGTCCAGCTTGTATTTACGTTCATAAAGTGCTCGTTTTGCTGCTGACAGACTCAGATTAATATTCTAAGTGTCTGATAACATTATGGAAAGGATTTCTAAGGAGGCTGACCTTCTTGTTAAAGATTAAGATCATTTTTAAAACATAAAAGTCCACCAGACTCCATGTAAATAATCAGTGATTTTAGCGTGTATAGAGCAGCATATCTCCACCAGACTCCATGTAAATAATCAGTGATTTTAGCATGTATAGAGCAGCATATCTCCACCAGACTCCATGTAAATAATCAGTGATTTTAGCATGTATAGAGCAGCATATCTCCACCAGACTCCATGTAAATAATCAGTGATTTTAGCGTGTATAGAGCAGCATATCTCCACCAGACTCCATGTAAATAATCAGTGATTTTAGCATGGTAAAATAAAACCTCTCTGAGCTCTGAGCAGCGCTGCTCGATCGGCTCCGTTTGGTCAGAGTTTTCTTTCTTTCATTCCAGTTTGGGGTCTGTCGGTCACAGGGAAAACCGGGGACATTTCCGGGGACAGATCCTGCCGGGGACAGGTCACCAAAATCGGGGACTGTCCCCGGAAACCGGGGACGTCTGGTCACCCTAACTTAGTTACTTTCCACCTCTACTGATGAGAAAACAAAAGTCAACATTAATGTAAATTTGCTCATGCATTCCAATGCTGCTCTTAAATTCTTGCTTTAGCTTGCAGTTGGGTGTACACACAGGTTATATAGCAGTTATAAATTCAAGACCTGCCAATCAAGACAAGGTTTGATAAATGAATGTTGTGTTTGTGTTGCAGGATGATACATTTTTACTGGTTTCAGCTGATGCAAACTGGACTACAAAGGGTGAAGACCTGTTGAGGAGAGCTTTGAGCAAACCTTACTTTTGTCCTCTTTTGGATTGCGACCATAACCATGTCGGACATTATGATCAACGTGTCTGATGAGCCTGCACAGAGCGGCCCTCAAACAGGAAACCAAAGGAGGAACAACAGTTGGTTTCGTAAAAAGATGCAGAGGGGCTTCCCGCAAGGTAGAAATAAATACAACCACCAATTGGGACAGTCCAGGCACGAGCCGCCTCCGCCGCGCCAAAATGGGGCATCTGCAAAGCACCCATCCACTTTCACACACGGCAAAAGTTTAGCCTGCCCGAGCAGCACGGCCGGCGCGTCCCACTCTAGCTCCCAGCCATCGACATCCGCACACAGCCTGCCTTCTTCGACTGTCTCTGTGAACAGCTCAGGCAGCCACGAAAAGCCAAAGGAGCCTGGGAACTCAAACCCAACAGCCTCTGCCCATCGCCCCTCAGGATCGAGCATCCATAAACCCACCGCCGCTCAGACTTCAACAGGGATCCCCACAAAGTTCCTCGCCATTGACTGCGAGATGGTGGGCACGGGGCCAAAGGGGAGCATCAGCCAGCTCGCACGCTGCAGTCTGGTGTCCTACGACGGAGACGTGGTGTACGATAAATTCATCAACCCCTCCGTGCCCGTCACCGACTACCGCACTCGGTGGAGCGGCATCCGGCGGAGTGACCTCGTCAACGCCACACCGTACGCTGAGGCCAGGAAGGAGGTGAGGGAATCGTTTGCACCAGCTAGTTGATGATGTTTTTCCTCTTTGCACTTTCCCACTGCAGAAACGTATTGAAATGTGACGTAACATGTAGAACGGCTACATGTTACGTCCCATTTCAATACGTGAGCTTTTTTTCCCCACTGTCTTCCGCTGTCCACTTATTTATTTGATTATTTGATTTATCATTTGCTCTGTAAAATTCCAGAAAACAATGTAGAGCTGCAAAGATGAATGTGTTTGAGTCATTTTTTATTAACAAAAAAAAGTCTCAAATCTGTGATTGCAGCTTGTCAAATGTGAACATGTTTCTAGTTTCTTCTCTCCTGTGTGACAGTAAACTGACTATCTTTTGAGTTGTGGACAAATCAAGACATTTGAGGACGTCATTTGGGCTTTGGGCAACACTGATCCACATTTAGTAAAACCATTAATTTAGAAAAGATTCGACAGTGATTCAAACCTAAATCGCTGCCTGACACGGTTTGCCAACCCAAGTCTGCCAAATTTTGTCCACCGGCCAAATGGCTAGGGAATATTCACATTTTACCAGCACTCAATAGATTTTCATTGTTTTTCTTGGCAGGTGAGTGAAGCAAATCTACCAGCCACTTGCATATTTGTATCAGCATTTGTCTGGTGACCTGTGCTAATTTTGTGTAGTGTAAAACTTGTGTGCAGAGTGAATGTGTTCCCTCTGTTGGCAGATACTGAGGCTGCTCATGGGAAAGGTGGTGATTGGCCACGCCGTCCACAATGACTTCAAGGTCCTGGGTTACTCTCACCCCGGTGCCTTGACCAGAGACACGTCTCGCATCCCTCTGCTCAACAAGAAGGCCGGCTTTGGCTTGCAAGAGTGTGCCTCGCTGAAGAGACTCACCAAGGCCATCTTCAACCGAGACATCCAGGTAGGAGGAACTGCACAAAGGTGTTCAGCAGCTTCCATACATGCAAAGCAAACCCGGAGCTTTCAAGCCACAACCGGGGTAGCAGTGTTTTCCAGATATTTCCCGTTTTAAGGGCTCAGAAACACCAGAGTAGTGTGGACGCGAGGTGTTAAAAGTGCTCTAAGCGTATGTCACACGTTTTTTTAGGCTACAACTTTTATTGTCTGCTAGCTGCCTGTCTCCTGAACACACTGTAAAAAACATCTCACTATCTGCTAGCTGCCTGTCCCCAGAACACACTGTAAAAAACATCTCACTATCTGCTAGCTGCCTGTCCCCAGAACACACTGTAAAAAACATCTCACTATCTGCTAGCTGCCTGTCCCCAGAACACACTGTAAAAACATCTCACTATCTGCTAGCTGCCTGTCTCCTGAACACACTGTAAAAAACATCTCCTCACTATCTGCTAGCTGCCTGTCTCCTGAACACACTGTAAAAAAAGCGCGGTCTCTGTAGACAGCCCAGGGTCTACAAACAGCAACAAAAACAATGTGTGCCAACCAGTACCATCAAACATAACAAACCGGGTTCCAGCCACTAACCCACATGAAGGATTTTGGGGTGGGGGTCGGGGGGAAGGGAGGGGGTGGGGATGAGGATGAGAGAGGGGCGAGCTAGTCTAGTTTTGTTGAAAATACTTAACAAGAAACTAATGTCACCCAACATCGCTTAGAGCACCTTTAATAATTTTTAACCCAAACGTAGCCGAGGCCTGCAGTGTTGTGTATTCCACGGCTGCAAAGGACTTTTTGTTGGTGTAAAAAACTGCTACTGGTTTTAAAGTTCTTGCCTGAAAAAAAGTACTTAACAAGTGGCCAGAATCTACTTTGATCATGTATGAGTCAATGGTCAGTGACACATCCAAACTGCAGCTTGAAGGAATCCTGTGAGCTGTGGGAGTGTTTCAGCCAAAGTGTTTATATAAATAAAATAAAATAAATTGTCCAAAGTGATGTCCCGCTCGTCGTCTCTTGTGTCTCCAGACCGGGAAGAAGGGCCACTCTTCTGTGGAGGACGCCAGAGCCACCATGGAGCTTTACAAAGTGGTGGAGGAGGAGTGGGAGAGGAAGCTGGCCTCCAGACCACAGGCCAGCCAGTGCCAGGTGTGACGAGAGAGCGCGGAAATAAACCAGAGTTTGAATCACCATTTCTGTGTGGGGGGGGGATGTGGTTCGGCCCTGGTCCAATGGGCCAACTCCTACTGTCCTGTTGACATGTGAATGAAGATACAGAACAAAACTGTACCTGCTTGTTCAGTGCACTGGAGAAGCTCTTACCAGCTGGATTAAAAAAAAAAACAACTAATATTATCATGGGAGAAGAGTAGAATAACAGCTGGGCCAGCCACTCAGTTTCAGCAGTTCTTTCTCAGGGTTTGCATTGTGTTTAAAGGTGCTCCTGCCACTAGGGGGCAGTCATGTATTCATTCCAGCAACAGAAAGTACATCATTCAAACACTGTCAATGATCCCCTGCACACGCAAAAGATGGTTTTAAATTTCCACAAGGTAAGTGTTTTAAATAGGATCTGCAGTTCAACATTCAACCCCAATTAATGCGTACGCCACCTCGATGTATCTTCATCTTCTCGCCATCTGAGCGTAGCTGACGAGAATTTCAAGTCCGACCAAATTGCCACTCATCGAGCTCAAATGTCATTTTACATTTTTACAGTTTTAATCATCCTAAAGTGAAGATATGCAACAAAATGCTGCTTTGATCAGCCCGTGGTCTTCTTCAGGGATGTTCAAGTCATTAGTCCTGCATGTGGCTTTTATGGATAAGAAATGGTTTTATCACTTTGAGACATGTTTAAAAATGTGACTGTTTTTGTTTTTATGTTAATGTTTGAAAACAAAAAAAAGATAGAAAAAGTGCAAGAATACAAAGGCACTGTTAATCAATGTAGTTGGTAGGGTTATATTGGTTGGTAAAGCCCAAAAAACATACTTTTATATGCTCATAAAGTACACAGGGTGTAGTATATTTGAGCAGGAGGCCTTGATTTCAAAGTAAATGTTGATGTAGTTACTGAATACTACCCTGGCAAAATATTTGAATTTACAGTTCCACATGGTAACATCCTGACCTCTGTGTCCTCGGCGGTAGCTCGGCTCCTCGTGTTCTTCATCACGGTCTTTATGAGACTCCTACTTGTTTACCTGAACTCCCTCTCTGTTGATTTGTTTTGGAATATGAGAGAGTACAGTCCAGTTTCCTATGCAACGGCAGACAGATTCATCTCGGTGCTTCTCTTCAATAAATCATTACCACAACCACTTTGAGTTATTTGAATAATTACTGTAGTGCTATTTATCAGTCTATATAAGGGACCATACCGATTATTGGCTGTCAATGAAGCCGATAACCAATATGCATGTAACCAATGTGCATTTACAATGAAAATGAAAATCTTTGAGTCACAATTAAGATTTTGGAATGTTACAAACTCCAACACAATACTTTAAGTGCTTTAAATAATGTCAGGTTCAAGCAACCTAAAAGACTCAAATAAGGCACAGAGACAAGAGCGTGGGTTAATACTCGCGAGGAGAACGGACAGAGATGAGTTCAGTTCCAATCTCCTACCGCCTGAGCTCATCCTGCCGTTTCCTCTCTTTTTATTCATTTTAGGGAGTGCCCAAGTTACATGGTAAACGTGTCTAAGGGGAGGGGGAGGCAATAGCTTGCATGACCTTTTTTGGTTAAGTTTTTCTGAATACAACAGGCTTGAACTTTTACCCCTTGTGTTGTCTTCCCGTCAACAAATGTCACTTTCTTTTCAACATTATCACTTTTTCCCAACATTTTTGTCAATTATTCAATGCTGTGGGTGCTTTTTTTTGGACGTTTTTGGTGTTTTTTCCAAAGCTTTTTGATATTTTTAATGTTGACATTTTCAGCGCTTCTTTCAACGTCAATTTGACCCAAGGACAACATGAGGGTTAATCACCCTAAGACCCCAGAATGGAGACGAACTTCCTCTCTTCGCTTGCACCTCTCGAGCGACCTTTGCGCATCTTCTCCTGTCGTTGCTAATCTGGTCCTGCAGCTTCAGTCAGAAGGTCCTGTTTCACTGAGTTCAGCCGGGTCCTGCTGCTGAGACACTCTAAGAGAAGATGTCCTATTCTGCGACAAGCAAGCAGACACTTCATACAGTTTATGCTCATCATCTTTCATACTAATAAAATGATTAACATGTAGACTTAGAGTAAATATTAGATAAATACATATGTATTGGAATAAATATGAGATAAATGTATATGTATTAGAGTAAATATGAGATAAGTGTATATGTATGTACATTTTATTCTGACAAGCAAGACAAAAGACGGCCCAATAATCGTCCAAGGCCGATAATCTATAAAGTCCATCTCTGGTCTAGGTAGTTTTGGTGCGAGTTGCCCAGTTGGAGATATCGGCTGTAGAGATGTGTGCCTTCTCTCCGATACAATGGAACCAGATGACGCTCGGCTTGTGGTGCTCAAAGCGCATTTGATAAACCCGACAGCAAGTCTTTTCAGAAATCATGATCTGGTAACTCAAGATGATCCTCAAACCTGGTGTGGGCAGTTTCATGTAGGAAACTAAATAGTTCCTACATTAAACTGCTCACAACAAGGGTTGGTTGGATTTGAATAGACATTGAATATTAAAACCCAGGTGGGGGTGCCAGCTTTGATCCGTGTGTCCTGTTCTTACAATACATCCACATCCATTCATCAAACACTTCTGCACGCTTGACGGTTTTTAGAAAATTACAAAAATTGTAGAATACACATCCTCACCTTAATTCAGCCGTCACACAAGGGAGTTTTGGTTGCCTTTGGAAGATCAGACGCTTTACTTGAAGCACACCGAGGCCTCCAGTCATCACATGAAGGCCTTCACTTCACCAAGTAACCTTGGACCTCTTCAGCCTGTTGGGTTACAGACAAGGTTGAGCAAAAAAAAAAAAAAAAAAGAAATTTGCAAAGCAACAAGTGATTAAAGTCTAGATTATCCCGTACTGCTTATCCCTCCTAAAGCTCCTTGTTCATGAGCAATAATGTGAGTAATTTGATTTTATGCCCTGTTATTAGATATTACATAAATAAAAGCCAGGGCTGCAAAAACAAAAGAGGCTTTGGACTTTCTTCTGTGGGTGTGTTAATATGCCAAAAACAAGATTTTTTCCTTCCTATTTGAGGCAGAATAAAAAATAATAAAGAAAAAGGCATCCGTCGGCTCGCTGATACTGCTTGTTCTTTTGACCTTTGTTTAATGCACTTCGACATTGTTGATTTAAATACTCGACATTTGAAATGAAAGAAGATTAAGTGTTCACCTGCTGTATTAATAAGTCCTTGAAATACATGAAAGAGCGGCGTTTGGTCTCATTAGGCAATGCAGTGTGGATTTTATGGATTATATAACCCCCTGGGTCATGTTATTGGTGAGCTTGACTCTGCAGATTAACCTTTCCATACACACCATGTTAGTCAGCGTCCAGTCCCATCCACATGTGCATAATACGACTTTTATTACCTATTACTAAGCCATGAGGAATTTGTCCATTTTGCACATTGGCAGTCAACCTCACACATACAGTACATGCAGTACATACAGTACATGCAGTACATACAGTACATGCAGTACACACAGCGAGGGGTGGAAGCAGGATCATCAAATGTGGAAACACAAAATGTACTGCCGTGTATGAAAGCTGCAGAGGAGGAACTAGAAAGCTCTATTTTGTCTTTTTGGGACAGCAGTCAGCTTGAACAGATGTTTCAGGCTAGATTATCTAAAAAAAGAACATGTTTTACTTATTTTTTTGTTTTATGTCCAGTAGACATTCAAGCACCCAACTGTAGATTCCTCGATGGGACCAGCTGCTGTTGATGCTGTTCTCGATTCCATCCCCACTATTAATAATAATAATTCATTATATTTATATAGCGCTTTATCATAGACACTCAAAGATTCATAGAGCTGAGAGGTGAATTTACTCAAAGCTCCTCTAATCAATTTTTATCAAGATTAAAATGAGGAATTTACAATCTATGAGTCCCTTTAGCCTTCAGGTAGGGGTGTGTTTTTGAGAAGTTGACATAAGTGACCCATGTGGTATTCACATGTCTAGTCTACTTGTTCTTGTAGCATGGCACTGAAATGCAGAACATCTATGCTATGCAATGCTATTGTGCAGTGTCCTGTGTCTTTTCTGGTGCTCTCAGCTCTAGACCCAACTATGAAGTATGCAATATCTCAAGATATTGACGGTGCCAAAGAAAAGATGGTCAGCTGGAGCCTTCTGGGATACATCAGAAACTACTGCAGGCCCTGTAACACTGCTTCCACTAACCTCCAAACGGAGATAGTCCTGAAGCTAAACATTCCCGTTATCATGCAGCTGACTACGTAGGCTCCCTGATTGAGACGGGGACGCAAACACAGAACATGTTTGGACATCAGAGACTGGATAAATACATCTCGTCTCCTGTCCCGTGACCTACAGTATGTTGACCTGATTTCTAAGCTCCACCTGTAGTCTCATCAAACAACTACGTGGTGTTTCTGGAACTTCCACCACACCTAGACCCTTCTTTATTTCTGTAGCTTTTAGCATATTTAAGTTGATTTTGTTTTGGTTTTCTGATATATTTACTTTGTGGTTCAGTCTCATTACGGCTCTGATAAAGCCACTACACACTGCCAGCATATGCTAAAGAGTATGTACTGTACTGTATATACTCACACACGGTTACAACATATTAGTGAGCATAACATAACAAAAAAAAAGAACAAAAAACATAACAATTGTTACATCTGGGGTTGCATGTCATCACCTCATTATTTATCATTTAATGTAATTAAAATGAATTGCTGTCATTAAAAAGAGCAGGGTTGTCATCACAAGAGTGTATGTGTGTGTGTGTGTTTTGAACATAAAACATCAGTTTACATTACTGTCTACAGCTGTCCTGTCTATTAAAGGCTAAAATGCCCCAAAAATATCTAAAAAAAGAGCAATAACTAAATCGGATACTCTATATTTCATAAGTCTGATATCTGCATCTCAATCATGAGAAAGCATTGAATGAAGGAGAAAAAAAGTGAATTAAATCAGGTTTCCACAATGAAGACTTTGTTATTATGAGGTCAATTTGCTTCAGATCTTGTAATTATTAAGACACAAAATACCAACACTATTCCACATAATTATGAGCAACCATATCCATATTATATCCATTTTGGGAAATCCAATGCACAGTTTTTTTCAAGAGGACCAAAACAGACTGCAAATGATTAATGTTGCTGGAGTTGTAAAGTTGCCAACTGTCTGTTAGCTCCTCTGTCCCCTAGTGGCCATTAAAACAAAGTAGTGTGATTGTGATAGTGTGAATATTGATTTATTCTTTACATAAAATTAGTTTCAATTAATTAATTAGTTTTGGGGACTTCTGCATAGACTGTGTCCCCACTTAGCTTTTGTACATGTTCATTTTGTTCACCTCTCATGTTTTTCTACATCAGCAGGATTATGATTTTCCAGGCAGGAGGAGGGGGTTGGGGAGATGTGTGTGTGTGTGTGTGTGTGTGTGTATGTGTGTGTGTGTGTGTGTGTGTGTGGGGGGGGGGGGGGGGTGCTGGTCTTTTAACACTGCCCTCATCCCAGTTTCTCCTCTCTTCACCTCCCCTGCTCTCCGCGGTAGGAACAGAGCCCAGTTTCTGTCTGTCCCAGTCTCTGTTCCAATCTCTGTGTCTTCCCCAGTCTCTTGCCCGCAATCTCCGTCTCTGTCCCAGTTTGATCCAGTCTCTCCGTCTCCGTCCCAGTCTCTCTGTCTCCGAGAGGCTGCTGAAGGACTTCACCCATCCGACCTGCACCTGCGTCCTCTGAGGACACCAACACCTCCGGCTGTCCGCACTGACAGCTGCGCCTGATGATGGACATGAAGTAAGTCTGCTTGTAGCTACATAGGCTAATTAGACAGAACTGCAGTGATACATGATACTTTTTAGTCTTCCGATGTCTTGCTTTCCTGGTCGCGTTTTTATTTATCTTTATCAGTGCATGCACCTTTTTATGAACTATAAACTGTTGACATTTACAATCAACCCTCATCAACAACTCGTTTCGGATCGCAATATTAACAAAACATACTGTATGTCTTGATATAGTAGGCTACGTCTGGAAGCCTTCCATGAACATAGCTTTAACGTTAATATGTCTATGTTGTATGACAGTATTTGTCGGGGAGATCGGAGATAGATATAACGGGTATATAAGTTATGTATCACGTCCAATTTCTCCATTCAGAAACAAGTTCGAAACCTGGTTTCATCTAAAGTCGGGAGTCAGGAGAGCTCAGACCGTAGAGAGTTGAGTTAGGAACCGGAGGGTCGCCGGTTCGAGTCCTCTGTATGGACCAAAGTACGGAGTGTGCTCTTGAGCAAGGCACCCGACTATTCTCTCCATTAGTGCACGTGTGTGTATTTCAAGCCTGTGTGTAATAATAGTAACACATTGTAATTTCACCATAGAGGATCAATAAATTAGTTGCAACATAGTCTGGGTTAGTAGTCTGGTTTAACACACACAATGATGCACACAGACACACACGTTAAAACACACACACACACACACTTTTGCGGATGTTACCTTCATGCCAGTGATTCAATTCCTCACACCTCAAAATCACCAAATATGACGATGCAGCTTAGAGCACAAAGAACTGAATATCTGTCCATTGAGCTTGTGTGTGTGTTTATGTGTGTGTGTGTTTATGTGTGTGTGTGTGTGTGTGTGTGTGTGTGTGTGTTTATGTGTGTGTGTGTAAAAGATATTTCGTATTTTTAGAAAAATATTCACAAAGTTTAACCCAAATGATTTTTTTTCATTCTAATTCTAATTGCTTCAGTACTGAACTGCATTGCCCTAGCTACTACAGGTGAAATGTTGGTGAAGCACGAGGCATTTATTCTAGAAAAGTATTCACAAAAAATAGACCAAATTATTATTTTCTGTCATTCTGATTGCTGTAGTACTTCTTTTTTAGCCACCAGCCACTGTGGCAGGTGGATTTAAAAATCCATTAGACAGACAGGAGTTTTTACCAGCCAATTATTTTGCCTCATAAAGGTAAAATACAGGAAATGCACAAGCATTGTTCTGAACTTGTTAAGAATACACATGTAAGTGTATAGTTATTGACTCTTATCCAACATATTTTTATATCTTTTTATTTAATGGTTTCCCCTGTCAGAGACAGTTATCATATACCGACTGCTCCTCTGAGTCCACAAAAAAGAGCAGACCCACTCCTCTTCCTCCACCTCTTCTTCTGAGCCAAACCCACGACCGTCCCCGCAGTACATTTGTTCTGTACTGCTGTCGTAAACCAGCACCTCACCAACCTTGCCGTTGTTGCCGACTGTCCACTTGGTAATAAAACGCTTTCTATTACTTTTCTTTGAATCATCCTCATCTTTTTGTCGGTTGCTTGTTTCAGCCGGCCTCGTCACCCCAGTAATGCACCGCCACATTTTTAGCTCAAATCCAAGCAAATGGCGGACTTGGTTGAAATATGAAAGAACGACAATGAGAAAAAAATCAACTCTGAATCACTCAATCCTTATTGGCTGCCAAGGAGACAGGTAATTTGACAGTTTTACCAGCCAACGGCAAAATTCACCCGCATTTGGCACGTGGTCGGGTGTTTTAAAATTATTATTTTTTATTTCGGGCCCTGAGTACTGAAGTGTCCTAGTTACAGGGGGAATTCTTATCCTTTCGTTGGCTTTATTGCGATATCGCCCTGTCCTATCATATGTTGAATTCTTGTTTATAGACAACAATTCATGTAAACTGGCCATCTGTGCACTTTCTTGCATCAGCATTCACATGTGTTTCCAGAGACAGCTGGTGAAGAATCTTATCTAAAGTTGTCACACCAGAATATAAAAATATACTTAACTTAACTAAACACAAAATCTTGAATTCAAAGTAAAAGCACAGAATTATCATCTACATATTGTACCTAAAGTATCCAAATACCGGCCATTTCTTTAAAATATTCATTCATCAGAATCCTTTATACTGAAAAATAAATGATTCTTATAAAGTAAAATTTAAAAAATAAAATAAAAACGGACGGTGAACCATGTTATGAGTGTTGCTGTTGCATAGTTTGTCCACCAGAGGGCGCGTTACAACGTCCCTGTGCTGTTGTGACAATAAAACAAATTATTATTATAAATAACCACAAATAACTAATGTATGAATGAATTCTGTTTATGTTTTATGCGTTTCTGGATTTTCTTTTGAAATCGGCCAATATATCGGAATATTGGGTTTTTAAATAACCAAATATTTGTATTGGTATTGGCTTTAAAAATTCCTTATTGGTCGGGCTCTACTAGAAAACACAAGATGTTATAAATGTGGTGTTGCTCCATTAGTTCTGAGACCAGAAGTGATGGCGAGTGTATATTCGGATATTCTGTCCATTAAACAATCGACCGTCTCGATCGCGTGTGACGTGTGTTTACAGTGTTTTGGTGCAGAGTGAACGCAAACCGAACCAAATAAATAATGCAGCAATGTTGCACCTTCAGCCATGAAACACACAAGTCCACCAAACTGTAGGTGTGAAAGCGCCCCTTTTTTTTTTTTTTTTTTTTGAGTAAAATTCACAAACTCGACAGCCATTTTAATTCCAGAGCGCGCCTCCCTTTGTGCACCGTTCTTTAATACATCCATAACGTGCACATGTTCCACCAAAACACCTTCCCGAGGCTATTTGGCAGAGGCACTGTCGCTGCATCTGGTGCTTGGCGCCCCCCAAGTCGACTGTGATTGGTTCAAAGAAATGCCAATAACTTAGAGCTTGGTTTATTGCCATTTCTTTAAACCAATCACAATCACCGTGGGCGGGGCTAAGTGCCGGACGGAGCCATGGCATCGCTGCAAAATAGCCTCGGGAAGGAGTTTGTTTTGGTTGTGCAACAGAAAACTCAGATTGGACAGATCGTTGGACAGATAGTCTAGCTAGCTGTTTGGACTTACCCTGCACATGTGGAACGTCGTGTATATAGACTTGTCTATATCTAATTGTAGGTGTGGCTTCTCTGCAGTTGCATCAAGAAGTCTCCTCTGAAATGTGTCTCAAACTAAATAATGAGTGCAGACCAGTTGCTTTTTTCTCTCCCTGTCTGAGATATAATCCCTTAAAGCTCACAGCAATTCTGCTTAATCAGCTTGTGGCACCAGAGTCTTGTAGCCTACACACACACACAGTCAGCAACTAACAGCAAATAAGGCCGACTGGTGAATACGTTTCCAAACCATTCCTGTGAACTCTCTCAGTCACGCTGTACGAAGCCTCTTTCTTCTTTCCTCTGAGAGAGCTCCCCGTTGCTTTCAGCCCTCCCCGGTTGCCCCTTGCTTCCTGTCAGAATGCGTCTGCCAGGGGGGTCGGGGTTGCCCCTGGAGACGGGCAGACCCGAGTCATTCGAGGTGGCGCGATGTGGGACTGGTCGGGGATGGAGGAGAAGCAAATGGGTGTCACTGGTGGTCCTCGCTGGGAGAAAGCAGAGGGGTACAGCGCAGGGGCAACAGTGGCTCAGCACTTTGTTCTCCAACGAGACAGACTGCAGCGAAGAGAGGCTGGGTTTGGCTCCGTGGTCCTTAAAAGACTGAGAGAGAGTCTGGGAAGTATAGGTCACTGGGTTCCTTCGCATTTCATTGATTTGTATGAATCCGCAATCCAAATCTGAATCCTGTTGAAATATCTTGTTAAATCAATTCATGTTATCAACATTTGTAGGAAACTAAATTTCAGAAATAGCAGAAATAACTCATCATAGGAACAGCCTGTTTTGGAGTTTAGCCATGATGGTTCATATGATATTGTACTAAAAGTTGTGGACAATAGGCTGCCGGCCCTTCACATGATGACCGATCACATGACTCTTAACAGATACATTTAGCCGAGAAAAGGTGACTAGGAACCGGGTACAGGGCACTGTGAGGTGCGGGTTGTTTCAGATGAGTTTAGCCGATATAAGGTGACTGTCATGCACGTCGACAGTTAAGTCTAGGCCACAAAACGTCTAGATAAGTTGTTTTCTCACCCAAACGTCCTCCTCGACCTCCCTACGCGGACCGGAGCGCTCTTACACAGCAACATTAATAAATTAGATACCGATAGATCAGGAAATGCCTAATATCTATAATAATTATGTGGAATACATACAGATTACATCACATCGCTTTCTGTAGAAATATGTAGGATTGGTTGATTGGTTGAGAACAGCCTGCACTGATATCTAGCGGAGCACCAGGCCTCTCATCACACACTGGCTGGAGTGACAAATGGGCCAAATCCTTACGAAGCTGCTGCAGTCCTTAAAGAATCAAATTCACCTCCTCCCTCCCTCCCCCCTCCCTCCCTCCCTCCCTCCCTCCTTCTCACCCCCTCCATTCTCCATCCAACCTCCAATGACCTTTCCTGGCAAACTGAGTGGTCAAACATCCTCTCTCTTGGCCTCCACCGCCTTTTTCCTCAAGGTGAAGTCATTGGTTATTCATCCACTTGGGATGCCTGTCTTTGTTGCCTGCTCTGTCTCCCCTTAGGAAAACCTCTCTCTCTCTCTCTCTCTCTCTTTCTCTCTCTCTCCTCCCCCTCCCCTAATCACTGAGGCCGTACACACAGCTCAGCCTGACTGAGTGTCTGGGTGTAAATGTGTGTGTGTGTAAGTGTGTTTGTGTCCTAGAAAGAAAAGCCATATGACGATGTAGGTTATTTCTAGCGGTCCCCTAATACTGTATCTGAAGTCTCTTTTATATAGACCTTAGCGGTCCCTAATACTGTATCTGAAGTCTCTTTTATATAGACCTTAGTGGTCCCTAATACTGTATCTGAAGTCTCTTTATATAGACCTTAGTGGTCCCTAATACTGTATCTGAAGTCTCTTTTATATAGACCTTAGTGGTCCCCTAATACTGTATCTGAAGTCTCTTTATATAGACCTTAGTGGTCCCCTAATACTGTATCTTGAGTCTCTTTTATATAGACCTTAGTGGTCCCCTAATACTGTATCTGAAGTCTCTTTTATATAGACCTTAGTGGTCCCTAATACTGTATCTGAAGTCTCTTTTATATAGACCTTAGTGGTCCCTAATACTGTATCTGAAGTCTCTTTATATAGACCTTAGTGGTCCCCTAATACTGTATCTTGAGTCTCTTTTATATAGACCTTAGTGGTCCCCTAATACTGTATCTGAAGTCTCTTTATATAGACCTTAGTGGTCCCCTAATACTGTATCTGAAGTCTCTTTATATAGACCTTAGTGGTCCCTAATACTGTATCTGAAGTCTCTTTTATATAGACCTTAGTGGTCCCCTAATACTGTATCTGAAGTCTCTTTTATATAGACCTTAGTGGTCCCCTAATACTGTATCTGAAGTCTCTTTTATATAGACCTTAGTGGTCCCTAATACTGTATCTGAAGTCTCTTTATATAGACCTTAGTGGTCCCCTAATACTGTATCTGAAGTCTCTTTATATAGACCTTAGTGGTCCCCTAATACTGTATCTGAAGTCTCTTTTATATAGACCTAAGTGGTCCCTAATACTGTATCTGAAGTCTCTTTTATATAGACCTTAGTGGTCCCCTAATACTGTATCTGAAGTCTCTTTTATATAGACCTTAGTGGTCCCTAATACTGTATCTGAAGTCTCTTTTATATAGACCTTAGTGGTCCCCTAATACTGTATCTGAAGTCTCTTTTATATAGACCTTAGTGGTCCCTAATACTGTATCTGAAGTCTCTTTATATAGACCTTAGTGGTCCCCTAATACTGTATCTGAAGTCTCTTTATATAGACCTTAGTGGTCCCCTAATACTGTATCTTGAGTCTCTTTTATATAGACCTTAGTGGTCCCCTAATACTGTATCTGAAGTCTCTTTTATATAGACCTTAGTGGTCCCTAATACTGTATCTGAAGTCTCTTTTATAGACCTTAGTGGTCCCTAATACTGTATCTGAAGTCTCTTTATATAGACCTTAGTGGTCCCCTAATACTGTATCTTGAGTCTCTTTTATATAGACCTTAGTGGTCCCCTAATACTGTATCTGAAGTCTCTTTATATAGACCTTAGTGGTCCCCTAATACTGTATCTGAAGTCTCTTTATATAGACCTTAGTGGTCCCTAATACTGTATCTGAAGTCTCTTTTATATAGACCTTAGTGGTCCCCTAATACTGTATCTGAAGTCTCTTTTATATAGACCTTAGTGGTCCCCCTAATACTGTATCTGAAGTCTCTTTTATATAGACCTTAGTGGTCCCTAATACTGTATCTGAAGTCTCTTTATATAGACCTTAGTGGTCCCCTAATACTGTATCTGAAGTCTCTTTATATAGACCTTAGTGGTCCCCCCCTAATACTGTATCTGAAGTCTCTTTTATATAGACCTTAGTGGTCCCCTAATACTGTATCTGAAGTCTCTTTTATATAGACCTTAGTGGTCCCCTAATACTGTATCTGAAGTCTCTTTATATAGACCTTAGTGGTCCCCTAATACTGTATCTGAAGTCTCTTTATATAGACCTTAGTGGTCCCCTAATACTGTATCTTGAGTCTCTTTTTATATAGACCTTAGTGGTCCCCTAATACTGTATCTGAAGTCTTTTTTATATAGACCTTAGTGGTCCCTAATACTGTATCTGAAGTCTCTTTTATATAGACCTTAGTGGTCCCTAATACTGTATCTGAAGTCTCTTTATATAGACCTTAGTGGTCCCCTAATACTGTATCTTGAGTCTCTTTTATATAGACCTTAGTGGTCCCCCTAATACTGTATCTGAAGTCTCTTTATATAGACCTTAGTGGTCCCCCAATACTGTATCTGAAGTCTCTTTATATAGACCTTAGTGGTCCCTAATACTGTATCTGAAGTCTCTTTTATATAGACCTTAGTGGTCCCCTAATACTGTATCTGAAGTCTCTTTTATATAGACCTTAGTGGTCCCCCCTAATACTGTATCTGAAGTCTTTTATATAGACCTTAGTGGTCCCTAATACTGTATCTGAAGTCTCTTTATATAGACCTTAGTGGTCCCCTAATACTGTATCTGAAGTCTCTTTATATAGACCTTAGTGGTCCCCTAATACTGTATCTGAAGTCTCTTTTATATAGACCTAAGTGGTCCCTAATACTGTATCTGAAGTCTCTTTTATATAGACCTTAGTGGTCCCCTAATACTGTATCTGAAGTCTCTTTTATATAGACCTTAGTGGTCCCTAATACTGTATCTGAAGTCTCTTTTATATAGACCTTAGTGGTCCCCAATACTGTATCTGAAGTCTCTTTTATATAGACCTTAGTGGTCCCTAATACTGTATCTGAAGTCTCTTTATATAGACCTTAGTGGTCCCCTAATACTGTATCTGAAGTCTCTTTTATATAGACCTTAGTGGTCCCCTAATACTGTATCTTGAGTCTCTTTTATATAGACCTTAGTGGTCCCCTAATACTGTATCTGAAGTCTCTTTTATATAGACCTTAGTGGTCCCTAATACTGTATCTGAAGTCTCTTTTATATAGACCTTAGTGGTCCCTAATACTGTATCTGAAGTCTCTTTATATAGACCTTAGTGGTCCCCTAATACTGTATCTTGAGTCTCTTTTATATAGACCTTAGTGGTCCCCTAATACTGTATCTGAAGTCTCTTTATATAGACCTTAGTGGTCCCCTAATACTGTATCTGAAGTCTCTTTATATAGACCTTAGTGGTCCCTAATACTGTATCTGAAGTCTCTTTTTTATATAGACCTTAGTGGTCCCCTAATACTGTATCTGAAGTCTCTTTTATATAGACCTTAGTGGTCCCCTAATACTGTATCTGAAGTCTCTTTTATATAGACCTTAGTGGTCCCTAATACTGTATCTGAAGTCTCTTTATATAGACCTTAGTGGTCCCCTAATACTGTATCTGAAGTCTCTTTATATAGACCTTAGTGGTCCCCTAATACTGTATCTGAAGTCTCTTTTATATAGACCTTAGTGGTCCCCTAATACTGTATCTGAAGTCTCTTTTATATAGACCTTAGTGGTCCCCTAATACTGTATCTGAAGTCTCTTTATATAGACCTTAGTGGTCCCCTAATACTGTATCTGAAGTCTCTTTTATATAGACCTTAGTGGTCCCCTAATACTGTATCTGAAGTCTCTTTTATATAGACCTTAGTGGTCCCCTAATACTGTATCTGAAGTCTCTTTTATATAGACCTTAGTGGTCCCTAATACTGTATCTGAAGTCTCTTTTATATAGACCTTAGTGGTCCCTAATACTGTATCTGAAGTCTCTTTTATATAGACCTTAGTGGTCCCCTAATACTGTATCTGAAGTCTCTTTTTATAGACCTTAGTGGTCCCCTAATACTGTATCTGAAGTCTCTTTTATATAGACCTTAGTGGTCCCCTAATACTGTATCTGAAGTCTCTTTTATATAGACCTTAGTGGTCCCTAATACTGTATCTGAAGTCTCTTTATATAGACCTTAGTGGTCCCTAATACTGTATCTGAAGTCTCTTTTATATAGACCTTAGTGGTCCCCTAATACTGTATCTGAAGTCTCTTTTATATAGACCTTAGTGGTCCCCTAATACTGTATCTGAAGTCTCTTTTATATAGACCTTAGTGGTCCCCTAATACTGTATCTGAAGTCTCTTTTATATAGACCTTAGTGGTCCCCTAATACTGTATCTGAAGTCTCTTTTATATAGACCTTAGTGGTCCCTAATACTGTATCTGAAGTCTCTTTTATATAGACCTTAGTGGTCCCTAATACTGTATCTGAAGTCTCTTTTATATAGACCTTAGTGGTCCCCTAATACTGTATCTGAAGTCTCTTTATATAGACCTTAGTGGTCCCTAATACTGTATCTGAAGTCTCTTTATATAGACCTTAGTGGTCCCTAATACTGTATCTGAAGTCTCTTTTATATAGACCTTAGTGGTCCCTAATACTGTATCTGAAGTCTCTTTTATATAGACCTTAGTGGTCCCCTAATACTGTATCTGAAGTCTCTTTTATATAGACCTTAGTGGTCCCTAATACTGTATCTGAAGTCTCTTTTATATAGACCTTAGTGGTCCCTAATACTGTATCTGAAGTCTCTTTTATATAGACCTTAGTGGTCCCTAATACTGTATCTTGAGTCTCTTTTATATAGACCTTAGTGGTCCCCTAATACTGTATCTGAAGTCTCTTTATATAGACCTTAGTGGTCCCCCTAATACTGTATCTGAAGTCTCTTTATATAGACCTTAGTGGTCCCTAATACTGTATCTGAAGTCTCTTTTATATAGACCTTAGTGGTCCCCTAATACTGTATCTGAAGTCTCTTTTATATAGACCTTAGTGGTCCCCTAATACTGTATCTGAAGTCTCTTTTATATAGACCTTAGTGGTCCCTAATACTGTATCTGAAGTCTCTTTATATAGACCTTAGTGGTCCCCTAATACTGTATCTGAAGTCTCTTTATATAGACCTTAGTGGTCCCCTAATACTGTATCTGAAGTCTCTTTTATATAGACCTTAGTGGTCCCCTAATACTGTATCTGAAGTCTCTTTTATATAGACCTTAGTGGTCCCCTAATACTGTATCTGAAGTCTCTTTTATATAGACCTTAGTGGTCCCCTAATACTGTATCTGAAGTCTCTTTTATATAGACCTTAGTGGTCCCCTAATACTGTATCTGAAGTCTCTTTTATATAGACCTTAGTGGTCCCCTAATACTGTATCTGAAGTCTCTTTTATATAGACCTTAGTGGTCCCTAATACTGTATCTGAAGTCTCTTTTATATAGACCTTAGTGGTCCCTAATACTGTATCTGAAGTCTCTTTTATATAGACCTTAGTGGTCCCCTAATACTGTATCTGAAGTCTCTTTTATATAGACCTTAGTGGTCCCCCTAATACTGTATCTGAAGTCTCTTTTATATAGACCTTAGTGGTCCCCTAATACTGTATCTGAAGTCTCTTTTATATAGACCTTAGTGGTCCCTAATACTGTATCTGAAGTCTCTTTATATAGACCTTAGTGGTCCCTAATACTGTATCTGAAGTCTCTTTTATATAGACCTTAGTGGTCCCCTAATACTGTATCTGAAGTCTCTTTATATAGACCTTAGTGGTCCCCTAATACTGTATCTGAAGTCTCTTTTATATAGACCTTAGTGGTCCCCTAATACTGTATCTGAAGTCTCTTTTATATAGACCTTAGTGGTCCCCTAATACTGTATCTGAAGTCTCTTTTATATAGACCTTAGTGGTCCCTAATACTGTATCTGAAGTCTCTTTTTATAGACCTTAGTGGTCCCTAATACTGTATCTGAAGTCTCTTTTATATAGACCTTAGTGGTCCCCTAATACTGTATCTGAAGTCTCTTTTATATAGACCTTAGTGGTCCCTAATACTGTATCTGAAGTCTCTTTATATAGACCTTAGTGGTCCCTAATACTGTATCTGAAGTCTCTTTATATAGACCTTAGTGGTCCCCTAATACTGTATCTGAAGTCTCTTTTATATAGACCTTAGTGGTCCCCTAATACTGTATCTGAAGTCTCTTTTATATAGACCTTAGTGGTCCCCTAATACTGTATCTGAAGTCTCTTTTATATAGACCTTAGTGGTCCCTAATACTGTATCTGTAATATTCTCTCTCTCCAATATAATATAGTAATTATTCTTAAGGGCTTTAAAGCACCCATATTCTGCTCATTTTCAGGTTGATAACTGTATTTTAAGGTTGTACCAGAATAGGTTTACATGGTTTCATTTTCATAAAACACCATATTATTGTTGTACTGCACATTGCTGCAGATCCTGTTTTCACCCTGTGTGTTCAGGTCTCTGTTTTAGCATCAGAGTGAGACATCTCACTTCTATTCTATCTTTGATGGGAGTCACACATGCTCAGTAGCTCGGTAAGGTCCCATCAGCTAGATAACTCTTTCTCCAGCTTTGGTCAGTCCAAGGCAGGATCAGCTGGGAGACTTCTTCTAGACCAGGGACACTTGTGGAATACCTGCAGACCAGGGACAGGAAGTAGAACAGGGACAGGAAGTAGTTCTTTTGGAGATTATGGTCAACTAGTGTGTGTTGTAGCAGTGTTTTCCATTGAGAACGAGCTAGCATGCTATGGTTAGCCACCTCGTCTGTAGTGACGTAGAAAGCCGTGCAGATGTTGAACAGCTCACCCGGAGACTGAAGACAGGAGGACATTCAGACACCGGATCTCACTCAAAACACCATGGATAGTTATTTTTACCAAGTTTGTATGCATGTGGAAGCACCAGAGACACAAAATGACACCCGAAATCCCAGAGAAAGTGATTTTTTTCATAATATGGGCACTTTAAGTTGCAGCTATACTGTAATAACTCAAACGAACACGACATTTAGTCTATCATTGATTTATAGATAATCTGTCTGCAGCTCTGCTCAGTGAAATAATGTGAATGAGCTTCATCCCGAGCCAAATTCTGGCATTAAAAAGAAACATTGAGTGATTATTTATTAATCCTGTTTTGATTAGAAATGCGTCTCTGCTGAGACCCTCAAAACAAACTGTAATTTCCTTCATTGTCTCAAGTTTAGCACTCCTTTCAGTCAAAGGGAAGAACTCAGTAATTGTAATGTCTGGGATTTACCACGTTTATACTCAGTAGAGACGGACTCTTGGCTTTCGGCTCTCCTCAGGCTTCTTGTATAAAATATTACAGAGTCTAGATCTTCAACAGGGGATCACTGTGATTAAGAGGAACAGGTACAAGCACGTCTTTATCCCCACAGCCATTTCACTTGTGAACTCAGGCCGGGAGAGGAGCTAGTAACTCCTAATTCACATGGCAAAGTGTGTAGTTTAGTTAGTGATATGATGTGGTTCATGGTGATGGTGATGATGATGAGGATGAGGATGAGGATGATATCTATGCCGACAATCTGTGTTTTGATGGAAGAGTTGTTGATCATGTATTAAGCACACCTGGTCACTTTGCACTTTATTGTGGGTATTTGTAGCTTTTTCGTACTGATGCTGTGTAAGTACACTTGGAAATGTCAAAGTCGGTCACCAGTGACAATTGTTGGTCTTCTAGCCCACTGGTATCCAGGTCACCCCCTATCTGGTTCGTAAAAGTTGAAGTTCTCAGTCTCAGGGTCCTCAGAGTCACCGTAGGGGGGCCTCCTTTTTGAAAGTTTTTTCAAAAATTAAAATATCTTAACATGAATCCAACATATTATTAGCAAATATACATCTCCACTGATGATAGGCTTACTGGCCAATAGGTAAGGTAGTCCCTCAGGTGTCCTATAAGGACTCACTGGGCCACATGTATGTTGATTTATAAAATCATGCTGACAATTATTATTTTAACCCTCATGTTGTTGCCAAATTGACCCGTTTTCCTATATCAATGCTCTTTATAACGCTCTTTGGGGTGATTTTGATGGGTAATTTTTTTTATAAAAAATCATATTCGATTTTATAGCATTTGAAAAAAAGTTGAAGTGGTTTCCCAATTGTATTGAGTAAAAGTTGACATATTCCAGTCTGTGATTATCCATCAACATCCATTCCTTTAATTTTAGTCTCAATAATTCCTAATTTCTGCTTTTCTAACTCAAACATTAGGTATAATTTCCTAAAAACAAAATTGTTGACAAGGGTTAACAGCTTAGTATTCTATGCACTCAAAAGGTATGTATAAAGGCTTTAGTCCACCCTACATGTTATTGTAGGCCCAGTTTAAAATACTGCTTCTTTTGTACAATATTAGTGGTAGGGGGTCCCTGTTCCGTCTCTCTTTTATCTAATGTTGAATTGACCTGTGGTTTAAATAACGCTGAAGACCCCTGGTCTAGAGCTAGAGGTTCATTCCGAGCTGACAGGTTGGTGAGGAGTCGGCGAGGCGTTGGAGGTCACCAGCTGTTCCCTGTGTGTGTTGGTGTGTTTGTGCCGCGGTGATCTGACAGAAATGGTTTCGTCAGCCGCAAACACACACACAAACACAAAAGTGGAATCAGTTTTGCTTTCAGCTCGCAGCTCGACTGTTGATTTATTTTTTGGTTTCTCCAGCTGGAGCCTCCGATCATTTCTTCACGACCTGCTTCTTCCACAGGAGAAAAAAACGACGGCTGTTTTGGGATCAGCCAGTGAAACGTCGTGAGGCGCTCTGCTCTGAAATAGGTTGAGGAAAACTCAACCACAAGCTGCAAAGACGTGTCTCTCCGAAAACGTAGCAGTGGAGATGTAGACTCTGGGTTTAGGGTAAATTTCCATTTGAACAAAGAGACTTTGTGGCTTCAACACTTTTGCCAGTTCAGTACACATTTGGACCATTTAATGTAAGAAAAGTATTTCTCTTCTTGGATCAAAATCTTTCTAGACATAGTTTCAAGTGATTTGTCCTCAGATTTATTTTCTATTTTCAGGTAGAGCTACACTGATTGTTCACAACAGTAGCTTTTCATAGGAAAAGCAAGTAATACACACACAAAGAAACTTTCTTATCTCTGGTCAGGCCCGGCGTCAGTGGCGTTCTGTGCTTTTCACAAGGTCAGTCATCATTATCTCATGAGAAACAGAAATAGTTGCATACAGACTTCATGTAAATACTTTAACACTAAAATGAAGCAAAGATAACAACACATAACACAATAAAGGAAATGGAAAGGGCTAAAAAGCATAAAATGAGCACTTTAAGTTATCCCCAAGCAGAAAAAAAGGTGTCAACATATACAGAGAAAAGAGGATTACAATACAACAATGAAAACAACAGGATGGAAAAAAGCTGCAGTGAATAAAGTGGAGGACAACAAAAGGAGTGTTAATAATAGTAAATCTAGTTAAGTCGGGAGGTTGGGCTTCAGTCCGACCCTTCGGGGAGTTTTTGTGGGAATCAGAATTCAACTCAGGCTCTGCAGCGCCTGAAGTCTGAGTCCCAGAAAGCTGCAAGGACACACGGACAGTCTGTCTGTCTGCGTCTCTCTCTCTCACACACACACACACGCACGCACGCACGCACGCACGCACACACACAGGCACGCACGCATGCATGCACACACGCACGAACACACACGCACGCACACACACGCATGCACACACGCACAGGCGCACACACACGTGCACACACACACACACACACACACATGCACAAATGAACACACATGATCATGTTTTCATGTATCCAATAGTAGAGCCTGACCGATATATTCGATATTTGATAAATACGATATTATCGGCCAATATTAGGCATTTCCCCATTTATCTGGATTTTTTTTTTTTTTAAATATGAACTCAGAAATATTTATAATGGCAAATAAATGATTCTGATAAATGAACATTGAATAATAATGAATTTTCTTTTAGGTCTTTTTTAGGACTTTAAGTGTCATATCTTAAGTTTGTATTTTTATACATTTTATTGATCAGAACTTTAATATATTTTAATGTTCCTCTGTTCTGTTATCATATTATTTTAGTGAAAACTCATAAATAACTACAAATAACTAATGTTAGGAAAACCTGTTGGTTTTGTAACGCGTTTCTGGATTAAACAAATATATGCATGTACATGTACTGTATATCGGCCGATATATCGGCATATCACATTTTTACATAACCAAATATCCGTATCGGTCAGGCTCAGGCCAGGGGGCGAGCGTTGTAGCTGGCACACTGACTGTAGAGAGGGAGCTCATACAGCTGTTATGATTTTGGTATATTGCTTTGTTTTCTGGTCCTTCTCTGGTTTCTGGTCCTGTCCTGTCTCCTCATGTTTGTGTCCTAGTTTCCTCCCCGGTCTTGTGTTGTAGTTTCTGTCTTGTGTTCCCTTGTGAGTGTCTGGATGGTCTGTTTCCTGTTTTATTTTGAATTTCATGCGGCAACAGAACAATCCCGGAAGTGGAACATTGTGGACATAGACCACTACTGTGCAGACTCCGGCTCCAAAATTACAAGATGGCAGCTTCCTTATCCGGGTCGTCCATTTTTATATACAGATAGCTGTTCAAGTTAATAAATGTGTGCACACAGATTTCAACATCATGTATTGTTTTACCACCGTATGAGGCCTTCGTAGATAATGTTTTACTTTTTATGTAATTACTCAGTTTAAGATTAGATTAGATTAGATCATACTTTATTCATCACACAACGGGGAAATTTTGTTGTTACAGCAGCAGCATTTTTTTCAATAACAGCAAGAAACAAAAACACACAAACAAGTAAGCACACAAGAAATACAGGCAACCAATAGACAATGATTATATGGTAGACCGAGTAAGCAAAATGGCGTCAAATAAAGGTATTTTAAAGTGCGGTTGCCATGATACAAGAAACAATATTGCAGTGTAAGTGACGTTAAAATTAAATTGAATGTGTAATTAGAGTAATGAAGCAAGAGTCGGTAGCATAATTTAAATTATATTAACCTGTGACCATAAATATTGAAAAGTAAAACTTCGTATTACAGCAGTCATTGGACCTAAATAAAATGTCAGCTATTGTGAGCACCAACGCCCGTGATCTGCAGTCCAGAGGTTTCTGTCATATTGAAATTCAAACACCGCCCCCCCCTCCTCCCTTCTTGTCTTTCACCCACAGACTGGACGTGTCTCTACCTGTGCTGCTGTGTGCCATCTGTCTCCTCGTCCGGCCGGTGTCCTCTACTCACCACCAAGAGTCAGGTACCCCCCCATCTTTCACCATTGACATCCACCGCTCCATTAAATCATACGTGACCTCTGACTTTTAAGGGCAGCAGGGTGCTGTTTAATCATGTCCTGTTGTTCATTGTTTTTGCTGACTCGCCGTTTTCAAGGGCGCCCGAGTGTCGCAGCAGGAAATCAGACTGATACCGCCGAATGTCTTTGCTGTATACATCATATTGGCTTGTTTGCTTATAATGTGAAAGCGTATGGCATGCAAAGCAAAATATATTGGGGAAATGCACCGTTTTCAGAAGTAAATGTGCATGAACGTCTGTTGGCGACCAGTAAGATGTGCAACAATGTGGCTGAGATACTCTGGTGGCAGAAGTCTCTAACAAGCCTACAAACTTCCTGCAGATATATAAAATGTCATTTTGTGCTTTGAGGCAGCAAAATGCACCTATATGTGCCCACAGCTGCACTGTGAGTAATCCGTCACCTCTGTCCAATCAGTTTTTGGCCTGTAGTCCAACAACTGGTATTAAATGTCACGCTGCGGCTCTGATAACTGCATACGGGGTTGTGCTGCAAAACTGTAACAGGACCTTTATATTTCAGGGAGAGGAGGGTAGAAACGGTTTCCTGTGAGTGGGACAGAGAGATGTTTTCAGAAGACGGTGGGAGACAGATAATTGTTTGATCCCGTGTGAATTGAGCTGTGAAATACACTTAGGATGTTACTCAATTTAAAAGAGAATTTTGCAAGTGAAGAAAGCCTCAGTTTGTCTTAAAAGTGTTGAAATATAAGACTGTGATAATACGATTCACGCTAAAGTCTCTAAGGGACGTCTCTCTGAGTGTGTTTTGTAACGTTCTTAACGGGTCTTCATAGCTCAATTCTAACGGGAGATTTCCTCATCCAAAATCGAGGCCCCGAGTGTTTATTATGTTGTTCATTATCCGTTTTCCGGTGTTGTTTTAGGTGCTTTTTTTTCTATGCTGTATGAGCTTTTTTGACGTTTCTGACCCTTTCTTTAGCGTTTTTGCCACTCTTTCCGGTGTTTGACGTTTTTTAACGACATTTTTGACGCTTTTTCCAACTGTATTAAACAATTTTGTTGTTTTTCCAGTGTTTTTGTAGCATTTGTTTGGCACTTTTTAAAAATGGTTTTGTTACTTTTTCTATGATGGCTAAGGAGCTTTTTGGCTTTATTGGTCCCACACTGTAAGTGAGAAAGCTATATGAGATATTCAATAATACAGTCAGTTAGTCTCCTGGCTGCTGCTCTGTATCAATCTTACCTGAACAAGGAAAAAGTATATTTCTCAAAATGTCACCTATTACTTTAAAGCTTGCTTCTCCTCAGATGACTCAAAGCTCCTCCAGGTGACCATCCCCGGCGATTCGCCTGTGGCCGCGGTGCTGGGCAATTCTTTGATATTACCCTGCTTGGTGTCTCTGGCGCACCCGCCGCCGTCCCCCTCCACCAACGGCCGCCACGCCGTGCTGTCCCTCCCGCGGGTCAAATGGAGCGTGCTGACTCACGACCGAGAGGCGGAGATCCTGGTGGCCCGCGGCGACAGGGTGAGAGTCAGCGAGGCATACAAGGACCGAGCCTCGCTGCTCCACTACGCCTCGTCCCCCGCCGACCTCACGCTGCGGATGGACAGCCTGAGGCAGAACGACACCGGCTTCTACCGCTGCGAGGTGCAGCAGGGCCTGGAGGACGCCGATGACGTGGCTCACGTCAAAGTCAGAGGTGAGATAAATATGGTTTGAATTAAATAAAAGCAAGCAGCACAACATATTTCCTTTTTTTGGCCATGCTTCACAATGCATCTACTCAAGGGTGTAACTTTGGGTTCAACATTGGGGGATTACGATCTCCAACTATCAAGGAGGTCCCGGGACATGTCTGCATGTTTTGAGAAAAGCAACAAAAACATTGAAAAAAATGTAGGAAAAACTCAAAAAAGACAAAAACGTTGAAAAAAACTTCAAAACTAAAACTATGAAAGAAGCAACAAAAACATCACATTTCCCCCCCAAAAAAACTTTAAAAAATAACAAAAACATTGGAAATGTGACAAAAACGTCCAAAAAAGTAACCCACCCCCCTGTAAATTACGTGTATGCTTCTGCCTCTGTTAACACATGTTAAGTTCTTTCAATGTAGGAAAGGAACTTGTTTTGGTGGAACATGTGTACATGCAAAAGTAGTTTTAGCCGTGCAACAGAAAACTCAGATTGGACAGATAGTCTAGCTAGCTGTCTGGATTTACCCTGCAGAGATCTGAGGACCAGGTAACCATAGTCCTCAGATTGGACAGATAGTCTAGCTAGCTGTCTGGATTTACCCTGCAGATCTGAGGACCAGAACCATGGTCAGATAGTCTAGCTAGCTGTCTGGATTTACCCTGCAGAGATCTGAGGACCAGGTAACCATAATCCTCAGATTGGACAGATAGTCTAGCTAGCTGTCTGGATTTACCCTGCAGAGATCTGAGGACCAGGTAACCATAGTCCTCAGATTGGACAGATGGTCTAGCTAGCTGTCTGGATTTACCCTGCAGAGATCTGAGGACCAGGTAACCATAATTCTCAGATTGGACAGATGGTCTAGCTAGCTGTCTGGATTTACCCTGCAGAGATCTGAGGACCAGGTAACCATAGTCCTCAGATTGGACAGATAGTCTAGCTAGCTGTCTGGATTTACCCTGCAGAGATCTGAGGACCAGGTAACCATAGTCCTCAGTTGGACAGATGCTGTCTGGATTTACCCTGCAGAGATCTGAGGACCAGGTAACCATAGTCCTCAGAAATCCACCGGATTTTAAAATTCCAACACAAAGAAAGCAGAAAGAAATGGAAAATACAGTTCATGCATCCGGCAGAAATTCCTGCAGCACCTTAGCAATCCTGGAAGTGCAACGCGAGGGATATAGACTACCCTGCCTCTAATGCTTCTTTGCAGAATGATCACATAAAACACAACAGAATCCATAAAGCTGATGTTTTTTTTGTTTTTTTACAGGGGTGGTGTTTCATTATCGTGATGCATCCAGCCGCTACGCCTTTACCTTTGAGCGAGCCAGAGAGGCCTGCGAGGAGATCGGGGCTCAGATTGCCACTCCGGAGCAGCTCCTGGCCGCCTACCACAGCGGATACGAGCAGTGTGACGCCGGATGGCTCTCAGACCACTCAGTGAGGTGAGCGCCCGATGTCAAACTGGACACGTCCTTTACTGGATCGAGTGGCCTCTTGGATGGAGAAATTCTGCATTTTTGTGTTACCTAGAATCCAGATTTGTGGGCAGTCAGTGTACATTTAACAGCCCGGATTAAGGCTGGGCAATATATCGATGTGTCGATATGAGACTAGATATCGTCTTAGATTTTGGATATATTGTAATATCGTAATAGGGTGTAAGTGTTGTTCTATTATTAACCTTTACCCACTAAGTCATTACATCATTTCTGGAGAATATTTATCAAAAATCTCATTGTGTAAATAACATTTTGGTAAAGCACAAATAGTCAACCATACAATATCGTCGCAATATCGACCAAAATCTAGGTATTTGGTCAAGAATATCGTGATATCTGATTTTCTCTAGATCGCCCAGCCCTGGCCCAAACCCTTCATTCAGCTCGACAAAAACAACAAAACTAAATTACCACACTGACACTTTGCTGTCCATAGTGGACCACTCAGCCACAAGGTTATAATAGTTCAGAACTTTCTTTTTAGTTTTAGCAAAGATGCTCTATATTAAAGGACAATAGTGCATTTAAAGCACCGCCAATGGTATGACAGGGTACACACACCCTGACTCCTGGCATTGCTAGATATTAACACAGCTAAAAGACATATCTATTATCACGGTAATCGGTTTTGTTAGGGCGTTCACAAACCTTAGTTGACGTTAGCTTCTCTGTGTTGCCAGATCTCGCAAGAGTTTGTTGCCGAGACAGAAACCAGGATCAAACTAAGGTCTCTTCCTCCTGATGCGTCCGTCTGAAAAATGCCATGATAGTGGCCGAATGTTCAGGAAACATGTGACTTGTGAAAAATAGGTGTAATATTTACTTTGGTGACTATGGGGCGAGAGAATCGCTCATGATGTGTTCACGTGGAATCAACACACTTAGGACCTGGCGCTAGTCTCCTAAAGAGGCGTGGCCGTGGCAGAGTCCACGGGTCACAGAGACAGGAAGTAACTCTGGGTTGGGACGTCTCGGTTCTAAACAGTCTCTGGTTTTAGCTTTACATTTTTAGTAGAGTGTGTTTGCTAGTTTTAGTTTGAGCTTTTTCATAGGGGTGTCACGATTTTGATTTTGAATCAGAAATGTATTGAATAAGCTTTCGATCTTGATTATCGAAAATCAAGATGCGGAGTGACGTTAGCTTACCGGTAGCCTGCAGCTGCACTTTTCCAGACGCAATGGCCACTGCTGGGGAAAATTGTGAAAATCCTTCTGCTTCCCTGAAACGTGTGGCAACATTTTGCCTTCCCTGTGAGTGAGTTATGGAAAAAACAAAGGTAAAGCATGTGTGCACTAATGGGAATAATGGTGCCTTTAGGTACAACTCGATAAACTAATGGTGCTTACAATTGCGCGTTGGTAATTTTGAGAAACGTTGAAAAACAATTGTTAAGTACACTTCTGCCACCTAGTGGCTCGTATTGTGGCATTGCCGTCACTGCCAGAACTGAAAATATTTAACCCTCAAGTCAAAGGGTATTTTCTTAAATTGACCTTCTGAGGGTATTAGCATAAAACTGATTTTATGTTTCATATAAAAATGTTCAGAACAGACTCAGCTTTAAATCTAGTAATGCCCACATTTTTTCTAGAGCAATGTGTAAAGAGCTAAAGCTGAAACGTTGAATCTCGCTGAGAGGAACTCGTGGGATCAGAAACCAAAACATCCCTCCCCACTTCAACACTCACTCAGAGAAGTATGATGTTTGGAGGTACTTGGTGTTTCAGTGCGACATTTCCCTCCACAGATATCCCATCCAGATGCCAAGAGAGGGCTGTTTTGGGGACATGGATGCATTGCCGGGAGTGAGGAACTATGGACTGTTAGAGCCTGATGAGCTGTATGATGTCTACTGCTACATAGAGAATGTCGATGGTAAGACAAACATAAGCAGTGTTTTCTCCTAGGTCTGTGGAAGACTTAGGTATTTGGCGAAAGGGTTTTGGCATCCTCCCTCAAGAAAATGTTAACCCTCATGTTGTCCTCGGGTCAAATTGACCTGTTTTCCTATATTAATGTTGTTTTTAATTCCCCAAAATAACATGATTGATTCCACACAACGCTCTTTGCCAAGTACAAATCTCTACTTTCATTCATTTTGGGGCGTCTTATTCAATTTTATAGCATTTGAAAAACAAATTGAAGTGTTTTTGAAATAGTATTGAGTAAAAGTTGACATATTCCAGTCGGTGATTATCCATCAACATACTTTCCTTTCGTTTTAGTCTAAATAATTCCTAATTTCTTTTTGAGTCATCCACTTTGCGACGAGTGAAAAAAAGAGTGAGTTGCGCATTCATCAGTTTTGTGACAAGTAGCCATAAGATGCTAACGAGAGATTCTGTAACGTCAATACAGTAAAACTGGACCTACTTAACGAAGTTCCTTCACTGATGGCGACAAGTTAACGTCAAACACAACAAAGGCTATCAGTTGAATGGCGTTCTGAGCTAACATTAGCAATCAAACAATCCTAGATAGCCTAAACGTTTTTGAAATGATTCCCAAATTAAATGATTCTTCTGTTATTGTTTTGTAATGAGAAGTTTATTTCACAATTTCACGTTATGTCATAAACCATTTAAATCTGAGCATGCACGACTCAAATCTGCACCCGACTCACATCGGGCAGTGACAGCCCTATCCTAGTGCCCACCAAGCAGCGCTGCCTGGAAGGCGATGTTGGGGGCTTAAAACATCAAACATTGATCTCAACCCCCATGTTAAACCTAAAGTTAAGCCCTTGATTGCGGTTAAACAAAGAAACGATGATTACTGAAAAAATATTGCAATTACACAATTATATAATAATTGTTACAGGCCTACCTTTAAAGTATGAAGCCTTGCTTGAGTCTTGATTTGGATTGCTAACCTGATCCGCGCAATAACCACAGCAAACTAAGAGGCAAGAAGATGATCAGAAGTTGACACCTGTCTCCTTGTGTACAGGTGAGGTGTTTCATGGCTCCGCCCCCCAGCGCTTTACCTTCTCGGAGGCCAAGGCCTACTGTCTGAGTCACGGGGCCGAAATGGTCACCACCGCTCAGCTGTACGCAGCCTGGAACGACGGACTGAACCTCTGCAGTCCGGGCTGGCTGGCAGACGGGAGCGTGCGCTACCCCATCGTCACCCCCAGGGAGCGCTGTGGAGGCGGCGAACCCGGGGTCAGAACTGTCTACCGCTACAGCAACCAGACGGGCTTCCCCGAGGTTCACACTCGACATGATGTCTACTGCCTCAAAAGTAAAGTGTTGTGGTTTATTTTCTGCATCCTAAAGATTAGGGCCCCTCCACGAAAGGATGATAGCCACTTGTGAAAAATGTATTTGAGTTTAATTGACTTTAAACACAGAACTCAAATACTTTTTTCACATATCCCTCCAAGGGGTTGACCCGCAAGATGACTCCTAGGAAAAGAAGAACAAACATAGTTCTGGCATGCACAATTTATTTATATTTGTACTTTTCCCAAATCTTTTTTTCTTGCTAAATACTAAGTAGTTGTCCTGCAAATGAGCTTTCTTCCCTACATTCTCTTTCCCTTATACGTGGCATTAAGAATAGGTCTAATTAAATTCTGGACTATATGAAAAACATTTTGTAATTGTGATCTTTATTCCAGGCAATAACGCCGCTTACACAGAATCTCATCAGGATTTCCTCGCCACTGAACCAGAGAACATTGGCCAGGACATTGTTTTCTTAACTAATCCTGTAGAGAAAGACTTCGACTGGGACGAGGCGACGGCAAAGATGGGCAAAGAGGTCCAACGTGCCCACACGGCCAACCCTGTACAGCAGAGTCACATGGAGGCCCAGGCCGTCACATTGACTTATGACAAGCAACCCTTCACGGTAGACATTCACGAGTCTCTCACTCCTCCATCTGAGCATCAAGAGCCCTTGTCCACAGAGAAAGGTACCTGGGAAGTCCTAGAAAAGGCCAGCCACACAGAGAACTATCAGCCAGCATCGGAAGACAACCGAGACGAAGATCATCACGAGTCTCACACGTTGGCAACAACTTCTCCAAAGGCAGATGGTGTCGTAGCAGTTGACGAAGACTCCACTTTACCCACAAATGATGCGACACTTCCAGCGAGCGCGGAGCCCTCAGAGCATCATATTTCTGTGACTGAAAGCCTGGGTGCGACAGCTGTTTATGCAACATCTGGAGCTGACGCAACCGAGCTCCTTAGCAGCTCTGCGGAGGTTCCTCAGGAGGGCGACCTTCCTGTTCTTCAAGAGGACCACACTACAGAGGCTCACCTGGATCTCACTTCTGAAGCCCCGCACGTCTACTCGAGCACATCTTACGAGGTTCCTGGACAGCCAGAAGAGGACAGCGCTGGTTCTGCCGTGGAGATATCAGCGGTGACTTCTTTTACCCACACCGAGGAAACCGCTTACTCAACCACCCCGCTGCTGCCGTCTTTTGATCACAGTACGCCTGAGAACCATCATGCAGAAGGGGAGTCTGGGGAGGAGAGTGTAAACCCACTTCTAGATGAGGCAACACAAACCTCAGTGACTCAAAGTTTGGCGGACACCTCTGCCCCCTCTGAACTGGCCCCTACGTCTGATTCAGGTAAGTATTACAGGGAATATCAAAGCTAGGATCACATGAGTCTATGGTATTTTAGAAGTTCCTCAATTGTTAGTGACAGGTGAGGGCTTGGCAGAATGAATGAAGAACACGCCTCTACAGGTTGCCCGGCAACAGAATCCAGACAAGTTCAAAGACAATAGAAAAACATAGACATACAGACAAGCAAACAACAACCAGGTTCAGAGCAAGGGATACCTGGCATATATAGGCATATATGTTAATAGTTACTGTATACTTAACCTTTTTTCATTTCCATATTTGATTACAATGTCACACAGCTCTGTTACACTTATGCTAGAAGATCGTTGATCAGCTGTTTCTTTGTGAAGAGAGAGTTTGATTGAAAATAGTGTGTAACTTTCCGTTTTTCCGAAGGGATAGTCAACAAGTCGGCTCTTTAGATCAAATTGTGATCACCACTACGTTTTAATCATTCGTTACTCATTCATTTAACAATAACTACAGGTCTGTTTAACAGTAACTAATCATTAGTGCGTGAATCAGTCAATCAGTAACTACACACTGTTTTGTGTACCTTATTGTAAAGTGTTACCGTTGCGTTAGAGATATCTTTTTTTTTTTTTTCAGAATATTTTTTGGGCTTTTCTGCCTTTAATTTTTGACAGGACAGTTAGGTGAGAAAGGGGAGAGACATGCAGGAAATCGTCACAGGTCAGATTCAAACCCTGGACCTCTGCATTGAGGCATGAACCTCTCAGTACATGTGCGCCTGCTCTACCACTGAGCCAACCTGGCCACACGCTAGAGCTATCTTTAACATATTTCAGACTTGTAGGCTTGTATATTGTTGGGTAGTTAAATTCATAATAAAACATCATACTTTATAAATGACATGTATTTTTGTGTAAACATCTTAATTTGTAAAGTAACTAAAGCTGTAAGATTAATGTAGTGGAGTAAAAATAGAGATGGTCCGATACCATTTTTGGTTCCCGATACCGATTCTGATACGTGAACTTGCGTATCGGCTGATACCGAGTTCTGATCCGATACCAGCGTGTCATATATTTTCTCTTTTAAACATCTGTATACTACTCTCCCTGTATGGATGGGATATGATTTCTATCTTCGTTGTCGGTCTGGCTCAGGCTTTGTGAAACATGAACAAACTCAAACAATGAATGCCACAGAACTTTCTATTTTCATCCAGTCACTTATAATGGAAAAAGACTTTGTTACGTGGTATCAGATCGGTGCATAAACTCCAGTACTTCCTGATACCGATAGAGCGTTTTAGGAACATCTCTAAGTAAAACCTACAATAATTTCCCCTGAAATGTAATGAAGTAGAACCATCATGAAAAGAAAAGACTCAAGTATTTGTACTTAAGTAAAGTACTTGAGTTAATGTACTTAGTTACATTCCACCACTGCTGAGAAGTTTGTAGCTTGCACTCCTGTGGAGAATCAAAGGTAAATTGATCAAGGTGGGAATAAAAAAGTATCAAATGTAGAACTTCTGAAATCATTACTATAATAAAAAGAGTTGCAACGATTAGTTGATTAATCTCTTAAAATGCAGTTATTTTGTGTTGACGATCCCTTTTTTTGGCAGGTTATGATGCCACCGCAGAGCCCTCGGGTGTAACCGCGGCGCCGTCCACCCCGGTCTGGCATGACGATGAGGACTACAGTAGCACTTCACAGGAGACCGTTTCATATGATCCAACCGACCACAGTGGACATGTTAACTCTGCAATAACCCTGACAGCAGAGGTCTTCACAGTTACAGAAGACTCCAGTGTAAACATCCCGGTCCAGAACAGTGAGCCCATCACCTTGTTGACATCACCTGTGTCTTTAACCCCGCCTTTTCCTTCTGTGGAGGTTGAAGCCAGCTCCACAGAGATTATTACCTTCATACCCAAAAGCAACACTCCATCTGGGGCCGGACCTCTGGACGGCATCCAGGACAAACTACAGGAGGTATTGGGAGAAAGTTCAGAGGTTTTTTTCAACAAAACCCACCATGGCACAGACAGCAATCCGGAGGGGAGGGAACACGATTCCAGAGAGGGGTTGGATGAATCTTCAGGAGGAAGCGGCGTGCTGACAAATCCGACTCTGTCAACGGACCACACGTCTGAGAGAACAGGTGGCAGGGATGCCACTGATGCACCGCCTCTGGGAGATGTAAAACTCACGCCGATCCCTCATGTGACCCTCACACAGGGCTGGGAACCAGAGGCTTCTTCTTCTTTGTCCTCCACAGCGCAGGAGTCTCGCTCAGATCTGGAGTACAGCGCCGAGCCTCCTGTGGCTGACGGATCTGAAGACTTCTCTAAGGAGCCAGAAGTCGTCACTGAGATCCCCACCAGCGGCATCACTGGTGAGTTTAAAGGAATAGTCCGCCAAACACTCACCCTGCAAGCTTCAAATGGGTTTCTAAAAAGTTGGTAGCTTACTCTTCAGTGGAACTTCAGTGGAGATCGAAGGTTAGTCCATTGTGGTGGTAATAAAAAGCATCAAAATGTCTGAAACCACTGCAGTTTAATCCATTTCTCAATCAAAGCTACAAAAAGTTCAATCAGAAGAATGAAGTAAAGATGAATCTTTATAACTAGTCTTGCATTGGCTACACCACAGATGCATTCTGGGATAAGAGACAAAACTGCTCTGGATTGTTCTCTGGGTGGTTTTCATTTCATTAACCCTCATGTTGTCCTCATGTTGTCCTCATGTTGTCCTCATGTTGTCCTATATCAATGTCCTTTTTAATTCCCCAAAATAACATGATTGATTCCACACAACGCTCTTTGCCAAGTACAAATCTCTACTTTCATTAATTTTGGGGCGTCTTATTCAATTTTATAGCATTGTAAAACAAATGGAAGTGTTTTTGAAATAGTATTGAGTTGTGCTGTAGACGTAGCCTACACTGTAAGTCAGTAGTAGTATACGGGATATACAGTGGAGTTGCATATTAAGTGGTTTTGGGGTCCTTCTGTAAGTCATTTTGGGGTACAATTTGGTTTTGATGAATTCTACAAACAGCAATACCTCAACGGGCACCGCACTGGTGATCCTAATGAGGCCGACGGAGCTGAAGAATCTGCGAAGACAGCCGAGGATCGGGGAGGTGCAGGAGTTCTATGCCATTTGTGACATTTTGCACTGAAATGACAGCTGACAACAACAGAGAGGAGAACAGATTGAAAAAAGCATAACAGCTGGGATCATACTGGTTTCAAGGTTTCAAAACCACCCACATTTTCTGTCATACCGTTCCTAAGGTATGAGCAGGAAGTGCGCTTTAGAAATCTCTCTCCCTGCCAGTGTGCAGTGTGTTAAAAATAAAATACATTGTGTTCATTTTATTACTAAAACTTAACTAAGATACCTGAGTTCTCTTTTGACTAAAGCTAGACTAACATGACGAGACTTTAAGTCGATTAAAACTTGACTAACAACAAAAGATATGTGATGGACTAAATATGACTAAAAGTAACAAGGACATTCGACACAAGACTAAGACTAAATTAATAATTGGTGACATAATTAACACCACGTCAGAATCATACCAGCCCACGCCTACCGTGGACATATGATAATTAACTGTCTCAACAGAACATGGACCATCAGACGGAGGTGCGCGGGAGACCAGCACAGAGGAGCCTTCAGTTAAAGTATGCACATGGCATCCGGATAATGGGAAGGAACGCCGCGGTCCGACGCGCAGCAGCGACAGCAGTGATGGGCCAATCACCGATCCCACCGCGTTCCCAGAGCACTCTGCCATGGCTGCCAAAGTTTCTGCTGCAGGACCAGGAGGCATTTCAGGTAAAAAAAGAAGCACATGTAACAGGCGTGATCCTGCGTTGTGTTATGGAGAGACACCAGTCATTTTAGTCGTTTTGATCTTGTGATGTGTTGTTGACAACCCCTTTCATCCTCGGCAATGATGTCACTAGATGTATGGAAACATGTCTCTTATTGGCTATTTTCAGACAGTATTATTTGAAGAGATAATTTGAGTAACTGAGATTCCTACTAATGAATATATAAAGATTTTGCTTCGTCATTCTTAAAATGAAAAAAAAAGCATTATTCCTTAGCCCCTTACCCTAACCCTAACCATCACAACTAAATGCCTAACCCTAACCATTACCCTAACCCCTTAACCCTAACCATATTCTAACCCTAATCCTAAAACCAAGTCTTAACCCTTAAACAGCCAACAGTTGTGGGGTCCAGCTTGTTGGCCCCACAAAGCTGTCCGGACCCCACAAGTATACTATATTCCGGTTTTGGACCCCACGAATGTGGTTAAATGAGAACATTGATTTAGGAAAACAGGTCAATTTGACCCAAGGACAACATGAGGGTTAAAGTGAGAGAACACTAAACCAAAGAACACAAATCTACACGTCTGGTAAATGGCAAGTAGGATCATCATTAACCTTGAAACAGCAGCTGGTGTTAGTTTGTTTGGAAAGCGGAGGGAACATCTGTCTCTGAACATGTCCAATCAGGTGAGAGATTTCCAGCACGCTGCAATTTAGCACCTCAAGCTGACTCAGCACAGCACAGAGATTAGTTGTCCGGTTCTGAATAAATTCTCAGAGAATAACACGCAGTAAGCTCACAACAGGCAGACAAAAAGTCCAAAGACACAACCTCTTAAATTGCTGATTAAAAAGGGAAAATGCACATTCAGTTTGAAAGGATGACACAAAAGAGATATGTAACAATCAAACTGTGGTGAAAAGCTGGTGGGTAAATAAAGCAGTGGGTCCCATACCTGATGTGACACCTCTCTCTGCTGGTGACTCTGTGTAGGGCAACCTCATTTATAAAATTAGATGTTAAAGAAAAATTAAAAATTAAAAATCTGGCAGTAAAACGTTGCTCTCTGAACTGTTTTGTGGCGGTGCAGGACCCATGCATTAAACCCTCATGTTGTCCTCATGTTGTCCTTATGTTGTCCTCATGTTGTCCTCATGTTGTCCTCATGTTGTCCTCATGTTGTCCCCATGTTGTCCCCATATTGTCCTCATGTTGTCCTCATGTTGTCCTCATGTTGTCCCCATGTTGTCCTCATCTTGTCCTATATCAATGTTCTTTTTAATTCCCCAAAATAACATGATTGATTCCACCCAACGCTCTTTGCCAAGTACAAATCTCTACTTTCATTAATTTTGGGGCGTCTTATTCAATTTTATAGCATTGTAAAACAAATGGAAGTGTTTTTGAAATAGTATTGAGTAAAAGTTGACATATTCCAGTCTGGGATTATCATCAACATCCATTCCTTTAATTTTAGTCTCAATAATTCCTAATTTCTGCTTTTCTAACTCAAACATTAGGTATAATTTCCTATAAATGAGGTTTATTGAACATAAATCCCAAAACTAAAGTTAATAAGTTAGTGTTGCGTAGTGCTGAAAATGTCAAACAAAGTGACAAACATCGGAAAAAAAGCGTCAAAAGTGTTGAAAAATGGGACAAAAACGTAAGAAAAAGTGAAAAACATTGATAAAAAGCGTCATCAGAAGAGTTGATTTTCAATTTCGACGGGAAGACATCACGAGGGTTAAGAAATGGGGTTGTCAGAAGAAAAAAAACAAAAAATTATAAACCATAGTATAACTTCTATTCAATTGGAAAACAGCTTGAAGCTAAATCTGAAAGATTCATGTTTTTGTACACGATCTGTGACATATGATTGAAAGGACACACGAAATATGAAGGCACACACACACACACAACTCAGCTCAGTAATTAGCAATTTAGCATAACGCTGTTCTTAGAACAGGAATGAATTTGTGTGTTTTTCCAGATTGTACCTCCTCTAGGTACATAGAGTTGACAGTGTTTGGCTAAACCGCTCTGGTAATGACTACCATCATCCTCACACAGCTGCAGACTCCTGCCTGGAGAACCCGTGTCTGAACGGAGGCACTTGTGTCGACGGGGAACCACCGAGCTGCTTGTGCTTACCCGGTTACGGAGGAGACTTGTGCCAGAAAGGTTGGCGTTCGCCTTTTTGATAAACACACAGACGCATCATCTTCCAAGTATAGAAAGACCTACTTCCTACTGATTCATACTTCAATCGTTGTGTCTCAGACCTGGAGGTGTGTGAGCCCGGCTGGGAGAAGTTTCAGAGCTTTTGTTATCATCACTTCTCCAAGCGGCAGAGCTGGGAGGCGGCGGAGCAGCACTGCCGCATGTGTGGCGGACATCTTCTTTCTGTCATGACCCCCGAGGAGCAGGACTACATCAATGGTAAAAACCCTGGAAGAGCACTGTTCTCTTAGATCAACGCTTTAGGGATCTGCTAGTCTATATGGAAGACGTTCGGGTATTGTTCAGGAAATTCTGCCAGATGTCTCTCACCTTCCTCTTTCTTTGTGTTGGCGCTCTAACCTCCAGTGGATTTCTGAGGACTATGGTTACCTGGTCCTCAGATTGGATTTACCCTGCAGAGATCTGAGGACCAGGTAACCAGAGTCCTCAGATTGGACAGATAGTCTAGCTAGCTGTCTGGATTTACCCTGCAGATCTCAAGATCTGACGAATTAGACTAGCTGTCTGGATTTTCTACGGATGTCTACAGAGCTAGCTGTCTGGATTTACCCTGCAGAGATCTGAGGACCAGGTAACCATAGTCCTCAGATTGGACAGATAGTCTAGCTAGCTGTCTGGATTTACCCTGCAGAGATCTGAGTTTTCTGTAGCACGAAGTTTGAGGACACCTGATATATTCTGTCTAAAGCTACACTGCAGTGAGCCCTCTCTTGCTGTCTCTCCTCACACACTTTTTATTTTTAGACAGATACAGAGAATATCAGTGGATTGGACTGAATGACAGAACCATCGAGGGAGACTTCCGCTGGTCGGACGGAAATCCTCTGGTGAGTTTTACTGAGCACCCCAAAACTTGTTGAGACTGTGGCATTTTGACCTGTGGAGAGTCACTTAGTCTCAGAACAGAGCAGGATATTTAAACTTATTTTCCTATATCTAAGTCAGGTTATGAAAAAAAGCTATATTTTATTAATTTGATCCTATATATGACTAGGGCTGCTATTATTATTATTATTATTATTATTATTATTACTATTTACATTGTATCAGAATGTCAGAAAATGAGAATTGTCCATCCTAGTTTCTCAAAGTCCAAGGTGATGTCTTTAAATGTCTTGTTTTGTCAGTCCAGATCAGGGATGGTTACCCAAACGTGGTGCCAATAGGGCGGTGTAAAGTGTGAGTGTATTTCCCTGTAGAGGATTCCAACACCGGGATGTAACAGTCTGTAGCCAGCTGTCGTTGGAAAAACAACAGACTGGTGCATTTAAAAGGTCCCATGACATGGTGCTTTTTGGATGCTTTATTTAGACCTTAGTGGTCCCCTAATACTGTATCTGAAGTCTCTTTTATATAGACCTTAGTGGTCCCCTAATACTGTATCTGAAGTCTCTTTTATATAGACCTTAGTGGTCCCCTAATACTGTATCTGAAGTCTCTTTTATATAGACCTTAGTGGTCCCTAATACTGTATCTGAAGTCCCTTTTATATATAGACCTTAGTGGTCCCCTAATACTGTATCTGAAGTCTCTTTTATATAGACCTTAGTGGTCCCCTAATACTGTATCTGAAGTCTCTTTTATATAGACCTTAGTGGTCCCCTAATACTGTATCTGAAGTCTCTTTATATAGACCTTAGTGGTCCCCTAATACTGTATCTGAAGTCTCTTTTATATAGACCTTAGTGGTCCCTAATACTGTATCTGAAGTCTCTTTATATAGACCTTAGTGGTCCCCTAATACTGCATTTTCTGCCATTTTTGCATTATAAATGACTTTAATGAATCAATTATCAAAACAGTTGCTGTTTATTTTTCTATCGATCGACTAATCGTTGCAGCTCCACATGACTTTGTTTTGATCTCCTGTGCTCTCTCTGTCAGCTCTACGAGAACTGGTTCAGAGGGCAGCCGGACAGCTACTTCCTGTCAGGCGAGGACTGTGCGGTGATGGTGTGGCACGACGGCGGCCGCTGGAGCGACGTGCCATGCAACTACCACCTCTCCTACACCTGCAAGAAGGGCGTCTGTGAGTTCACTCAAACGACACCTTTATCAGCTCTTAATTTTTGAATCCGCACCATAGACTGTATGTATTAATGGACAGAGCATGTGTGATGTCATCCATTGGTTTGTGGAGATCGGATATGAGTTGTTGAGTTCGCTGTTTCGGGCGCAGCCATCCTTGTTGCTGATGTGACAAATTTAGACGAGAGGGAGGAGTGAGGGAGGAGCCCTAACACGTTACGTTACACACTTTCACATAGCCACGCCCTAAAACACCCCGCTTTATCGCAGAAACGAGACCATAATTCAAAAGAGTTAAAACTAGCGATTGAGACCATAAACTCATTATGGATATGTTTACTGAGGTAATAAATCAAGTGAGAAGTGGGTCACTTTCTCAGACTTCTACAGAAACAGACCTCCTTTTGCACCCACACGTTAAGGAGTCTCCCTCTGCAGGAATTCAGATATAAAGCAGGTCTAAGGAGTCTCCCCCTGCAGGAATTCAGATATAAAGCAGGTTTAAGGAGTCTCCCCCTGCAGGAATTCAGATAGAAATGCAGGTTTAAGGATTCTCCCCATGCAGGAATTCAGATATAAATGCAGGTTTTAAGGAGTCTCCCCCTTGCAGGAATTCAGATGAAATGCAGGTTTAAGGAGTCTCCCCCTGCAGGAATTCAGATGAAATGCAGGTTTTAGGAGTCTCCCCCTGCAGGAGGTCAGATAGAAAGCAGGTTTAAGGAGTCTCCCCCTGCTTGAATTCAGATGTGATGCAGGTTTAAGGCATTTCCTCATTTGCAGCACTTTGCCAAACCGGATGCTTTGTCCACTAATATTAACAATCTTTTGGTCAGCACTGGCGGTAAGGACGTAGAAGCCAAGTTGTCTCTCTGTTTTTTGTCTATCCAACAGCATCGTGTGGCGAGCCCCCCAAAGCTCCCAACGCTAAGGTGTTTGGGAAGAAGCGGTTGCGTTATGAGACCAACACCAAGGTGCGGTACTACTGCGAGGAGGGCTTTGTGCAGAAACTAAACCCTGTGATCAAGTGCCTGCCCAGTGGCCAATGGGAAGAGCCTCTGATCACCTGCATCGCGAGTAAGTGCTTTTAACAAGGAAGAAGAAAGCATGGAATAAAAACAAGACAATTGGCGTGTCTGAAATCAAGAACTTCTGTACTTACACTTGCTTTTTTGAGTACCTTGCGCGTTCACTCTGGCTTATGAAGTATGGCCAAATGCAGCACTACGAGTACCCGGATGCTGCTCTTAAAATATAATGTTGGACAATACTCGCTTGCCCTCGATGGCCGCCATCTTTGCTTCGGGACCACCAACGTATTTTCAAGCTTGTGAAAACAACGGCAAGCATGATGTAGGGCTTGCGACTGAAAGCAAAAATCTAACCATACAAATGTAATTTATGCATGTTTTTTCCCCAGTTGGTACCACAATAATGTAGCCAGGACAGTAAATGTTTATGGCAAACAACAATAGGTGACGCTTAAGCTCCACACGACTGTAACTTACCCTTAAATAAAAGAAGAAAAGTAATTTCTGGTTCATGCACAATTTGAGAAATGGATTCTTTTGTTTAAACTGTGAGTCTGGCAGTGTTGTAGAAGTGCAATTATATGAATCTCTTACTGTATAAGACAGCTGGACTGGTCTTCAACCCCCCAAGTTCTCTCACAATACACCGCTCCTCCGCTCCCTTCACTGGTTACCTGTTGCTGCCCGCCGCTGCCACTAGTACCTGCCCGAGGTGGGTAGTAACGAGTTACATTTACTTGAGTAAGTTTTTGAAAAAGTTGTACTTCTAGGAGTAGTTTTAAATCACTATACTTGTACTTGTACTTGAGTAGATTAGTGAAGAAGAAGCTGTACTCTTCCTCCGCTACATCAGGCTACAATGAGCTCCTTACTTTTCTTTTTACCTCCTTGGTATTCTACGCGTCATCGTTTTACCCCAGCGTACGTCTCATTTTAATGTTTTATTTTGAAAGAGAGAAAGAGAGAGAGAGAGAGAGAGAGAGAATCTTCCGCTGAAGGCTCTACCACGTGACTGTGTTTCACCAATCAAACGTCGTTGTGCAGTCACGTGACTTAAAGTCGTAGCAATACAAAGATGTCAGAATCAACCGTCGCCAAGGCAACGCAGACCAGGAGGGAACCCCCCGGCCTTATAGTGAAAGCATGGTTACTTTAGGGAAAGTGCGAAACAGCAGCTACATTATGCGGCGTCTTTTGTGTCGGTCTGATTAATGCTTGTGTTAGGAAATAAATCAGATGTTACTCAACAGTTACTCACTACTTGAGTAGTTTTTTCATCAAGGACTTTTTTACTCTTACTCAAGTAATTATTTGGATGACTACTTTTACTTTTACTTGAGTCATATTATTCTAAAGTAACAGTACTTTTACTTGAGTACAATTTTTGGCTACTCTACCCACCTCTGGTACCTGCACACCGGGCCGAACCCTGGATCGGCCCCAGCTTACATCCAGGACATGGTCAAACCCTAAACCCCCACCTACCCACTCCGCTCTGCATCAGCCAATCTGCTTGCTGCCCCCTCACAGCCAGGGACAACTAATCCCTTAGTGAAGTTCTGACTGCTGTCCTGGCTCCTAATTGGTGGAATGAGCTCCCTATTGACGTCTTCCAACTGCATCTCGGATATAAAAAAACAACAACTTACAGTTGCACTTTCATATGGCTCTTTGTAGTTTGTCTTATTTGAAGCTGATGTACTTGCACTTACTCCTTTGTCTTCACGGTTGAAAGCACTTAATTGGAATTTGCTTTGGATAAAAGCGTCAGCTTATGGATGTTTGTTGTGTTTTCTATTTTGTATTTAAATGTTCTTGTGTTTTAATTTGTTGTATTGTATCAGATTTTATTGTGAAGAACTTTGTGATTTTTATCTGTGAAAGGTACTATACAAATAAACTTTAATTACTTACTTACTAAATGTAATGTAATGTAAATGATCTGAAGCAAATACAACTCAGGCTGTAATCCTTTACTTTTCTATTTGTCTCCCATGTCTAGCCCATTTGATGGAAGAAGACTCAGTGACGTCACTTCCTCTCCAGCATGAGGAGGTCCTGAGCACGGCTGCAGAGAAAGCTGCGCCGCTGTTCTGGGACATTAAGTGGAACGTCTGAAGCCATTCTGCCTTTCTTTTTCTTTAAAAACAAAAAAATTTCACCTCCTCTTTTCCCCATTTCCTTGTGTGTGTGTCTCAAAAGACTTTCCAGTCCAGTTTCTGCATTACAGTAAGTTAAACTGTATACATTTAATCTTTCTTTCTAAAATCAACTCAAGGCCACAGTTCCTACAGTCATGGAAAAATCTGGAAAATTCTGTTTTTCAGTAAAGTGATGCATGTTGTAAAGGTTATGGGAGCTTAAAGTGGATTTGGACAAAAACTATTGTAAAAACCTGAATGCCTCTTAATTTAGAGTTTCCTAAAAAACAATGCCACCCAAAATAACTTTCCTTTGAAGCAGTTATATCAAGAGATAACCCTAAACACTCAACAGTGGTTTTTTTTATCTATCTTCCTTTAATTCCTATTTCTTTTTTCTTTTTTTATATCTCCGGACACTTTGTAAGACCCTCTCTTATCTTTGTCTTTCACACAGAAGGAAACCTTTATGCAGGAGGACATGTTTCATGTGAGACAGTCATATAAACGACAAACAAAATGCATATGAACCCTGAAGTTGTCTTTACAGAAACTCATTTATCAACATCAACATCACAGTATGTTAATATTTCAGAGACACTTCTTATTAATCTCATTAATGTATCAGTCTGCAACACCCTAAATAAACCAAATTAAATAACAGTATATGGGGCTTTTAAAGGATCCATTCATATTTAAAAACAAAAATAATGATGTCCTTTGCAGCAAATTTACATTACATTAAACTACAGTGAAGTAACAGTTAACATGAGGTGAGCTTTATGCTCATCGACAGTAACATAACCGTTTTTAAAGTTAAGATTGGCAAATTGAAAATCAGCCTGTTCAGTGACAATGTTGAATTAATTTGACTGCAAGTGTGATACACGTTGTATTTTAACATATATGTACCAGACAGCTGTTGGTAGTTTTGCGGTGTGTGTGTGAATTAATTCTGTCCTGTGCAAGCGCGTGGCTTTGGGTTAACCCTTGTGTTGTCCTCCCGGGTCAAAAACGGACAAAAATTTGTCATTTTTGTCCTTTTTTCAAATTTTTAGTTTTCACTAACTCCACCCCTACTACCACTAGTTTTACACTGCGTTTTGGAATTCATGGTCGATAACCCTCATGTATATAGAATTATACCTAATATTTGAGTTAAAAAAGCAGAAATTATTAATTATTTTGACTAATAGTTAAGATCAGAGGAACAAACAGATGAGTTTAGTCAGGAATGAAAGTGATCAATTGTATTTGCAAAGAACATATGGAATTAATTTTTTTTGCGCTAATTTGGTTAACCCTCATGTTTTCCTCGGGTCAAATTGACCCGTTTTCTTATTTCAGTTTTTTCTTTTTTAACTACCCAATTGTTTTTTCAGTAACCCAAAATAACATGATTGATTCCACCCAACGCTCTTTGCCAAGTACAAATCTCTACTTTCATTAATTTTGGGGCGTCTTATTCAATTTTATAGCATTGTAAAACAAATGGAAGTGTTTTTGAAATAGTATTGAGTAAAAGTTGACATATTCCAGTCTGTGATTATCATCAACATCCATTCCTTTAATTTTAGTCTCAATAATTCCTAATTTCTGCTTTTCTAACTCAAACATTAGGTATAATTTCCTAAAAATGAGGTTTATTGATCATAAATTCCAAAAATAACTGTAAAACAAAAGTTAATAAGTTAGTGTTACGTAGTGTTGAAAACGTCAAAAAAAGTGACAAACATTGAAAAAAAAAGTGCAGAAAAAAGGGACAAAGACATAAGAAAAAGTTAAAAACATTGATAAAAAGCCTCAACAAAAGTGTTGATTTTCAATTTTGACGGGAAGACGACGCGAGGGTTAAAAAGAAACCCATATATTAGATATAGACATTTTTTTTAAAGGGGTCAAATTTGACCCAAGGACAAGTTTTGTCCATCCACCATCCCAACCAACCCCCTATGAGGATCTTGACGCTCTAATACTCCCCCCCCCCCCTTACTTCCTGCTTTGCTCCCATCATAACCACTACCGCCACTACAGGGGGAAGCCACCATAAACATGAATATGAGTCGTAATTGTTGCTTAAACAAACATCATATGTGGCCGTTTTTTTCAAGGGAGGACAGTCTCTGCAATAAAGTGAGGCTGCACAGGGTGTCGACTTCTAAACACAGAAATCATGTTTTTCTATTAATTGCACAACTTTGACATACATATTTTTTCACCAGGTATTATTACCTGGTATTCTCAGTTGTTTGGCACATTTCTCGAATCATTCTTGACATTTACAAACCAGTAAATCGATTTCTCAGAACAATTATTACAAACAGCACCACATAATGGATGACCTGCAAAAGCCTGTGACCTGCTCAAAATCTTGAGTCCATTCCTCACAAGTGGAGTTTCATGTCAATGAACATGTCCGTGCCATCAGAATGTCGAGTCCTTGTGTCATTGTTCACTAGGAAGATGCTTAATTTTGTCAAGAAGCTTAGTTGTGTTATCAATATAAAAGTCTACTCTTAAGGTATCTGTGTACTATGGCTATTTTGTTGTTGGCAATGATTGAAAATGCACAAGGCTGCACTTTGTCCTGTGTGGAATTTGTACATTTCAACAGTACAAATCACACATTCCTTTATGTGACATTAGGATTCAATTAAATTTTATTCATAGTATCATAGCAAGAGTTATCTTGAGACACTTTACAGATAGAGCAGGTCTAGACCACACTCCATAATTTACAAGGACCCAACAGTTCTAGTAGTTCCCTCCAGAACAAGCAACAGTGGCGAGGCAAAACTCTGGGTCAGACCCAGGCTCTTGGTAGGCGGTGTCTGATGGGGCCGGTTGAGGTTGAAATGAACAGTGGCAATAACAGTCGCAGTAAAAGATAATGGAACAATGACTAAAATAGTGGTTTGTAGTAGTTCATGGCATAGCAGGGCACTGTAGGGCGTTACAAGGCAGAGCACAGCAGGGCATTGCAGGACGTGTAGCGGGACCATGGCGACAGCTGCAACCATGATTTTGGAGCCTCCCTGATCCAAGGAAACATGCCGGGGGAAAAATAACATAAGGACTCCGGGGAATGACTCCCCAGAGCTAGGTTAGTAATGAGCATTTGAGAAGCAGGTGGGTTGGGTTAGGCGGACGCTGCGACTCATCACTCCCTAACTATAAGCTTAAACAAAAAGCTTATAGTTGCATGAGATTGGACAGGATTTACATTTATGCTTGTTCTTCCATTGTTTAATGTGTGATGATGTGTACTTGGCAAAGAGCGTTGGGTGGAATCAATCATGTTATTTTGGGGAATTAAAAAGAACATTGATATAGGACAACATGAGGACAACATGAGGACAACATGAGGACAACATGAGGACAACATGAGGGTTAAATAACCAAATATTGGTATCGGCCTTAAAAATCCTTTATCGGTCGGGCTCTAATACACACATATATCACACATACAGTACATAATAACAAAAAATAAAAATCACTCACAGAAATGTAAAAAAAAAGAAAGAAAAGAAAAGAAACTTTATTTATAACCATGGTTATGGTGCAACATTAGTTTAAATGGGAGATCACATGATGAATAAAAACAAAGGCCAAGAGAAATTGAACACTCCAACAATAAAAAGCATCCAGGTGGCACAAAGCACATTACAGGACAAAGTGCATATGAAACTTTTTTTTTTTTTTTTTTGTTAATATGTGATCTGTATACGTTATCTGTAACCTTCTGGACATGCGTTTGGTTTTACACTGATTGTGTTGATTTAGTTGTCGTCTGAAGTTTTGTGAAACATAAATGCCATAGAACTTTCTTATATTATCCAGTTTGATAGTAAGTCATAAAAGAAGTTAAATGAACATGAATTTTCTTCAGTTCTAAATGACGTGGTATCAGATGCATAGACTCCAGTACTTTGTGATACAGATACCAGCGTTTTAGGCAGCATCGGAGGCTTTTCGGTGTCGGAACATCTCTAGCTGCAACTAACGATTTTTTTTCATTGCCGATTTATTGATTGGTTATAAAGTCCAAATCAGTCAGAAAATGGTGAAAAACAATGATCTGTTTCCCAAAGCCCAATCTACTTTGGGAACAAAAAAAAACACATTGCGATGATGCAAAGGTATCTAACTACTGTATCTTTTCTAGTTTTTAAAGACCTTTAATATTAAAGATACTTTAATAGACACTGTAAATGCAGTTGTTGATGCAATGTTAATTGTTGGTCTAACGAACACACACTGAACAACTGTACTGTATGTTCTAAAAGTAGAAATAATATATAGTAAAAATGAATCCAATGAAAAATAAGATACAAAGTGTAATTTGTTTTACATCGTCTGAATCTATACTGTTGTTATATGTCTGTTGATTTAACCGTGTAGCAACTAACCCATTAAAATGTTTGTAAAAATCAATTTGTAATATGATCTTGTGTCTCAGAATTAACAGTGCAATATCTGATCAGATAAGTTCTCCATGAATTTGCCGTTTTCTTATATATATTTAAGCAGTTTGAATTGATCATCCATGACTTAAAAAAAAAAAAGCAAACTAAGTTCTCGCTCAAACTAACTAAAACCTCCACATTTTAAAGCTGCCGGCTCCATAGGAGTTTTCATTTGTTGTCATTTGGTTTCCAGGTACGGTTGGGTTTACATGTCCATCTCCTCTGATTCAGTTTCTGAATTCTGGTTCAAGGCAGGCACGGCGCCAGGATTCCAGTTTTGGATGGGCCTTAAATTAAAACATGTTATCAAATCACTGTTTAATCTAATATAAATGACTAATATACTGTTATATTATCTGTGCTAACATAATAGAGATAGCTTGATGCTCTTTAAATATGTTGTAAAAAAAACATTGTACAAATGTTTCGGTGTATAGGACGGCCCTGTCGGCGCTCGCTCTCCTTGGTTCTGACCAAAGAAGAGCGCTTTGGCATCTCCATTACGCACCGTACCTGGCTGCGCTATAGCTCTATAGGTCTCCATAGACCTGAGGCCTATAGACTGTAACAGTAGTCAGGCATTTCATATTTCCCCAAAATATAGTTTAGTTCTGCTCGTATAACATGAGGTCGGATATTTCACAATTCTGTTTAATTGTTTTAAGTTTTCAACAACACTGCCCGACAGTTTCATTCAATACTCGGGCACAGAACTTGTTAATTGACGTGTGTTGAAAGTGGGTGGGCCTAGGCCCGTCAGGCCCACCCATGACGCCGTGCCTGGTTCAAAGTCTTTGGCAAGATATTTGAGAAGTACAGAAAGTCTATATCGAGTTGTAGGGATTGACCGACACTAGCTTTTCATGGTAAATGGCTTTGGCCGTTTTGGCCGTACTGCGCATGTGCGAGTCCCAACAAAGATGGAACAGAAGTGAGATTAGTGATGGCAGTCTGACACTGAAGCTTTCATACGTGCTTCAAACCATTAACTACAATTCAATTTGAACCACTGCTCTGAAGGTTGCTTTGGTACGGAAAAGTCACGTGACACATGACGTCCGAATGAATTTTCTCTAAATGTGGAGAGGTTGTGAGCGAAAGAAATAGGCTCAGTCCAAAAAGTGTGGAAAAAATAATATTCTTTTTATAAAAATCTATTAGTGTTCCCTGTCCCTCATACCCCCTGGCCATAGTTACATAAGCACACTCAACTTGTGCCATATTTTCCCAGCACATCCTGTTTCCCCAAACACTATTTCCCCAATACCCAAAAATACACCAATTCATCGATCTTTATTTTAAAAAGAATGCTATCCCATTGTTAGTACACGTGTGTGTCACTAGTCTAAAGCCTCCTGTCCACGATCTTGTCGGGATAATTTAGATGCAGCCTTGGCACTTCACCAGGCGAGGTCGCTGTTCCTGAAGCTTCTAGTAATGAACCCACTTTCAAAACAATTCCTCTAAGTGGTTCAGTGCTTCACCAAAGCTTCGTTTGCCCATCACTAAGTGAGATGTCTCACTCTGCAGCTAAAGTAGAGAAAAGAAAGAGAAGAGAAAACAGGATCTGCTGCAATGTACAGTACAACAACAATATGGTGTTTTCTGAAAATTAAACCATGTAAATCTATTCTGGTGTAACCTCAAACTACAATTATGAACCTGAAAATGAGCAGAATATGAGCACTTTATATTGTCAGCCAATACATTGATTTGTGGATAGATCTTTATTGAATAAATTAAAGTACATATAATTAATTTACAGATAAGCCAGTGTATCCCCAACATAACCAACAGTGTTATTTACATACATATAAGTTGCATACAAGTTGGCAGGAAGCATTATGGTGTGTGTTAAATGGACACACCGGCGGTGCAGTGATTGACCCAGAATTAACCAAACACACTTTACTTGCTTATCTTTGTATATAGGAATTGAACACGCTATTACAGGTTTAGTGCAAGATTGATGATTGTGTAGTGTATATATAACATTTCTTTTTGTTTTATATCATTTTCTTTCATTTCCCTGTCTCCTTAAAATTACGTTTCCAATAAACCAATTCGCATTCTCAAATATTTCCAGAGAAACATTTTTCTTTGACACATCAAAAATCAGTTTCTATTCAAAGTCTGCATTCAAAGTCAAACAAAAATGGGTCTTAACGTTTTATTTTGACTACGTACAGAACTAAAGGTACGTAACAAACATTTTAATTCAAACCACAATCTTTTAAACCTAACTAAGTTGTTTTGTTTCATTTGACAAAGTAACCTAGCCCGACAAGCTAGACCCACATCCAGGTGTTAGGTCTGGGTACTCCCCATTGGCTGGGCTCAATCCGAGGGGCGGGATAAATGGTTGTCTTTCAAATTCCCTCTGCACGCAGTAGGATGGTGCTACAACCAACCAGAGCAACGTTGGTTGATACATTAAACTCTTGCCGTATCCGGTCGGCAGAACGTCTCGGGTTACGTATGTAACCCCGGTTCCCCGAGATAGGGGAACGAGACACTGCGTCGGTTACGACACTATGGGAACGCCTATAGAGTCGTAACCGACGCAGTTTGAGTTCCCCTCGAAGGGGAACGTCTCGGGTTACGACTGTAACCCCGGTTCCCCGAGATAGGGGAACGAGACACTTCGTCGGTTACGACACTAAGGCGTTCCCATAGTGTCGTAACCGACGCAGTTCGAGTTACCCTCGAAGGGGAACTCCGAACACATCTTCCATTTTTAAGAATGACTTCAGAGCTTAACACCAAGTCTTCCAGAGTTGCGGCCAAAGCAGACTTGAAAGACCGCTGTTCTCCAGCAGCAGCCCTCTTCTTTGTAGCAGGGAATTCACGCGGAACCATAGAAACTCTGCCGTCATTATGTAAAGCCCGCCCATCGACTCTATACACGATGTGATTGGCCTGACTAAAGTTTTTATTTTTCCATCTCGCAAGCCAACAGAGAATTGTTAGACTAACCCTGGGGGGCATCTAGATTTCTACGCTAAAAGTTACCCATCATGTGTTTAAAACTGTGTCTTTTACTGGCGCGAGGACGGGTCAAAAGAAACAAAAAAAACATGTTTTGTAACATAATTAAGAATGCATTTTACTTGTGTCGGAACGTAATTTTCTTGAAGAGACAGGGTTGGATAATTTTTCTGTTAGTCAAATGGGTTTGTTGTTTCCAAAATAAACACACACACACACACACACACACACACACACACACACACACACACACACACACACACACACACACACACACACACACTCTCTCTTATCCAGTAGCTCGTAGACAAAGCATCCTGGAAGAAAAGTCTTTTTATCTTAGTTTATTTATACTATCTTTATCTGAAATGGAAGACATAAGCCACATCCATGGCTGTCCAACCTATATTTGGTCTCCAAAGTTTTTTGTGTCTGCAAGGTTCTGCATCCGCTAAGTTAGATGTAAATAGGGCCTTTTGGCCTTTTTTTTGCCATCGGATGGCAGATCAAGCTGTATATGTTGTGCAGAAAGTTCTGGGCCTCTGGTTTTCTTGCTTAGACTCACACCTGTAAGTGTATTTGTTTTTTTTGGGGCTACCTATAGCAATAGGCGCCGTACAGATGCATCATCTTGTTGGGGAATCCAAATGAGCGCACCCCTGGTTCCGGGAGGCCCCCACAGTGCTCCCTGGGGTTGCTGATGGGAAACCGTACGCTGCCATCCTTCAGCCATCCGCCGTCACACTGGTCGTAGTTTTGGAATCGCCAGGCAGAGTAAAGTTGGCCGACCAACGCCAACTCAGCTCCCTGACGTTGGCATGCATGTCCTGCCTGCTCGAAGGAGAAAGAGCCCGGTATGTAGGAGACAGAGCCTGTGAGAGGAGAAAGGATTTATGGGAAACACATCCAGAGAACTTCAGATTTCGGCTTCTTATCATGTAGGGCGTACCCACACGTGGCCAGGTTACTTTACAGTGTGCACAGGCACGATTGACCCCCCTCCCCCACTGGTCTGCAGTCACAATGCAATAAAACATTAAAGGAGTATTCTGGTCGATTTCAACACGTAGCTCTGTTGTTTGGAAATGTGGAGGTCTGTCAGTAGAGAGAAAAATGAAACCAATCGGTGCTGCCTACACCGAGTTATCATCCTGCTAGCGTTAACACCCAACAGACTTAAACAGGGCAAGTTTTAAATGCGTTTTTGGCCTCTTAACATGTTTGAATGTCATCAAAAGTGCCTACCCATGTGCAGTGATTCCTGCCGAAGCGAATCTGACATCTGCAGTAGATGTGTTGTTACTGCCTGTTTCTAAAGAGGACCCCTGTACTAGACTAAATGTTGATCCGAGCCAATGAAAAATTACCAGATGTCTGCGAGGTGAAGCAGAAAGCATCGAACTGATCGTTGGTCTTATCCTTTGGCCCATAACTGCGAATGCCGGGGAGGAGCTCCCCTCCACAGGCGGGTCGTGGATGAATAATGGGATAATGAACGGTCCCATCGCGGAGCCAACCGGCATTACACCAGTCCAGACCCTCCGTCCACGCTACGGGAGGAGACATGCCGATTTAGGAGAGCTGATATACCTGCAACGTATCATTGATTTGAAATAGACACTTTGCACTGTATTTGTACCTCTGAACAGCTGGTTGTATGAGGCTAATGTCCCGTCTTGCACAGCACAAACCTCCTTAGCCTCGTGGAAAGTGAATTTGTAGCGGCCATTTTTACTCTGATATGGAAACACCACTCCTGGAGGTAGAAGACATTTGTCAGTTTTTACATAACACATTCTTACTCCCAACTCATCACATACTGACGCTTGTTCAGGACCCGTTGGTTGTCGTTTTTCAACGCGTAGGTTAGGGCTGCTCAATTATGGAAAAAAATCATAATCACAATTCTTTGGTTAATATTGAAATCATGATTATTTAACACACTTACTCATTGACTATTGGAAAGATGTTGCATTTTTCAAACTTGAAATACAGTCAAACAGTTAAACAAATCAACAGTGAAAACACCAAATTTTAACTTATTACTTTTCCCGTTGAACGTTTTGTATTCCCCTTGAAATAAATAATGTAAAAAAACTGAAGTAAAAGTCTGTAAGTATCCTCAGAAAAAAGGAACTTAAAGTAATAAAAGTAAAAGTACAAAAACAGTTCTGTCAATCAACTAAGTGTTTAATGATATAATCATTTCAGCTGTGTACCTGATGTACCATATATTGTTATGTAGTTTCATTTATAATGAAAGTGTATTTCATAAACATGTGTTTTGTGTGCATACATCTTAATTTGTAAAGAAACTAAAGCTGTCAGATTAATGCATTGGACTAAAAAGTACAATATTTGTTATTAAGAGCGACAACGGTTGCGAGTAGTATGAAAGGCCAAAAATTTGTGCAGGGAGGATGGTTGGGGCGGTGGACGGGTCAAACAACACAGGACTTTCACCCAGGAGACCAGAATCGTGTCCCCCGTGTCACGATTCCTAAACCCAACCATCCCGTTCTTTGCTTCTTAAACCCAATCCGTTCTTCTTTTCCTAAACACCATTGCGTTGTTGTCCCGCCCACCTATGACCTTTTCTTTAATTGTTCATTACACAGATTTATTCTATGGGCCCTATCACAGACTTTTTGGCGATTCCGTGAAACTGCCACAGATTTTGGGTTAAGGGGTCGTGTTCATTTCACGGAATTCTGTGCAGATGGTAACGGACATCAGGCCGTATAGGAGGACATAAAGCAGAATTAAGAGGCGGAAAGCCTTGAAGTGAAACGTCGTGGGTATAGACTTCAAATCCAGCCACTCTCTCCTGCCCTGCAGTAATGGTAGATGCTAAATCAGATACCCTAGACGTGTCGATGTCAAAGGACGTGACTCGTGGCCAGTGATTTACCCTGGTAATCTTACCCTAACCCTAACCAATCCCCACTTTTCATGCCCAAACCTAACAATGTCGACCATTTTCCCTGCAGTAACTCCATTCCCTTCAGGTGACCATCTCCGCCCACTCCCTCACCTGCTTCCCACTTCCCTGATTAGTCTCTCAGTGGCTACACCAGTCCATCTCCAATTGTGCATTCCTTCACTTTAACATTTGAAGTTATTAATATATTTAATTACCTTCAATCCTCAAAGTAATGGCAACCCTCTCATCCTCGATGCCGTTGACAAGCTCGCAGCGGTAAGTGCCGCCATCTTCCAGCTCAAGGCGGCTGAGCTGCAGGGAGGCGTCCATGGTGTGAGCCTTCCGAAGAGAAGCCCGCGGCCCAAGATGGCCGTATTGCTTGAAAGCATGCGCATTTGATATCATGATAATGTTCTCCTGACCTACGTGTTCTGACTCCAGCTTGGTCCATTTCACTTTGTAATGGCGGGGTTTGGTTCTCAGGATACACGGCAAGGTGGCGTTTTCTCCCCTTCGGGCAACCACCTCGGGGTAAACAGGCGGCTCCAGGAGGTACTTCAGCTTCTTGGGTGCTGCGGGTGAAAGAGGAGCCATAAGGTGTCAATGCCACCCGATAACATTGTTAATTTACGCCATGTAGTTAACCCTCGTGTTGTCTTCCCATCAACCATGTGACTTTTTTTTCAAGGTTTTGGACGTCTTTTTTGACCCTTTTGTTGCTTTTCCACCTATGATTTTGTCACTTTTTTCAACATTTTTGTCACGGCATCTTTTGACGATTTTGTGTTTTTGGTCACTTTTTTCAATGTTCTTTTATAACAAAACAAAAAAAATCAAATGCTATGAAATTGAATAAAACTTGTGAAAAGCGTTGTATGGAACCACCCGTGTTATTTCTAAAATTTGGTTGAAATAAACCCAAAATTCTGATATGGAAACTTTTTGAAAATGGGTCAAATTTGACCCCAGGACAACAGGAGGGTTAATTATTGGGACTTTTCTGAACATGCTGACGCAAGATGAACTTTGAGAATGCAAAGTCATTATCAGGATAAATCAAGTATGTTGAAAAGAATGTATCCATAAGTATATTTACATTATACACTTAGGCTACATTCACACTGCTTTAATGCTTAAAGGCAGGGTTAGGGTTTTCAGCTTCAGTCTTTCTTTTCTTTGACTTCCTAGCAGTGCGGGCGGTTGCAAGTAACTGCAGCAGTGGCAACTTTATCTGAGTTTTCTCCTCCATTCTCCAGTAGATTTTGCAGTAACTCCAGCGGCGACAACGTACAGTACGCGCAGGGGGGCAAGAAGGCATTTAATTGGTGCTTTCCAAGTGGACAGCGAGGCAGTGATTGGTGGGTGTTTTTACAGGATTACAGCAGCTACAGATGACAGACCTTTTTCGCTCCTTTTTCAGAGTCCATAAGTTATTTATTGCTGTCAGGGTGTAAAGACCATTGCAAACATTATGTAAAACAGTGTATACCAACCCTGCCTTTAATTGGGATTTATTGCCCAGGTCCGATTGTATTGTTTGGCTGTAGATTTGGCAACATGGCGAAGCTAACGTCAGCTAACGTTCAAGCAGTGTTAATATCTAATGTTAGCAAAAGAAAATGCGGTCTTCAGTCATAAAGAATCTTTGGATATGACTTTTCAGACGGAGGTTGTGTGTTCCCCAGTGCCCTCGGTCCCTGGTTCCACAGTGCCTTCGGTCCCTGGTTCCCCAGTGCCCTCGGTCCCTAGTTCTCTTGGTCCCCAGTGCCCTCTAGTTCCCCAGTGCCCTCGGTCCCTAGTTCTCTTGGTCCCCAGTGCCCTCTAGTTCCTCAGTGCCCTTGGTCCCTAGTTCCCTTGGTCCCCAGTGCCCTCAGACCCAGTGCCCTCGGTCCCCAGTTTCCTCTCTCCCCAGTTCCCCAGTGCCCTCGGTCCCTGGTTCCACAGTGCCCTCGGTCCCTGGTTCCACAGTGCCCTCGGTCCCTGGTTCCCCATTGCCTTCGGTCCCTAGTTCCCTTGGTCCCCAGTGCCCTCGGTCCCCAGTTTCCTCTCTCCCCAGTTCCCCAGTGCCCACTGCCCTCGGTTGCCCGAGTCAACGGCCCAGTGGCTCGGTTTTCATGAACTAATTTTGTTTTTCTGGCTTTTTTTGGACTTTCTGTTTGGCCCTCTTCCAGTTCCTCTCCCCCTGGGTTGTTTTTTGTTGGACTTGTTGGCCATCTGGGATCCACCCCTTACAGGGGGTATCTGGCTTTGTTTTATGTTCTATTCCTAACTGGTATTTGGTTTTTACGTCATGTCTCCTTGTGATTGTGTATTTTCAGTCTTGTCTTGTATATGTTCTGTTTCCTGTTTTATTGTGATAGTCTGGTTTCCTGTGCTGTCCTGTCTACTTTTACTTCCTGTGTTTTCCCGCCCCTGTGATTGACTAATTGTGTTCACCTATTTCCCAACCCTTGTGTCACCTGTGTGTTTCCTCATTACCTTTCAATTTTCAATTCAATTTTATTTATAGTACCAATTCATAACAAGCATTATCTCGAGACCCTTTACAGATAGAGCAGGTCTAGACCACACTCCCGAATTTACAAGGACCCAACAGTTCTAGTAGTTTCCTCCAGAGCAAGCAACAGTGCGACAGTGGCGAGGAAAAACTTCCTTTTAGGAAGAAACCTGGGACAGACCCAGACCCTAACCCAGGCCCAGGCCCAGACCCAGACCCAGACCCAGACCCAGACCCAGGCTCTTGGTAGGAGGTGTCTGACGTCCGGTTGGGGTTGAAATAAAGAGTGACAATAACAGTCACAAAAAAAAAAAAAAAAGTAGTTTGTAGTAGTTCTTTGTAGTAGTTCATGGCATAGCAGGGCACTGTGCGGCATTACAAGGCACAGCAGGACGTAGCAGGACGTAGCAGGACGTAGCAGGACGTAGCAGGACATAGCAGGACGTAGCAGGACATAGCAGGACGTAGCAGGACATAGCAGGACGTAGCAGGACGTAGCAGGGCACCGCAGATCGTGGCAGGATGTAACATGGCATTGCAGAACGAAGAATTACCTTGTGTATTAAGTCTTTTTCTTCCCCTTGTCTCTTGTCAGATCCTTGTCAGTGTTTGGACTCTTCCCTCTAATCTTTATTTCTCTGAGTTTTTCCTTGTCTCTGTGATCCTGTTTTTGGTTTTCCTTCTCTCTTGGACTTTTTGGATTTTTTTAGACTTTGTTTCAGCATTTTTGGATCCCTTTTTGTGTTTCCCTGTTTTTTTTTTTAATAAATCCTCTGATAAAATCTCCTGCCTGCCTAATCTCTGCGTTTCCCTGGAGCGTGACAGATTGTTCTGCATTGAGTAAGAGACATAAGTAAAGGATCTGAAAACGTCTTCCACCCCTGGTAGCAAGTGAAGGAAACGTGGATGCAGTTGCCTCCCTTCCTGGTCTTAGTCCCTAGTCCCGAGGAGGCACGGGAGAGACGCGAGGAAATCATCAGAGGAGAGAGCAAACAAGAAAATGTGTTTTAAAAGCATGAGACGTCTTTTTCTTGTGAAGCATCACATGAATTTGTCAGCTGTTTGGGCGGAGTTAGCAACTTCTTCAGCTGCACGGCTTCCAGGAAGGCTGCCCTTCGCGTATCCTCGGGTATAGCTCCTCGATGATCCCTCCTCGGGGCAGGAATAAAAGCTTTTAGACGGCCAGTTCAGCCAAGGACCAAGGAGTTGAGGAGCTATTTAATAAGCGACATGAGATGCAGCTTGGACAAGTGACGTACTGCCTGTAACTCTCCCTTTAGATCCACGCTCTCCCTCTGTACCTCTTCATACCTCCACACACCTGGCCCATCGATGCATTAAGCGTGCAGTTGTGTGGAGCATCATCCATCCATCCATCCATCTTCATCCTTATCCGGAGTCGGGTCTCGGGGGCAGCAGCTCCAGTAGGGAACCCCAAACTTCCCTTTCCCGAGCCACATCAACCAGCTCCGACTGGGGGATCCCGAGGCGTTCCCAGGCCAGGTTGGAGATATAATCTCTCCACCTAGTCCTGGGTTTTCCCCGAGGAAGACCCAGGACTAGGACTCAGTGTCAGAAACAGGACTCAGTGTCAGAAAAAAAACAAATTGTCAAACAGGAGAAGATTTGGGAGAAGAGTGTTTCAGGGGCTGTTAGATGATTAGACCAGCACTTAATTTCCCATTTTTAATTCATTCATTAGCTGCAGACAAGAAGGAAAACCTCAGTGATCACATTCATTACTGTACCTGCCCTGTCGGGGGTATATATAGCTGAGGACCAGGTGAAGCAGCTTGATGTTAATAGAAGAATCACAGCACAGTTCATAATGAAGGGAGTCACTCCTCCAGCTCCTGCAGTTCATAAGAAAACATGGCTAAGTTCTTACTAAGATTTATTCTTTGGTGCACAAATAGGGCTGCAGCTAACAATTATTTGTATTGTCATATTATTGATTAGTTGTTTTGTCTAAAAATATGTCAAATGGTCAAAAATGTTGATTGGTGTCAACTAATTAATTTTTTCGATTCATCTTTGCAGCTCTAACCAATCACACCATGCCTTTTTTTCTCCCATACTAACAGACAGGATTTATATTAAATGTGACAAACAATCCTAAATTGTACACATGTATGTTAAGTTGTAAGTTGCTTTTTACTTCAGATTTCATGTCAGCCTGCCTTAAACTGTGTTTACTCTAAGTCTGAAATCAGCAGTTGTAAAGAAAGAAAAATATAGTTTCAACCTGTGAAGTTGAAAAGATGCAGATGTTGGCTCATCCTCCTCCGTTGTGCAACATGACGACAATGTCTTCGAAGAATTCCTGGATAATTCCTGACTTTGGAAAGTAGAAGCAACTGTTCATCCCTCTTGGCTCCTCTGTCGGAGCCCTGCATGTTCTGCTGCCATACCCAGTTCATCTCCCCCCCCCCACGCCTCTCCCCTCACTTGGGTCATATGGTCCAGTCTGTTATCAACAGTGTGTAAATGGGATTGTTGTCCTCTCTTCTCCAGCTGTTGACAATCATTTGAAAGTCTGATGCTGATTCTGTCTTTGTCTCTGATTGCTAGAAACAGAGTAAAACAAAATTAAATCAATGTAATTTCAAGTTTTAGGGACTGTTCGAGGAGTTTTGGGATCTTTAGTCAACAGACTTGACCCTCCCTTTGCCAGCAATATTTCTATGACCCAAAATGATTGGGGAAAAAAAGCATGACCCTCCCCAACAATTTTTTGATGCCTTCTGGTCCAGTTTGTGCTTGGCAAAGATGTACAGATGTACTGTTATGTTTACAACCATGTACCACATACATGACTAACCTCGGCTTTCTCATCTTGATCACCACACTCCACTGTAGATTTACTCACTAACATTGTTGTGGAAACACAATAAGCATGGAAGCTAAATACACACTTCTTGCATTACTTCAAATATTAAGTTACTCCTCTAGTAAACTAGTATTCACATGAAATAAAACATTGAGACCATTCAACAAAGCACACTGGGTAATAAATGAACAAAAAGATTGTCACTCCCCAATGTGAGTCGAGTGCAGATTTGAGTCGCGCATGCTCAGATTTAAACTGTTTACGGCATAATGTGTCCTACAGAAATTTGTGAAATCCATGAAATAATAAACTTTTCTCATTACAAACAATAACAGAAGATGGGAATAATTTCAGAAACGTCTTAACTCTCTATGGTTGTTTGATTGCTAACGTTAGCTTAAATCGCCATTCATGTGACAGCCTTTGTTGTGCTTGATGCTAACTTGTGAACAAACTATGTTAAGTAGGTCCATTTTTACTGTATTGACAGAGAAGTCTCTCGTTAGCATCTTATGTGCTACTTGTAGCAAAGTGACGCATGCAAAACTCACATCTTCACTCCGACTTACATTGGGGAGTGACAAAGATCATGACCTGGTTGCTATGGACCAGTTACTAGGCTTCCTTGGTCATTGTATATTATAACATAGGGAAAGCTGCCAAAGCTGAACACTATCCAGCTTGCATTAAAAAAGTAGGCTAGTCAAAAAAATGTTGCATTTCAGAACCTTAGGAAATGGACAGCGGCCGACACAAACACACACCTGTTAACTCGATAATAAAGCTTTCAACTCGGATCAGCGCCACTTCTCACAAATATAGGTAGGATTGGTGATGACAGGTTTAACTGACACGTAACAGTGATCAGCGCTCACATGCTCCACTTAGCCCCAACTGTAATGTTTCATTTTTAATTAATGTGGCCTACAGGCAGTCTGGCACACGTGGATGCTCGGTATTTTCCGTGGGTGCTCGAGCTCAATCAAAATCAATCAAAATGTATTTATATAGTACTTTACAGCAACCAGCAGATATCCAAACCAGGAGTAAAAGCACATACAGTATCATACAATAGAAAGAGTGAACAGTGAAATCAAAAAAGGTTACAAAGAAACAGAAGAATGAAGTTGTCCCACCACAGCTATGTATTAAAAGCCACACTAAACAGATACGTTATGAGTTTGGACCTAAAAAGATCTACATCTGAAATAGTGCAAATATCAGGGGGGAACTTGTTTCAGAGTCTCGGTGCAGCAACTGCAAAAGCCTGATCCCTCCCTCCTCCACCATTTATATCTGAACCTTGGGACTTAAACTCGCTGATTTGAAGAACGCAATGACTGGTTGTGCTCCTGCAAAGTTAAAATGTCAGACAACGTAGCAGATTTCAAGGCAAAGTGAAACAGCGACCTTCGTTATATTCCATCTTCATGTCAGTGACCATACTTTGGCAACTGGTGGCGCAGTTGACTATAGGGTTGCATTCTCAAAGAAAGCAACTCCCAAGTCGTTTTTGTTGGGTCAGACCCAGCGATGGGGGGCCGAGGCAGGGCTACATGGAAAAGTATGCACCGAACAAGTCACTTTGTAATGTTGTTCTTTTCAAAATCAATAAATACCGAACGGTCCCTTAGTAGTTTCTACACTGTTGTTAACATGTCACATTCCATTTTTGTTGTTGAACAAAGCCTCTCCCATCTGTTTCAATTGGTATCATAAATTGTTGCACTGTGTTTTCCCTCCTAAAGATGCGTGAACCTACCATGAACCAATCTCTTCGGAAACAAAGCCCTTCCCATCTGTTTCAATTGGTGTCATAAATTTGTGTAATAAATTGTTAATTGTTTTCCCTCCTGGAGATTTATCTGCCTGAACCCACCGTGCACCAATGCTCCTTTCCTCAGGAGCATCTTTATTATCTTTGGATTTACTCTCACGTCATCAAAGTAAATGGAGAAATTGTTTGGAAATATAAATCATTAAGCCTTTAGAACAATGTGAACTGAACTTTGCATCGTGTCACTTTGTTGTCCGAGCTCGTTGCTCCTTCCAAAGCTAACTCGGGCTATATTTACAGCGGAGTTTTGAGCCAAAAGCAAACTTGGTGTGTTTAGCTCCAGTAGAAGAACTAATCTCTAACACGCCCAAACCGCACATCTCATCAACGTTCTTGTATACTGAGCTTAAAGAGAAGGCGGGGAAATTATGCTGACAATGGACACACCTTAAGTTACCATGGCAACTACCTGCAACAGGCGAAGTTTACATGCTGCCTTCTGTTAAAGCCCATTAGACGAGAATGTTGATGAAATGTGCATCTGGCAGGAAAGAAGGTTTAAAGGTCCCAAGACATGGACCTTTAAACCTTGGATGCTTTTATATAGACCTTAGTGGTCCCCTAATACTGTATCTGAAGTCTCTTTTATATAGACCTTAGTGGTCCCTAATACTGTATCTGAAGTCTCTTTTATATAGACCTTAGTGGTCCCCTAATACTGTATCTGAAGTCTCTTTTATATAGACCTTAGTGGTCCCCTAATACTGTATCTGAAGTCTCTTTATATAGACCTTAGTGGTCCACTAATACGGTATCTAAATTCTTTTATATAGACCTTAGTGGTCCCCTAATACTGTATCTGAAGTCTCTTTCTGGGGTTGTGACCTTGACCAACTGCCACTTTGCTCGTTTGAAAGCCATGATGTCTCTCTCTCTCAAGAGTGGGCCAAATTCTCTGGGTGGGCAAAGCAGAGAAAGGGGAGGTAATTCCAGATCGATTCCCATCTGAGCTTTCATTTTCTCAAAGACAGAGCAGGATACCCAGGGCTCGGTTTACACCTATCACCAATTCTAGCCACTGGGGGGCCATAGGCAGGCTGGGGGAACTCACAAAACCTCATAAAGTGAAATTGTCATGCCATGGGACTCTTAAAACAATAGGGGAACAGTTCAAAACACTTGAAAACTGGTCTATCCTAGTCCCAAAACCTTACAATGTTTTGCACAAATCAACTTGCTTCGGAGGTTAAATCAAAGGCCATTCATTCGGAGCAAATTCCTATTTTAAAATATTCTGTAACAAGAGAACGTGTTAGTAAAATCACTCTCCAGGGCAAAAAATATGTAACATTAATGTAGTTTTTTTTTGACTAATAGAAATGTCAAATTTGCATGCTGGTTACTATATTGGCTCCTGCTGTCAAACAGCATATTGTAGCATGCAGTGTGTACGGTGATGAGCCATCACTGAGCACTGCGGACGACAAGCCTTCCTGTGTATTCTAACCTTTCCCAGAAGGTTGTTGCCAAAGCGGACTATAGTGTGCATTCAGCCATCTTTTATTTGTTGCCTACAGAGCCATGGGGGCAGTGGGAGAGGAAGCTGTGTCGGCCCTGGTTTCCTCTGCCGCTGTGACCCCTCGGGCACAAGGGCCGCATTGTTGACGGTCACGGCCTCCACGCAGTGACAGCAGGCGGCGGTCACACAAACACCGTCCAATGTGGAAAAAAGATGAAATAATTGGATTGTTCTGTTTTTGCTTGTGTTGCTTCTCCATTGTGCTCCGTCCTCAATGGGACTCTGTCTTTCTCACCAATTAGTATTCAGCCAAACACCTCTAGGTGAAAACAGCCAACTATCTATCTGTGTATCTGTGTATCTGTGTATCTGTGTATCTGTGTATCTGTGTATCTGTGTCTGTGTATCTATGTATCTGTGTATCTGTGTATCTGTGTATCTGTGTATCTATGTATCTGTGTATCTGTGTATCTATGTATCTGTGTATCTATGTATCTGTGTATCTGTGTATCTGTGTATCTGTGTATCTGTGTATCTATCTGCCTGCCGGCCTGTCTGTCTGTCTGTCTGTCTGTCCACTCTATCTATCCACTCTATCTATCTCTATCTATCTATTCACTCTAATTGTACCTGTCCACCGTGGCGTTTTTTGAAAGCAGGGATCGCCTGGCTACCCAACATTGGATGCTTGACGTGTCGCCACTAGCCGTTATCAATTTCTCTTCAATGACCACTGACCAGAGATGGCAAAAGTACTCACTTCCCGTACTCAAGTAGAAGTACAGATAATTGTGTTAAAAAATACTCTGGTAAAAGTAGAAGTACTGATTTAACTTCTTTACTCAAGTAAAAGTAACAAAGAAGAGGCTTGAATATTTACTTAAAGTAATAAAATTAAAAGTAGCCTTGAGAATGACAAAGCTCCCTGGACCAGACAGATGTTACTAGAGAGACCCTGAGAAACTACAGAGGACATGGACAAAAGGCTCTTTATCCTTTATTCTTTAGTATTTATTCTTTATATGCCATTGGATACATTTTAAATGGCTGTCTGCCAACAGACCTAAAACTATAGTTTATTTATTGTGACAGAGACTCTTAATAAGATTCTGACCGTAGCAAGATATGAATTCAGTTGTAATTCTGTAAGAAGTCTGTATATATTCCCATCCAATTAGATTCAATTTGGTATTGATGACACAAAAATAATAACTAACTCCAGTGAAATGATTTGAAACTTAGTGAGGACTAGATTAGGACTGGATTTATAGCTGATTCTGGTTTCCAACTTGGTCCCAGGTGTGTGTGTTAAAACACAGACGGTGACAACTTCTCTCTGTTGATGCTTCATTACAATCAAGCATCAGTATAAACATGGGGGGGGGGTTGCTCTGTTATGGCTGTGTGTGTGTGTGTGTGTGGTTCTGCAAAGAAATAAATAACATTGTAAAGGCTACCATACACAATGACTAGGAATCATATATGTTAGTAAATAATAACAATAAACCCCCTATTAATTACATTATCTTAATGCAGTGTAACTGGCCTACTGTAGCATGTAAATAATGTTCCTAAAATACAAACATTAGCAAGGGCGTTCAACAATCGCCATTATGAATCAACAGCCAGGTGTAACCTAGGTAACAGGTGTAACCTAGGTAACAGGTGTAACCTAGGTGTAACAGGTGAAGACTTTTAAATTTGCCAGAACTATAGACCAATACAACAACAGGCTTAACTGAGCTGACAACATCAGTTGTATGACTTACAGTTCTCACAGACTCACACACACAATCTCAGCTGATTATCCTCCGGATAGATAGTCTCTTTTTCTTTTCTCTCACTTTTCTTTCTGTGTGCCGTGCGCCCGCTCGCGGAGTGAGGCGCGTGTCCGCGCTGTTCTCCGACATGCACTCACAATCACACCTGATAGACGAGTTTTGGTACAAAACTAAAGTAACAAGCCAATTTTGTAAATTGTAAGGAGTAGAAAGTACTGATATTAGTGTTAAAATGTAAGGAGTAAAAGTAAAAAGTCGGCAAAAAAATAAATAGTAAAGTAAAAATATCTGAAAAAACTACTTGAGTACAGTACAGTACTTCCCATCTCTGCATACAGTAAATGAAGACATTTGCATCATAACTTGATGCAGGAAAGGCACACAATTGTTGCAGAAAAAGTCACCAGAATGCAGGAAATGAAGTATTTGATATGCGCAAAATTTCAACTTTGCTCAATAGTGGAGATCTCAACCCAGGTATAAATTAAAAAAGAAAAAAACGCTAAAAACTGATGAACACGCCAGTAATAAGGCTTTGTTAGTATTTCACCTCAAGACTTTGCATGAGGTGAAACTCAAAATGCACAGCCTTGGGATTATAGTTGCATTGTGAGGTGAGCTGGAGACTACGAAGCTGTTGGTGGGCTTCAGACTTTGTCTCTATAAAACTCAAAGTCTTTAGAATTTGAGAACAACTCCTTTTTAGTGTTCTTTCGGATAACTCCTTCTCCTGGACGACCATTTTAATTCTCTTTGTCGCCAATCTCTTTTTCATATTCTCAGTTCTGAACAACATCTGTTACATTTCCTAGTCATTTATCAACACCTTTAACTTCATTCTTTTACTGTAGCTTTCCTCTCTCTTCTCTCTCTACAATCAGCACCACACATGTTGGTGAATGAGCAGCACACACATTGCCCTCTGCTGTATGCAGACTGTATAAGCCCTTGTTTTCCAAAGGCTCATCAAGTTGAACATGAGGACAAAACACCAGGGTGAAAACGTTGTGTCATGATGCCGTCGTCTTTTCTGGAAGAAAGAAAAACCTGTTCAGTAGTTTGTGCATGGAAATCATTAAGCCAAAGGCCCCGCGCTGAGCATTGGTTTTAGTATGATACATCATCATATGGAGCCTGTCTTCACCCAGAACAACAACCATATGTGTCCATTGTTCAATCAGCTCATAACGACCGACAGTCACACAACTCTCTCTGTATTTCTCTGTATGACTTTGTTTAGAAGATTCTGTTGTCTGGCGACTTTTGCGCTCGAGTGAAAATAATTACCTCCATCATGCTTTTTTAATCCTCCGTGTCCTCCTTGGCTACTAGCAACTGCGTGGAGGAGGAGGAGGAGGGATGGTGCTTGTGTCATGTGGATGCACTGACAGAATTGTTATTACTTAGAATTTCTCATAGGGGAAACAGAAACTATACGCACTATAGCTGAAGGCCAATCCCTGATGCTTTTATTAACCATTATGTTAGTGATTATGTTGCTTAAACTGAACTAGTAACTAGTTCCGTTTTGCAACTTTAATTACCTGTTCAAAAGTGTTAAATAAAACGCTCACATAATCAAAATGCCACTGTGCGGCAGCAAATAGTTGCATGTGTCGTTTTTGGGAGTCTTTGGTAATCTACCTCTCTAGGTATGAGGATGTGTTCTCATGTGATAGCTTCAACACAAATCCTATAATGCAAAATGTTTATTGTGATCTTTTGTAATGAACGTGAAATAAATAAATATCAGAGGCGCCTGGGTAGCTCACCTGGTAGAGCATGCGCCCACATACAGAGGCCCAGTCCTTGACGCAGCAGGTGCCCTTTGCTGCATGTCTTCCCCCTCTCTCTCCCATCTTTCTTTTCTAAAGCAGTCCTATAGAAGAAAGGCCTAAAGAATTCTTTAAAAAAACAAACATCAAGCCCTAACCTGAAAGCCTTAGATGATAGATGTTTCTCTTTTAAAGGAACGAGTAATTCCTGAGCATTTTGTCACTCATTCTCGTAACGTAAAGTATTACAGCCTGCAGGGGAACTCTGTTGGCTCTGGAGCGCTCTCTGACACTTCATTACTATTTGATTGATGGATTTCATGATGGAGGAGATTATATCTCCAACCTGGCCTGGGAACGCCTCAGGATCCCTCAGTCAGAGCTGGTTAATGTGACTCAGGCAAGGGAAGTTTGGGGTCCCCCGCTGGAGCTGCTTACCCTGCGACCCAACCCCGGACAAGTGGCCGGTGGATGGATGATGGATGATGGATGGGATGATGGATGATGGATGATGGATTGATGGTGGATGAATTGATGGATTGATGGATTTGTTCTTGGTTTTAGGTTACACTCCTGAAGAACTATGGGGGGCTATGATTCACTTGTTGATTTGGATGCCGCCTTTATTTTCAACAAATCTACATTGCCATTACCAGCATGTGTCTTTTACTGAAGTGCTGAATGCCCGGGCGTCCCTCCCATCCACGCTGGCTGATAAGGGCGCAGGTTGGGCCTGTCTGCAGCCCCTATCAGTATCAGTTTGCGTGGTGCACTGGCGCGTGACTCTGTTGATGCAAGGCATGACAAGCGGCAAGGTCATGAAGGCGGCCTCATGTGTAAAAGTACTTTCTGAGAACTTCTCCACACCTCTGAAAGGATCCTCCTGTGAAGACTAAAAGACTAACGCTAACCCCGGGGACATTTTTGACCTTCTTACAGATGCCCCTGCCCCTGAAAGTGACAGCCTTTTGTGCTTAATGAAAGATTTACACTCCTTACATTTAGAAAGCTAAATGTTCTTGACAGCTCTGAGAGCCTCCCCTGTTACGCCCCCCCCCCCGCTATTCATGCTGGTAAATGCAGGTACCTTTGTTAACTTTGCATACCACAAACATGTTAGGTTAGGTAGTCTGAAAAGAACTTGATTTCACCTCTGACCCTTTGTTATGCATTTAAACATTTTTCTACAACAGTGGAGCAGATTCAGGTATGATTAATTGATACGGGCGCAGTTTTCTGTGTTTCTAGAAGAAAATGGAAACAGCATTTCTGGAGAATTTTATTTGTTACTTAATTATTGTCTTGGTTATGAGGCTTTCACCTGGGGCATTCAGGAGTCCTGTCACGTTATGAATGCACATGGCGCTTCCTTAAAGGACCCATATTGAAAAAAAGTGAGGTTTCCATGTCTTTGGTGATTATAAAGCAGGTCACGGTGCTATACTGTAAAAATACTGTGAAAGTAAGCATCCCCGTAAAGTGTAGTTTAATTTTTGTGGAGCAGGTACATGTATGAGGTTATGTTTGATAGATAGATAGATAGATAGATAGATAGATAGATAGATAGATAGATAGATAGATAGATAGATAGATAGATAGATAGATAGATAGATAGACAGATATGTATTGATCCCAATAAAATGGGAAATTATATTGTTACAGCAGCAAAATATCAGTCACACAACACAGAATATAAATATAAATGAAATACTAGGATTTAATATACACACATACAATATAGATGAAATAATACTAGGATAAAATACAAGAACAAATATTTTTATATATATACAAGTTGGGAATATAAAAAAGTAGTGCTACTGCTTAAGTGATGTGTTGCATTGTTTTTCGCTATTTCATTATTCTTTCCTTTATGAATCCTTCACCAGGTGCAACAGAGTGATGCATGCTGGGTAGATAAACTTCGATATACCTAACCACATGGCGCTTCCTTAAAGGTCCCATATTGTAAAAATGAAGGTTTCCATGTCTTTTGTCACTATTAAGCAGGTTGACGTGCTCTATAAAATAAAAACTGTGAAAGTATCCAAAGCGCTCAATCCACAGAAAAATACACACAGCCACACGTTTGTGATGTCACAACTACACATTGGTAGAAAGTGCGTTAACGGTCATTCCCCGGCTGTAATGGCAGGGGCTCAGAGAGCGCAGATGCAGAAGACCCAAAATGCAGACTGTGTTTTTTCAGGAAGGGGGCATAAGGAGACAGGCGTTCAAACGGAGCATTTCATTTAAACTCTGGTAAACCTGACTAAACCCAACGATCTACTGTAAACCTTAAAGAATAGCAAAATATGTTCTCTTTCATTTGCTGTGGCTTGCGTTGTATGGCATTTTCATGTCTGCAGAATAAATAAAGTGTGAATGTAGTTCCAGGATTCAAATCTTGGTCACCTGTGTAGACACACCAACCCCCTCCTTACAAATTCTGTGCATAAGAGAACATAACCCTTTGTTTAGTCATGCATAATCTAGGCATACGTCTATGAAAACAAAACAGGACAGCAAACATTTGACCTAATGTCCTTAACACTGAGTGATTTCTGATGAGCCTGAGGCTCTTTAACCACTTGCAGTTAGTTTTGTAATCGTCACGCAGGTAGATTTAGATCTGAGAGCAGATCCTGGAGAGAGATAAGTCAACTTTCTGGTGGCGCCGGCAGAACTCCATTTCATAGTATGCACAGGAAACCTCTCATACAGTCGCTCATATTCGCAGAAAAGTCCCAAAGAAGGCCAAATACACCACACACAGCAAGCCACATATAGAAACACACATGTACAAAAAAAGGTGGTTGCAATGCAGCAAGGACAGCTCCCCTGCTTGAAAGCCCCGAGTTTTAGGACTTGGCCATCCACCCCAACCTACTCCCTCATCCGAATAGCTTGCATACTCACATGGTCAAAATAATGTACTATATATTTGTCATATTTGTCATAATGTCATATCTATAGTGACTTTCGACAAACTGTGCCAGAAAACTAACAAATGTGTCATAATGTCTCACAGATAGCACCGCTCTCACTCACCGGTAAAATCCAACCCTGGTAAGAACAACAAGAAGAGAGAAATAACCCGACATTCACACCGCCACCGACCTGAGCGTCTAAAGTTACCGGAAGTCATTTTCAATGGAAGCTTCTCTCAGCTGCAAGGAGCGGCAAATCTGTCGACGTTTTGGGCGTTTTGAGCGTCAATCAGAAAGTTGAAATTTTTCAACTTTATGCTAATGAGCTATGACGCGGTTCAGCGGCTAACGCCAGCCGCCAATCAGAATATATACGTCCTTCGCGCTGGCTGACCCCGGAGAAACATACGATGTAAACTTTGGTTCCTACCAAAACATTCATCCTGAGGACAAGCTCATAATCGCCGTTGCTGGGTTACCTATTGTTTATAATATAACATTGTTTGTACATAGGGACCAGTTAGCGTTAGCTGCTGGTCACATGGTCTCTAATGGTCCCTCACAGTGAAGTCCTGCACAGGCCACTAGGTTAGTCTGGATCACTAGGTTAGTCTGGATCACTAGGTTAGTCTGGATCACTAGGTTAGTCTGGATCACTAGGTTAGTCTTGCGGCTGCTCGTTCAGCTGTAAAATAACTGTAAAACTAAAGTTAATAAGTTTAATAAGTTTGCCACGTAGTGTTAAATGTCAAAAAATTTAATAAAAGCATCAAGAATGTTGAAAAAGGAGACAAAAAACGTGAGAAAAAGTTAAAAACATCGATAAAAACAATCAACAAAAGTGTTTATTTTAATTTTGACGGAAAGACAACGCAAGGGTTAAGAAAGATGTTTTTGCATTGCACACACACACATGTTTAAATGGAGCGTGCAAGCCCCCCAAAAGCCCCCACAGTACAGTATAATAGCTCCTCTGTCCATTAGCAAGTTAAGTGTGAAATACCTGTCTCACCTTCTGAATGTACAGTATGTTATCTCTGTGACATAACAGGCAGGCTCGGTCTTGTGTTTATCTCGTTTCAATCTGGTGCCAAGCCCACTTGTAACCGCCATGGTTTTACTATTGATGCCTTCCCGCGTCGCCTCTGATTGGCTGATTGTGTTATCAGTGAGGCCCTGGAGCCAGCCTGCACTGATCGCGTGACAAGAAGCCTCCACTTCCACAGCCGAAAATAAATAATCTGTGGCACGCTAACCAGAGCTTCCCAGATGAGACTCAGGTGACACAACCGTGCTCAAACTAAATGAATCAGTTTCCATTGGACCTCTGGAGCCTGGGAACCAGCCGATTCTGCAAGCTCGTGTTTTTGTTGTTCCTCTGGCAGATATGTCTGGTCCCCCTCCCGTTCAGACAGGTCTCCAGCCAAAACAGACCCGAATAACAACCGTTTATCTTGAATGGGGCGCGTTTTAGACAATAACTAACAACTTCCAGCAACTTTTAGCTTTTGGCGGGTCCTATGCAAAATGCTGTTTGGGAGGGGGGGGGGGGACACTATTTTAGCCATCTTAGTAAAGAGGAGTGCCGTTGAAACACTTTCTGTTGAAGTACTATGTTAAATTCTCTCTCTCTGTGACAGACATGTTGATGCTAGACCATCACTTCTCATCTCTGTTGACGTTGGTATGTTGCTCAGCTCTCGGATTAGTTGTAGGTCTGTCCAGTCGAGTCCAGATACATTTTGGACTACGGTCGTTGATTTCCCATGGAAATCAAAAATGAACTGTCCCACTTCCAGACTAACTGGCATTTGCCATTTGGCACATTATATTATATGATATACATATCACATTATATATTATTTTGATATAGGGTGTGAAAAACACTTTAATGTCAGAGGTGGAGCTAAACATTTTACTGCCTTAACCCTCATGTTGTCCTCATGTTGTCCTCATGTCATGTTGTCCTCATGTTGTCCTCATGTTGTCCTCATGTTGTCCTCATGTTGTCCTCATGTTGTCCCCATGTTGTCCTCATGTTGTCCTCATGTTGTCCTATATCAATGTTCTTTTTAATTCCCCAAAATAACATGATTGATTCCACCCAACGCTCTTTGCCAAGTACAAATCTCTACTTTCATTAATTTTGGGGCGTCTTATTCAATTTTATAGCATTGTAAAACAAATGGAAGTGTTTTTGAAATAGTATTGAGTAAAAGTTGACATATTCCAGTCTGTGATTATCATCAACATCCATTCCTTTAATTTTAGTCTCAATAATTCCTAATTTCTGCTTTTCTAACTCAAACATTAGGTATAATTTCCTATAAATGAGGTTTATTGACCATAAATTCCAAAAATAACTGCAAAACTAAAGTTAATCAGTTAGTGTTAAGTAGTGTTGAAAAGTGACAAACATTGAAAAAAGGGACAAAACTGTAAGAAAATGTAAAAAAAAGCATAAATAAAAGTGTTGATTTTCAATTTTGACAGCAAGACAACATGAGGGTTAATCCATAGCAACGTGCCGTATTTCCCAAGATGACCCCAGACTGAAATATCTCAACGTTTGGATAGATTGCCGTAACATTTTATGTTTTCTTTCATGGTTTCCTGAGGATGAAGCCTACTGACTTTGGTGATCCTCTGACTTTTCCTCTAGCACCATCTTAAGGTTGGAATTTAGGTTTTTCTACTGAAATGTCTCAACAACCTAGTAAAGTAACCTAGTAGAGTACCATCAAACTTTGAGTCGCACATTCATGTGTGTGTCAATAGCTTCCGTCATCCCTGACTTTTGCTCTAGAACCACTATCAAGCCACACTTTTAATTTTTCTAATCCAACACTTTGGTTTTTTGGACCACATGCCCATCAGCCTTAGCTGCACTGAATGTGTTTCATTCCAATAACCAAATGTTTTAATGCTAACAAGCTAAATTAAGACTGTTAGCAGCAGGCTAGCAGCTGTGTTTTGGCTTTGAGGTGCCTACAAATACTGAACTACCTCCATTATATTAAATCATTATTATATCACAGTCATTATATTTGTGCCTGTTCCTTAACTCTTTTCTTCTACAGCTGTGATAGTTGTTTCGGTAATAGTTAGCAGTAGGCTGCTTAATCCAGTGGAAAATAAACAGAGAAAGTTGTCGGACATGGACAATTTAATCTAACTGAGCAGCTTGAATTTACTTTAGTTTTGTTTTGATTTATGACAGAGATATGAGGATATATTTCAGCTTTGGCTTAAAGTTGCCTGTTTTGTGTAACAGTGTACAATCTCTATATAAAAATATGTTAACCTGACTGGAATCCCTCATTTGTGCACCTTAGTCGGATGTTTAGTGCACTGATCCATCAGCTCAAACATCCTGCTTTGCCCCCACATTTGATTTAACATACTTTTTTGTTAAAGGTCCCATGACATGGTGTTCTTTGGATACTTTTATATAGACCTTAGTGGTCCCCTAATACTGTATCTGAAGTCTCTTTTATATAGACCTTAGTGGTCCCCTAATACTGTATCTGAAGTCTCTTTTATATAGACCTTAGTGGTCCCCTAATACTGTATCTGAAGTCTCTTTTATATAGACCTTAGTGGCCCCTAATACTGTATCTGAAGTCTCTTTTATATAGACCTTAGTGGTCCCTAATACTGTATCTGAAGTCTCTTTATATAGACCTTAGTGGTCCCTAATACTGTATCTGAAGTCTCTTTTATATAGACCTTAGTGGCCCCTAATACTGTATCTGAAGTCTCTTTTATATAGACCTTAGTGGTCCCTAATACTGTATCTGAAGTCTCTTTATATAGACCTTAGTGGTCCCTAATACTGTATCTGAAGTCTCTTTTATATAGACCTTAGTGGCCCCTAATACTGTATCTGAAGTCTCTTTTATATAGACCTTAGTGGTCCCTAATACTGTATCTGAAGTCTCTTTATATAGACCTTAGTGGCCCCTAATACTGTATCTGAAGTCTCTTTTATATAGACCTTAGTGGTCCCTAATACTGTATCTGAAGTCTCTTTATATAGACCTTAGTGGTCCCCTAATACTGTATCTGAAGTCTCTTTTATATAGACCTTAGTGGTCCCTAATACTGTATCTGAAGTCTCTTTTATATAGACCTTAATGGTCCCCTAATACTGTATCTGAAGTCTCTTTTATATAGACCTTAGTGGTCCCTAATACTGTATCTGAAGTCTCTTTATATAGACCTTAGTGGTTCCTAATACTGTATCTGAAGTCTCTTTTATATAGACCTTAGTGGTCCCTAATACTGTATCTGAAGTCTCTTTTATATAGACCTTAGTGGTCCCTAATACTGTCTCTGAAGTCTCTTTTATATAGACCTTAGTGGTCCCTAATACTGTATCTGAAGTCTCTTTTATATAGACCTTAGTGGTCCCTAATACTGTATCTGAAGTCTCTTTTATATAGACCTTAGGGGTCCCTAATACTGTCTCTGAAGTCTCTTTTATATAGACCTTAGTGGTCCCTAATACTGTATCTGAAGTCTCTTTTATATAGACCTTAGTGGTCCCTAATACTGTATCTGAAGTCTCTTTTATATAGACCTTAATGGTCCCCTAATACTGTATCTGAAGTCTCTTTTATATAGACCTTAGTGGTCCCTAATACTGTATCTGAAGTCTCTTTATATAGACCTTAGTGGTTCCTAATACTGTATCTGAAGTCTCTTTTATATAGACCTTAGTGGTCCCTAATACTGTATCTGAAGTCTCTTTTATATAGACCTTAATGGTCCCCTAATACTGTATCTGAAGTCTCTTTTATATAGACCTTAGTGGTCCCTAATACTGTATCTGAAGTCTCTTTTATATAGACCTTAGTGGTCCCTAATACTGTATCTGAAGTCTCTTTATATAGACCTTAGTGGTCCCCCAATACTGTATCTGAAGTCTCTTTTATATAGACCTTAGTGGTCCCTAATACTGTATCTGAAGTCTCTTTTATATAGACCTTAGTGGTCCCCTAATACTGTATCTGAAGTCTCTTTTATATAGACCTTAGTGGTCCCCTAATACTGTATCTGAAGTCTCTTTTATATAGACATTAGTGGTCCCCTAATACTGTATCTGAAGTCTCTTTTATATAGACCTTAGTGGTCCCCTAATACTGTATCTGAAGTCTCTTTTATATAGACATTAGTGGTCCCCTAATACTGTATCTGAAGTCTCTTTATATAGACCTTAGTGGTCCCTAATACTGTCTCTGAAGTCTCTTTTATATAGACCTTAGTGGTCCCTAATACTGTATCTGAAGTCTCTTTTATATAGACCTTAGTGGTCCCCTAATACTGTATCTGAAGTCTCTTTCCCAAAATAACCTAGCTCCTTGTGACCTAATAAGGGGCAAGATTCCAGATCGGCCCATCTGAGCTTTCATTTTCTCAAAAGTAGAGCAGGATACCAAGGATGCCCCCTGGTATCCTGGGGGACCATACGCACGTTAGTGGGGACTAATACTAATGTTTAAAAACTTCATAACGTGAAATTTTCATGCCATGGGACCTTTAAAAGTAATGCAAACCAACAAAATCCAAATAATTACAGAAGTCCCACGTTTTGACAAATGGAAAGAGACTGTAACCTTTAGCTTGATGGAACTGACTAACCACTAACACAGAGTTCAGGGATTTCATTGCTGCAAGTATTTGAGGAATTGTTAAGTGATATCTACAATCTGACATGAATGTCAAAAAGACATCTGACATGACTCTGAGAGACTTTGTGTTTTTACTAGAAAGAGACTCACGAGTCCCGAGTTTCCACCGCTGAGTAAACTCTGGAATGACAGCGAGTGTTGGCATCTCTCCAACAGTTAAAAAAGAAAAGCCTATCACCTCTGGAATCACACCAGGGCATTACGAAGTCATCCGACAGGGGACCGGAACAATCATTTCCAATCGAGTCGCATGGTGTGCACAAGGGGAAAAAAGATCAAGCATGAAGTCGGTGTATGGTTGCCAACATTTGGAAACAAAAAAAAAACTAACATCACAATGATTTTCTGTGTCTATACTTGATTCGGTCACCTGATTCATTTTTCACAGAATGAGGAAGAAAGCTAGACAATCGCTGCAGATGGTACACACCCTGTTTCCTGTCAGTCTGAGCTCCTGAAGTGGGAGGCCCTTCAGAGTGCCTCAGGCAAGAAGTGTGTTTAAAACATCCTTTATTCCAAATGCCACAACCAAATCAAGTGACAATCAAATTGACCTGCTACAATGAATTTACGCATATTTGTTCTTTTTTATAGTGATATTTTTATCTCATCTTTTTTTCATACTTTACTTACTATGTCTGAGATGTTGTCCTGTAGGTCTGGTGAGCCAAAGAAAACCTTTCTACCCTGGTGGACAATAAAGATTTATTCTATTCTATTTGGATCACCCTTGTTGGAAATATTTACTGAACTCAAGCAACTTCATGTTAAACATATATACATATATACTGATTTGATAACACTAAAGACAAAAGTGAAAATTGATAATTATTTATCATAATTCTTTTAAATTACAATTATATCTGCATTTATATCATAACCTAAAGACTTTCAAACATCAAAATGTCATTTATTGAATGTATTTGTGTCAAAATGACATCTTTTTGGAGTCTATCTTGCCCGGAAACGCTTATACGGCATCGGGTTGCGCAGTCGCACTATGAGCTCTAACCTATAAAACCTACAAAAAATAAAAATAAATAAAATGGACACACAGCGCAGCTGATGCCACGCAGTCGCGTTCTTGTGCCACATGTCAGTTAAACATACGTCCCGACCAAGCGCGTCTAAATATGACGCCATTATGACGCTGAAGGAGACTTTTTGCGTCACTAACCAACGCCAAAAGCATCTGACCATCTGTTTTATAGTCAATACAAGTGAGAGGTCAAAGGTCATTGTCTTAATCTGTTTTCCCTGGGAGACTATTGCCTGACAAAAGTTCAAGAGGCTCAGTGTGTGAACCTCAGGCTGATGTATGTGAAACCTGTAACTCTAACGGCCGAGATAAAGCGATGAGGAACGACAGACGTTCAGGAGAAAAGACAAGACGAGACTTGTCGAGAGAGAGGTCTTTAGGGCTCGGGATTTTAGACTACTGGGAAATATCAATTTAAAATTGTGACATAAACTAATGGCCTTCTCCCAACGACTACACCTGCACGTGTCTCTCAGGATTAGAATGAAAGACACACCTGTTATTATACTTTATGTAGTACAAATAGACTGTACAGCTTATGACAAGTAGACACATGCACTGTAAGATTGACTGACTTTTTCAAGCTTCCCAGCTATCTTTCACACGAGCCGTTGTAAACGGGGACTGTGAGGTTCCTTTCAGAAAAACCTCCTTCAGCCATAATGCACTATCTATTAAAGGCAGTGCATTATGGGACACACTTCCCCCGACTATAAGGGCGCGGCCCACTTTGGCCTCCTTTAAGAGCCAGGTAAAGCTGTGGCTTAGAGCTCACCAAACATGTGATCACATTTTTTATTTTTTTTTTACTAATGAATTGTCCTGTTTTTTCTTCTTCTTTTTTTTCCTCTTTTCTTTTTGTTTCTTCTTGTTTTTACATACTAAATCTTACTGTCCTATGTCTTTTTTACTGTAACTCCAAGCTGCCTATTGGTCTGCAGATGGAAATTAGCCCTCGAAGCTACAATCTGGCACATTTACGTGTACTGTTGTGCTTGTTCATCAATGTGCATTGTCCTGAATTAATAAAATAAATAAAAATAAATAAATGTGTAATCTGTGATTTGAAAGAATATGATGTGGTAATATTTTCTTTTGTTACATCATTAGTCAACACAATGACATTTAATGTCCAATAAAACACATTCTGAAGAACTAAATGCCACTAAAATGATATAAAAATAGCAATGATAAGATTAAACTTAAAATACATGAGAAAAACAAATGAGCCGATGCAGAAGGACAAGTCTGGCATTATTTTTATTTTTTTTCTTATTGTGAACAAATGCAAAACAAAGATATGCGCAAACATTGTCAATACTCTCAGCCCAAAGCTTTATAGTCCCTTTTAGTCCCTACTTTAATTTTTTTTTTAGTTTCAGTAGTCATCTTGACTTGACTAGTGAAACTAAAAACAATTAAAAACACACACATATATATATATACAGTATATATGACTTAATTTGTAAAAGTCTTTATTGGATAAATCCACGTTTGGTGCTCTTTGCAAAGGTGTGGCACATTTATGTGTTTTTATGGCATAGAGGAAGATAGATCAGGCTTTAAAACACACACGTCTATCTAACGCCACACGCGGGAGACGGCCGTGGTCTCTGGGGGACGCGCAACAAACTACGGGGCGGTTGTTTTGAGGAAAAGAACAACAGGTAAATGAATCGTCACCCGTGGGTCCCATCCACCCACCCTGACCATCCTCCCTGCGCCGATGTTTCCCATTGAAATACATTCAACCTCGTGCTCACCACCACTAAAAAAACCAATGTGAACGTGTCTGTGTACACGAATCAACAGATCAAACAACGTGACCATGTCACGAACTGCTGTGAGACTCGGTTCCAGGGCTGTAGTCAAGACCACCTTAGTTGAGTCCAAGACAAGTCCAGGACCAGGACTAGTCGAGTCCAAGTCCAGACCGAGTCCGAAGAGGTTCGAGTCTGAGTCAAGATCGAGTCCAAAAAGGTTTGAGTCCGAGTCAAGTTGAGCCCAAGACAAGTCCAAGACCAGGACTAGTCGAGTCCAAGACAAGACCGAGTCCAAAAAGGTTTGAGTCCGAGTCAAGATCGAGTCCAAAAAGGTTTGAGTCCGAGTCAAGTTGAGCCCAAGACAAGTCCAGGACCAGGACTAGTTGAGTCCAAGTCAAGACTGTGTCCAAAGAGGTTTGAGTCCGATTCAAGATCGAATCCAAAGAGGTTTGAGTCCAAGTCAAGACCAAGTCCAGTACAGAAAAAAAAGTCTTGTGCATGACAGTAGCAAGACAATCATTTTGGGTTTCCCTTTCCCTCCAATATTATTATCAACATAATAAAGACACCTGGACTCGGTCCAGACCAAAAGCCATATTGGACAAGACCAGTGGCCGAGACAGAGACAAGTCCAAGTCCAAATACTAGCGAGGCCGAGACAAGTCCGGGACCATAGAAGAACGGTCTCGAGTCCAAGACCGGACTCGAGTACTACAGCCCTGCTTGGTTGTAAGGTAGACACATTCGCTGTTGGTTTTGGTGTTTTCAACAATAAAGAACAGGGGTTAAGCCTAAAGAGCCACAAAAACAACAACAACAACGCACCGTAGCAAAAGGCCACACAACACATGACAACAACAGTGACTTCCAGATCTAATGACACAATAATAATAATAATACATAGCAGTTTTTGTAGTTCTTTTTTGTCTTACTCAGATTGACTCAGTGGGAAACCTGACAGGCTTTGTTATTCACTCTCCTTTTCAGGTCTTGCTTGAACTCGTTTTTGGCCTCTCAAAGCAACTATTTCACTCATTTGTCCCTAAAGGTGCTTTCAAACAATCTGATGCAGCAGTGAAAGGGTTAATGGGGAAGGTTATCTGTGGCCGCCTTTTTCCCTCAGGTTGCAGAATCTGTCCTCAAAGCATCATTTTTCATTTTAAAATAATTGGCAAATGTATTGGCAGTATTGTCAGATGCATTCAAATGCATTTTTTATCTGAAATATGTTAAAAACAGCTGAAAACAAAAATCAACCAATAAACACCAAGAGCTCCCCACGTATGGCTCAAGAGCCGCAGGTTTCGCCGCCTCTGATATAGAACATAGATTTATCTTGTAATAAAAGCGACATGCTCAGAGTTTGTCACATGACATGAAGCAGGATGCTGAGAAGACAGACAGGATCTTTCTTCTGTCACTGCAGAGTTCATGACTTGTCTTTGACGCCTGTGGTCTCAAGCATTAATAGTCTGAATTCCCCAAAATCATAACAACATTCCTGCTGCCAGTCAGTTCTTTCACCTTTCTAAAGAAAAGCCTGTCTGCTGATGGAGGACGCAGATACAGGTGTAAGTGACATCTCTTTTCAAACTTTACAGAAGAAAGAGAAATGAAGACATATACATTAGTATCCCTTACTACTGCAGCCCCAGCCAGTACTGTAGTGAGCTTATAACATCTAAATCAGTCGTCTCCTAATCGCCAGAGGCTCCGCCATGCCCACATCCTTCCTCTATTGTGACTGTAGAAGTCAGAGTAAATGGTCTATGCTATTGTGGTTTTCTGTAACAAGTTGAGTAAACAGCTGAGGCCAGCAAGTAATGCGTAAAGGATACCGCAACCATTATTCTAGCATTTTATTACAATAAATACATTCCCAAAAAAGAAAGATTATAACCAACAATAAATGTATCTTCAGTCTGTGTAGCCTTATGTGACGTAAAACTCAGTTGTTGTCCAAAAAAAATGATTAAAAGCCTCATCAAGGAACCTCAAGGTTGCATTAGGTGTCATATTTCTTGGCCAGTGTGTACTGTTTTCGTTGATGACTTTCTTTGTATGTTTGGCCATGACGGCCTATATCAAAATGTGGCTGCAGCGCTTAGAAATATCAAAATAACTCAACACTCACACGAGTCCAAAAAATGTCATCTGTGTCCTTGCAATGTTCTTTTTATAAAAGCTTGATCAAGTCAGTAGTTATGACCCAACCACACTAGTGTTGTCAACAGTTTCCTGTGATCAGGGTTATTAGGCTTTTGCGTTTATTGTAAAACACGTGCAGAATGGGCTAGGGTTTTCCAAGTCGGAAACACCCCCCCAAAACTCGGATTTCCAAGTTGGGAAGTCAGACAACCTCTGAGTACTCCAGGCTCAAAATCCAGCATGGCTGCCCCATGCATCAACAGTGGTGAAAGCTGTAGTAACATACAGTCATTAGCAACAGTCTCTAAAGGGTGCAACGTTAAGATAACGTTAGGGGAACTTTCTGATCAACCAAAACACAACCAAACCTAACCTTCAGGAAACATTCCCAAAATTGTTAGCTGGGAAACCGTTGAGCATCTGACCTGAAACACAGGGGACTTACTGTCTCTACCAGGTTGAACACAAAGGGGTAAAGGAACAACAGAACTAGTACTAATTTAACTACAAATAACAATCAAAACAAACACCCACAACATATAAATCTTTCTCAACATTAACCAAAACAGAAGGACTTATCATCTAAAGAAAGAATGAAGCTCCCCCATGACACTGCGAGTAGTGGTAGAGTCCAATTAGGCCCAATCTGCTTTAAAACAGCTCTCTCTACACCTGGTGTGTTTTGGCCTCTGCCTGGAACCGTCTCTGTCTGCAGACCGCAAATATGGTGAGCTCAAAAGAAATCAATTATAAGATACTAACAGACAAAACAAAAGCAACTTAGTGTGTGTGCAACGTGAGTCTGCGAGGCCGGACTTTAGGATTGGGACCCTTTAAATTATTTGTAGGTAAAAGAGGTTTGAAAGGACAGCATGTGTGGAAAAAAGGCAAAGAAAATCAACGTGATCGCAAGAGGTTACTATATTAAGCTGGCTGTGGTCAGTGCGCCAGCAGCAGTAATACAGTATATGTTTTTATTTTTCAAAGTAATGAGCATTTTACAGCCTGTAATCTGCGCCCAGTCTATCCTCTCTAGACTATGAGGCAATAAAGCATCCCCCCCTCACGCCATCAAGCCATAGAAATCGTAAAATTAACGATCACTGGATCTGGAGCAGACTTTTTTTAAAGATAATGATGCGTAAATGCGCACAGGCGCAGCATCCGACAGCAGCTCATTTTTGCTCTCTGCTGTTCGCAGTACGTACTTTCTCAATAATTATACGTTATTTGACCACCAACCCATCCACTATTAATAAAAGTAGTAATTTTTATGACTCGATCTGTATAAACCAGTTGCTGTGGAGGCTGAGTATCGGCTAAACGACACAGTCGCATGCTAGCTTCGAATCGTGTTTTGAATCGTGTTATCGTGGACATGAAGATGAAGATTGCAGTCATGAGGATCATCCGGTTTTGATGTCTTTCGGGATATTTTTACATGGCGCACAGATTGCTCACATCTCCGTACAGGCTCGTTGGCAGCTGTCTTCTCTGAGCGCATCCACCTTTCCCTTCCTCTCACCCAACGCTTCAGTGAAATATTTTCATGACCTTGTCAGTATGATACAAAATAAGCTAGCACGCTCTCCTACACATTAATTATAAGAACGGGTGAATACTTGTGCACTAAACTGGCAGTTTTTGTGCATACTATGAAAAAGAATCCTGGCTGTGGCTGCACAGTAATGGATTATATGGATTTATAAGATGAGCTAAAGCACTTTACACTAGTCCACCTTAAGTTCTGTAGTAGTGGGGGGGGCCTAAAAGGTTCTCCCCATATTCATGGAGAGGCAGGCCTATTACAGTAGGTGTGACCCAACAAAAACAAATGTAAGACCAGCTCTGTGTGTCTGAGCTTCTTCCACACTCACACACACCAGCCTCCTGTCTCTGCACCAAGGACATCCCTGGGGGGGTGTGTGTGAGAGAGTGAGACACAGTTTAAATTTTCTTTGCTGGATCTTTTAATCCCCTTTTTGTCCCTTAAGGTCGAGCCTCAGGCAGCCTCTCCTCAGCTCAACAGGGAGGAAAACATGACTGACTCGGCGACCAACATGCGGCTGAAGCTGCCGATCATCTGCTTCATCCTGGAGATCATCCTCATCATCCTCTTCGGCGTTCTGGTGCAGTATGACGAAGAGACGGACGCCAAGGAATGGCACAACAGGTTCAACCATGATAACAACACCGAGCACAAGGGCCACGCCGAGTCTGAGGGCCACTCCGAATATGAAAACGACTTCTACTACCGCTACCCAAGTGAGTAGACGTCAAGAGGTGCCGGGTCAGAGGTCTTAGGGTCAGGGTGCTTTGAGTTCAATCTCTTAATGAGTTTTTGGATGTAAGGTTTCTCAACTAACATCTACAGCAGCATTGAGGAATGGGTGCTTTAATAATAAAACTGGAGTGTTGCAGATTTTCATATCTGTGTGATCAGGCTTCAAGCACATTGCAATTTCTTTTAAAATACTTAAGGCGTTTAGCTAATCACAGTATAATCACTCAATGTTTTTTACTTTTTTTTTGGAGGAAAAAAAGTAATTTAAAAAGTAAAAAACCAAGACCTTTCCACCTCTATACCGAACAGGATCATAACCAAGCCAAGAAATGTTTAAATACAACTTGGAAAGTCAGAATTTTCTTTAGTTTTTGTTGATAATGCAGCTTTTAGCCTTTTTAGTGAAAAGTCTTTAAATATAATCCCAACATGATTAAGTTATAAGAGAAAGAAAGGTGATAAATCTGGGTGGGGGTGGTAACTTTTCTTACACTTTAATCTGGGATTAATCTTTAGCAGTAGAACCAAATACTATTGTCATTTTGGCAAGAACCATTTCCTGTGTACTTTTTTAGCATTGAATAATCACATTTTAATCACATTCTTTTCCAACAGCTGTTGTCTTATAATGCCTAACTTCTCTAACATGATGCTTTCCTCTCTTACATGCTTCCTCAGTGATTTTTACTGTAAGTGTGCCATTCTTGCAAGCATGCCCCAACTATTTACATATTTGGATATATATGTTCTTGTAAACTTGTCGGGGAGAGAGAGAATGTATTCTGTGTGAAGCGATGAGAAGCTAAACTCTGGTTTCCCTAATTGGGACACACCCCATTCTTTTAAGTTTGTTCAGTGAACATTTTCTAGAGAGGACTTCCAGTCCACTGCCGTCCCATGGAGGCAGATCATTGATCATATCATTATTTTTTTTTTTATGGATAGTTGAGGTGGGGGGGGCTTTATTCCCACACAGGCTAGAGGGGAAAGATTGGGTGCAGATTACAGGCTGTAAAATGCTCATTACAGCTTTGATAAAATACATTTTCACTATTGAAACTTGCTGCACAGAAGTTGTTTTTCCCCGTTGGCATGAATGGATTACCGAATGGGCCGCACAGGCCTAGGGGACCCCCCACCCCCTGGCCTTCACCTGCAAAATGTCACCCACAGAACCACACCGCAATCATGAAAAGATGAAAAACGACTACACACGTCTCATCTCACGACGCAGCGTGTCCAAAACCGAGACTTAGTCAGCATCCTTTGTCATTCGTTACCTAACTTTTTAAAGTTGGGGTTGAGGGAAAACTCCACAAAAACCGGCAAAAGCTCCACAAGTCTGTCTTTATGTAGGATCACGGGCACGTTGTCTCATAATACGCCATGACTGGCATTGGCTAATCTTAACCAAATACAAGGCTGCATGTTCTGCTTACAATGAACTTAGTGTAAAGTTTGAATTTCAGACTTCAGATGTCAATTTTTTTTATTCAACCCTTTTTCTTAAAAAGTGGATATTCATCTAATCATGCAACATAAAATGGTATTTGAAATGCATAATGCAATTCACTGAGCCCCTCATCTCTTCCAGTTCCACCTTAACAAATCAACCTTAGTTAAGATGACTGAGGGTCGGTAAGAGTGCGTTTAACAGGTCAGACGTTACCTGGCCACCTCTCCCCCAGGTGGGGTGGCATCCCGAGGCCGACATAACGATGCAGAGAAACTAAAGGAAGATATATAGATAGAGAGATATAGCGAGATATAGAGAGATATAGAGATATAGAGATATATATATATATATATATATATATATATATATATATATATAGAGATATATATATAGAGAGAGAGAGAGAGAGATATCTATCCTTGTTTATAAATCTCCCAACATGCAACCCTTCGCCCTGCAGGCAGCTAACTGTCACTCAGCAACTTGTTCACCTGGAACTAAAGCATACAACCTCAGGCTGGACAACCTGCAGGGTTTTGTAGGTTGTCCAAACAGTTAATCTGATCCTGACTGTTTGGTAGTTTGTATCCTATCATATCATCTACTGGCTCGACCTCTCAGAATTAATTCTGAGAGGTGTAACAAGTTTGAAGAACAAAGTGTCACAAGGGTGACAAACAAGGGTTTATAGCTCACAATGTTCCAGTTAGTTTAACCAGGATGTATACATTCTCTAACAATCGCTCCATTCACTTAGATGATATGAGAGTAGATGGATAAGAAAGGGGATCCAGAGGAAAGGCTTGGTTCAAGGGTGGTTGTATAAATACCGACCAGTGTAACAATTTGTGAAACTAATTTTGAGAAATTATTATGGATGAGAGAGGCTTTGTTTGTGGTTTTCACAGAATGGACTGGAACAATTCAAAACCTTCAGTATTAAGTTTTATTTTCAGATTCATGGTTTCCCATGTTTCTTAAGTTGAAATCATTTAGATGCATTAAAATGAATTAATCAGGCTTTACTGGGGAACAATAAGGAATCAAAAGATTCACAAAATGATTCCAATCCTTCACAAAATGGGTTTTGAAGACTATATGGGAAGTGGATGATAGGAGTTTTTGTAACCATTTTAAAAGTGCAATCAAAATCCAACATGAGAGCGGAAGTAGCCATGTCTAAAATGAACGTAAGAATTACATCTGACATTGGCACGGAGCCGAAACTCATACAGCACTACATGGTTTAAGTCATGAGTTTATGGCAGCTAGAAAAGTTGTTTGCGTTGCCTTGAAACTAGAAATTCAGGTTCATTAACCTGCGTGTGTCCAAATATTCCCATCTCTCTTTGCTCTGCACACTCTCCAACATACAGGCCGACCCTGCTGTTAAAGAGATACACGGCGCACAGGTATAACTTCAGATGGCGTACACCCTGCGTAGAGCCTCCATACAACCATAAATCTGCGTTTGGGCACCTGAACTGCTGTGAAGGTTAGCTAGACCGGGGTCTTGGTATTGACCGTTCATAGAACACAGGATGAGACCTGCAGTTTGTGTCAAAGTTGAACATTTCAGCCCGTTTCCTAACATGTTTTCATAAAACAGACCACACTTCTGCTGTTATGCACAGACAAAAACCCCGGTCAAAAGATGAGAAACTTGCTGAAAGTTGGTAGGTCAGTGGCTGTAGACGATCTGTAATCAGACACCCTATCTGTCACCGGCTCTGACACAGAAGTTCACCTTCATGTTTCAGTGCTGTTTACACAACCGCCATCCTGCACGCTTGGAGAAAACTGTACAATAAACGGGCGAGTTCAGACTCCGGGTTATCGGGCAGCTTGTAAATAATATGCCTCGCAAGTCTCCCTCATGTGCAGCAGATCACCTGAAGTAAAACGGAGGTCACACAACCTATGGGAGCGTCTTCAGGAGAGGACAGTCTTAATTGGACTATGGGGTGGGTCAAAATCAGCTCAAAATTCAGGGTTAAAAGAACATTGTTTGGGTTAAAATCATCTGTTGGACTCATTTAATTTCTGGTTTAGCATGTGGTGCAGAATGTGACACATCTATGCTTCAGTTTTTATTAAGGTAAAAACAAAACTCTTTTTTTTTTTTTTTTTTTTTTTTTTTTTTTTTTTTTTTTTTTTTTTTTTTTTAAATGAACACAAACCTGGGACACAAATTTCCTAACCTTACTTCTTGTTTTGCTTCTGCAATAATTAGAGGCCACTAGAGGGTGCCGCCACTTTAATCGTTAATGAGACGTAATTGCCACTTAAACAAACTACGTATGGGAGCTTATTTGGGGGGGGCAATTGCACAGTGGGGTAGTTTTTTAAACTTTTCAATTTGTTTCAAAGTCTGTTACATTTTATCTCAGCCTGTTGGAATAACATATTACATTCTACCACTTTGCCAGAGTGACTTCCAGCCATGCTGATATTTTCATGTTTGACTTTTAATAACCTAATCCCCAAGGCTTTTTTTTTTTTTTTTGTGATGGTGTGAACTGTCTTTTTTTTTTTTTTTCTAAGACTACTAAGACATTATTTAGCAGATTTCATCAGGTTTACTTTACCATGATAGTCAAAATGAGCTTATACTTATTTTTATCTTTACGGTGTGAAACAATTTAGGGAAAACGACAATCTCAGGTTAAAATTCATGGCCTGAAAATGATCAAATTTAATGAGAATATAAAGTTTAGCTTCATCACAACTCAAATTACTCTACTTCTGCCCAGCAGAGCCTGTCATTGCTTTGATTGTATGGGGTCCTCCTGGATATCAGTGAGTGTATCTGGGCCAAAATGCCAATGGGGACACTGGCAACACCTCCCACCGGCCTTGCCAATGAACGGTCACCATGGTGACCGCAGCCACGGCACAGTGCATTATTGTTTGGGACAAATAAGGAGAGTTAGAAAGCAGTGCTCACAAACTGTTCTGACCAAGACAATGGGGGAGGAAGTGGACAGTTTGCATGTGGAGTTCATTATCCAGTCATTAATACGGTGGAACAGCTATATTTTGGAAATGAGTTTCTTAACATGAATATCGGTGAGGAAGACTGCTGGGCAGGCCTCAGTCACAGCTGAACCTGAATTCTCCTTTGAATAAATCTTATTCAACAGCGCTCATTCAGAGTCGGTTTTCAATGACAAAGCCTCAAGTGACTCAGTAGTTGTTGTTGGCAGCAATCAGGTGTTTTGTTGATAGAGGTATTTGAAGAGCAGATATGAGGTCAATCTTAATGACTGGTATCCTCATTTAAGTGCTCTTGGCACTTTACCACAAGGCTTTTCATTGTAAAAGTATCAAAGGAAATGTTATGTTGGTGAACCTATTAGTTTTCATCTTTAATTCTTATGCAATAACTAAGGTTAACATCAAAAGGGACCAAGAGGGAAGTTAAAGTTTAACAACTAGGCCTATTAGGACAGCAGTGTTACGGATATTTACTTTCCCGATTTTTCATAACTTGGTGGAAATGTGCATCATGGGCCAAGAACCAATTTGATTTTTTTTGCCACGGATCCGAATCACTGGGAGGATACAATATTTTTTGCTTTCACAAAAATTTATTGAATTTTACACTTTTTCCAAATGTAAATTTATATCATAGCTGATAATAGGTGTAATGGTAAAGAACAAAAGTATTAGCAATTTTGATATTCAATGAATCATGTCCTTATTTAAAAGCCCTATGCCAAACATCTTGTTCATGCTTCTCAAGAGTTGCTGCTTCAAAGTAGTGGGCCCATAATTGAGCCTTGTGGACCTCCACTTGTGTAATTAGTTTTTCACTACATTTAAGTTCACGTTTTGATCAACATGAACTTAAATGTAGTGAACCGTCTGTCTTCTGGGTCCATTTAGTCTTTTTACTACATGAAGCAACACACAACAAAGAATTGGTCCCCCTGACTTAAGAACTACATATTCTCAACTGGTGTTCTCTACGTTGTGCAGGTTTCCAGGATGTGCACGTGATGATCTTCATTGGTTTTGGCTTCCTCATGACCTTCCTGCAGCGCTACGGCTTCAGCAGCGTAGGCTTCAACTTCCTGATTGCGGCCTTCTCTCTGCAGTGGGCTACGCTCATGCAGGGCTTCTTCCATGGAATGCATGGGGGCAAGATCCACATCGGGGTGGAGAGGTATATAATCCTACTGTACATGTATGAATACACAAACCCTGACACATCATACATACTGTACAAACAATATGTTGACCATGCAAAATCTGTAAACTACTTGATTTAAGTTCTTACATTTTAGAGCAGGTCTGCAAACATCCTGAGACATGTTGGAAAGTCCACAAAGACACAAACAAGTCACGCTTTCTCCATACTTGATTTTAGCTTTTGATGAAAACAACCCAATCTATACAACTTCAAAAATATCCATCGTGTTGAAGCGAAAACCTGACAGAACATTATGTATTTTATTATTTTGTCTATTCCCTGCAGAAGCTACTATAGTGATGTCTTTTTTTTTTTATCTAACTCTGATTCTTCCAGTATGATTAATGCTGATTTCTGCACCGGCGCTGTGCTCATCTCATTTGGAGCCGTTTTGGGGAAAACAAGCCCCGTCCAGCTGCTGGTCATGGCGATATTTGAGGTCACATTGTTTTCAGTCAACGAGTACATCCTGTTGTCTGTCCTGGGGGTGAGTTGCAAAAACACATGCTGTTGCAGTAATTGGCTAAATATCTCAATGTGATGTCAGTTCTGTGAAACTGCAGTCTGCAAGAGACTAATTAACAAAATTGAAAAACTAAATTGGGGAATAAAACATTGCTGTTCATAAAATATATTTAATTTATCATTTTTCAAAGCAGATTGTGGCTGTTTGTTTCAGGCCAAGGATGCCGGAGGCTCCATGACCATCCACACGTTTGGTGCCTACTTCGGCCTAACGGTGACCCGAATCCTGTACCGGCCCAACCTGGATAAAAGCAAACACAGAAACTGCTCAGTCTACCATTCGGACCTGTTTGCCATGATCGGTAAGACCAACGCTGGAAATTTACTGTCTACTTTCCAGAGGAGTGTTTTTCTGCAACTACACCCAGATTAACAATTCTGTTTGTGTTGCAAGTGGTTGCTTCATGCTGTCTCAATGTTTATATGTTGAGCAATTACAAAACATACAGCTGTGCATGATTACACCCAAAGATTGGTGTTGAGGGTGCAGTCAGGGTGTGGAGGTTTAATACACTTAAACCATCAAACCCATTGAGAAGAGCAGCAATGCTTTTCTTCCATACTGTATACAATTTAGTGTGAATCTGCTCTCACATTGTGTTTTTTTCCTTGTTTGATACCAAACAGAAGTGTGGCTTTGAGTCACATTAATTTGACTCAAACTGAATTTTACTTTGTCTTAACACCAATGATTCACAACTTCTTTTGAATTCTAGCTTTTGGGGATTTTTGACCTCCCTATCCTTTAGATGAATCGTTATGTTGCCTAAGAGTGTGTTGCAATGAAGTCTGGTTTTTCCAGACTACAGATACTGTATATTGTATATGAAGCCGTAAACAGCCGTCCACATTGTGTTAACTGCAGGTAAGCATGAGTTAATCTCGGAGCGAGTCTAATACAATGACTGACAGCAGAGCAGCATGGTGACTGAACGTAGTGACAGAATATTACTGGCATACTGCATCCAGACTCAAAAACTTCAGATCAAACTATCAAAGGGCAATGCTGATCACACATGAATCACAATTTTGCCTATTTCTCTGAAATGTTTTCAGCAACACATTTTTTAGAGTACTGTTAACTTATTTGAGAAAGTAGGTGACCAGTTAGCCATTTCTTTCAGTTTCAAAAACGGACCATGTGTCCGTCAGACCAACAGACCACGTTGCTCCCATTGCTCTGATTTGTTGTTGGTCACATTTCATCCAGTGCTGCAAGTAGGCCTAATGACTTGGCACACAAAGTTTAAGCCTCTGACTTACAACTTGTTGGTCTTGTTTTGGGCCTTGAAAACAAGGATTTGTATCAAATACAAGAGCAAAAAGTTACACCAAGTGTGGCTGTATCTCACCCCCTTAACTGGGATTTACCTAAATTTAAGTCCTGATGTTGTCAGATAGCTGGACTAGATTGTTCCGTCTCATTGATAGTTGGATAAACCGATTGAAGGCTGTCCTATCGCTGTGCTTCTCAGGTACCATCTACCTGTGGATGTTCTGGCCCAGCTTTAACTCTGCCGTCACGGCTCATGGAGACGACCAGCACCGCACGGCCATGAACACCTACTACTCCCTGGCAGCCTGCACTCTGTCCACATACGGCATGTCCGCCCTCACAGCCCACGATGGCAAGCTGGACATGGTGAGGACACAATGATTTCAACAGGTCCTCCAAACCTCTCGACCATATGAGACATTTGTTCCTACCCTCTAATAACACCCATAGGAAACCTTATTAATTATACCCCTAGTGGTGGCGGGAGTTCAATCTTATATTTAAATGTAATGGTTGCCGTTTTGAACGTAGAGGTTGAGTTCAAACACATCTTAAACTGGTCAGTTTGCTTAGGTTTAGGAGACAAACCTCAGTTATGTGTAGAAAAAGATGGCGGTATGGGTTAAAATCAGACGTTACTGGCTCTTCTGAAGGTTACGTCGAACGCTGAACGTGACATTTGTAAAGTTAAAAAAAATTAAATCACGAGGCAACTTTATTTGTATTGGACTCTACAGCAGCAGTACAATTCAAAGTGCTTTAAATAAAACAAACGCATTATAAAAATTATATGAAAATTGTGCATAATAAATTGGGAACAGTAAATAAAAATTTAACAATTAATACAAAATTAGGAACATTTAATCAAACGGGTTGAATGCAGAATAAAATTCTCGGTGCAAATAATTAAAACAAAGGCAAAAGTGAAATGGAAGATCTTCAGCCTTGATTTAAAAGAGCAGAGCATTGGTGCAGAGTTTGTTGCAGATATACGGAGCATAGAAACTGAACGCCACTTCCCTTTTTTTTTGTTCTGGGGATGGCAAGCAGACCTGTCCCTGATGACCTGAGAGGCCTCTGTGGTTCATAAGTCACTAGTAGATCTGACGGATTGGCCCTAAACCATTTAGAGATTTATAAACCAGCAGAAGAATTTTAAAATGTATTCTTTGGGGAACAGGAAGCCAGAACAAAGACTTCAGAATTGGACTGACATGGTCAGCTTTCCTTGTGTTGGCGAGGACGCCGAGACACAGCGTTCTGAATCAGCTGCAGATTATTTTTTTAGGGAGACCTGTGAGGACCCCGTTCCAGTAGTCTACTGAAGACCAAGGCGTGTATAAGGTTTTCCAGATCTTGTTGACACATAAGATCATAGTTTTGAGTTTTATTTAGACCTGAACCCCGCTGTCCTGGGTGAAAGTCCTGTTTGTTTGACCGATCCACCACGACATTAAGTTCCATCTGTCGACCCACAAAGAGAGGTACACATCCGGGTCCTTTTTTAGTGAATTAATCTTCTAGTTGAACGTTACATAGAAAACCAAATGATAATTTGAACCTACTTTAATTTTTTTTTTAATTGTCACGGTTGTGTTCTGGGTAGAGTTGGCACAAACTACTCATTAAGTTAAGAAAAAGATCATAGTCTGGGTTCGAATCAAACGGTACTTCATTTCCTAAGAAATGTATGTTAAAAGTGACTTTCAGTCAGTTAAAGGGAACCAATCGTTTCCAGAACTGGAATGAAAATGATAGATATCATCCCAAAATAATGGGAAATGCATGTTGCAGCAGCAAAATATCATAAGTCCATGTTTTTAAATGCCTTTTTGTCAACAACCTCGGATTCAATTTGCTGTCCCAGAGAGAAGAAACTAGAAAATATTCACATTTAGAATTTTTACATTGTCGTTTATAAAAATTATTCAAACCGCATAATCAATTATCAAAAGTTGGTAATTCATTTAAAAGTTTACACGAATTGATTAATTGTTGCAGCTCTAATAAAAAGATAATGAAAAGTTGAATGTTTCACATGAAGACACCCCCCCCCAAAAAGTTAGTTTTGGAGGTTAATGTGAGTCAAACCGTGAATCATTGCCGTCTTGCTCGGAGTTCAGCTGTAAGTCATCCTGATATCAAGATGGGACTTCCCTGTGCTGACGGCGGTCAAACCTGCAGGAATTAGCAACTAACTGGGAGGACAGAGCAAGAAGTTAAGACAGATGTGTGTGTGTGTGTGTGGGGGTCAATACTAAATTCCCAAAAAGATGCGTTTCATCTGCATGCTGAAAACACACTTATACTTATACTTATACTTATACTTATACTTACACTTACACACACTTACACGCACACACACACACTTACACACTTACACACTTACACTTACAAACACTTACACTTAACCACACTTACACGCACACTTACACACACAAACACACAAACACACAAACACACAAACACACAAACACACAAACACACAAACACACAAACACACAAACACACAAACACACAAACACACAAACACACAAACACACAAACACACAAACACACAAACACACAAACACACAAACACACAAACACACAAACACACAAACACACAAACACACAAACACACAAACACACAAACACACAAACACACAAACACACAAACACACAAACACACAAACACACAAACACACAAACACACAAACACACAAACACACAAACACACAAACACACAAACACACAAACACACAAACACACAAACACACAAACACACAAACACACAAACACACAAACACACAAACACACAAACACACAAACACACAAACACACAAACACACAAACACACAAACACACAAACACACAAACACACAAACACACAAACACACAAACACACAAACACACAAACACACAAACACACACACACACAAACACACAAACACACACACACTTTTAAGTCATTCTAATAACTCTTTCTAGGAATCAACCAATCAGGTCCTGCATGGAGGTTAGTGAACCTGAATTTCTAGTTTCAGGGCAACTGCCTGCAGAGTTTCTAGAGGCAATAACACGCATGAGTGAAACTGTGTCCGTAGGAGTCATGTTGGTTTTGGAAATGGCTACTTCCACTTTTTTGTGGGATTTTGATTGCACTTTGGTGAAATAGTTACAAAAAAGTTACTAACAGCCACTTCCCCACATGGTCTTCAAAACATTTAGAAAAAAATGCATATTGTGAAGAATTTGTCATTTTATTAATCTTTCATTCATTCCCTCATTGTTCCCCAGTAAGGACTAAATGGCTTATAATGCCTCTAAATCCTTTCAACATGGAAAAAAAAAAAAACATTATGGGAAACTATAAATCTGAAAATGAAAAATGAATAGACAAAATTGCACCCTGGGTAACTGTACTGTTCTGGGCAGATATGATCACCTGCTGCAGAGGTTTATGCCAGCAGCTTGTTTTCTTTCTGCACAGAACCGCTATTTGTGTTTGTTGTAATCTCCCATCTGATTTATAGTTTACTTGGACATTTAACCTATGTGCAGCATGCAAGATTTAATGTAACAGTGCTCTTTATCTAAAGTGAAATATTTGAAGTTGGCTGATATTTTCTTCTCAGTGATTTAAGCCCCAGTGATCTAGTTTGTCTCTAATTGTTTTTTTTTTTTTAAAGATTTATCTATTTTAGATTAGGGGCCGTTCAGTATTTATGGAATGGACCACCGGAGGAAAATGGGGAGGTTCATGTCTTTGTATTTGAGGGGGAGGGTCACCCAATGTTAAACTGGGGAGGTCACCCAACTTTTGTATGAAAAACGGCAACATTTCAAAGTGACTTGTTGGTGCATACTTTTCCATGTAGCCCTGCCTCGGCCCCCCATCGCTGGGTCTGATCCAACAAAAACAACTTGGGAGTTGCTTTCTTTGAGAATGCAACCCTATAGTCAACTGCACCACCAGTTGCCAAAGTATGGTCACTGACATGAAGATGGAATATAACGAAGGTGACAAGCTCAAAGGTTTCGTGTTGCCTTGAGCTCTACAACCCACGGAAAATACCGAGCACCCACATGTGCCAGACTGCCTGTAGGCTACATTAATTTAAAATGAAACCTTACAGTTGGGGCTAAGTGGAGCATGTGAGCGCTGATCACGGTTACATGTCAGTTCAACCTGTCATTGCCAATCCTATCGGTTTGTGAGAAGTGGCGCTGATGAGAAAGCAGAGGTTAGTCATGGTTGGAAAACAGTGGCTATCTGTACATCTTTGCAAAGCATAAACCAGAGCTGAAGGCATCAATACATTGTTTCAGAGGGTCATGCCTTCCCCCCCCATCATTTTGGAGGGACATAGAAAAATATATTGCTGGCAAAGGGAGGGTCTAATCTATTTTGACTAAAGATCCCAAAACTTCCTCTGGTAGCCCCTTGAAAATGCACATTAATCATTTCTGTAAATGTACCAGTGTTAGCCACATGGCAAATATTTAGCTGTAGTCCTAGTGGTGGGAGGAAACCCCATGCAAACACAGGGGAACATGCAAACTCCATACAGAGACTCTGCCTGGACCGGGGACCAGGCCCTACCTGGACCGGTGATTGAAACTATTTGAGTCAGCCTTTAACCGGGGCCATTGCCAGGACTTTAGAAATACTGAGGTCACAAGTCTAAGTCTCAAAGCATCCTGCCCAGAGACCTTTAAAAATTATCAATTTAATAACCCAAAATTCCATGCAGTTTTAAAACCATTAACTCAAAGTTCTTCGTCAATACAGGTTGTTTATTTCTCCCACTGATACGACCTACAGGAGAGTTTAATATGTACGCGTGGTCACGGTCCGTGGCAGGAATAGTCGCAGTTTAAATGCATTGTGAAATGGTCAAGTTTGGCTAAGAACAAATCTACTTGGTAAACATAAGAAAAAGATTGTGGTTTGGGTTAAAATCTGTTTATATTTTATTTTTTTAAAAACATCACTTCGGTAATGCATCTTAAACTTCATCACCTTACTTCCTGCTTTGCTACCATCATATTTATTTCAGCCACTAGAGGGCGCCACCACTATAAATGTAACAGTTGTAATTGCTACTAGCTAAAAAACGACTTATGTGGTTCTTTGGGGCACAACAGCCTCTTTGGCAATTAAACTTTCTCCATTTATTTCTATTAATGGTGTAAATGATATGTTAATTTAAATGACTAAATTGTGTAGGCCTAAGCATTTGTTTTTGTAGTGTCCATATAAAAAACAAGTTATATTAAAAATTCCCAGGAAAACTATTCAGGAACTCAGTTCCATGTACAGTGCAGGGCCGTATGTTTATATTTTATGCTTAAATAAAAGACATAAACATGTAGTCTCACCCCTTTTATTTTATTTTTTTTCCCTTCCTAGGTCCACATCCAAAATGCTGCCTTGGCTGGCGGAGTCGCAGCAGGAACAGCTGGTGAAATGATGCTGACGCCGGTCGGCTCCATGATCGTTGGGATTCTTGGCCGGGATCATCTCGGTTCTGGGCTACAAGTACCTCTCAGTAAGGATGATTCCGTATTTTATGATTTAAGTCAGCGGTGATACGGTGGAAGGGGGAAGGAGACTCAGCTAATGGTTAAAAGATTTGTGTCAATTGTTTCTGCTGTCATATCTGGGAAATGATCAAATCTATTAACAATAAAGTGGAAAGCCGGTTTCAGTTAATGGATGTGGGATATTTTAGAGAGCTGATGTAGTCATAAGTTTCATTACTGCTGCAATCAAACCCTACCTGCTGTACCACTCACTGCCTCAAATGTAGTGTTCCCACTGAGAGACACCTTTTACAGAAATATTAGTGTTCATGGAACAGCGGAGCTGCAAATATGAATGGTTTAATCAGTTTTAAGTTAACCGCCAACTTCTAAAATTGATCTGTTTGAGACATTTTCTCAATTCTGATTGCAGCTTTGTTAAATTAATATTTTCTAGTTTCTTCTCTCCTTTTGTGACGGTCAACTGAATTTCTTTGAGTTGTGGACAAGCCATTTGAGGATGTCACCTCAGGCTTTTTGGGGAACACTGATCTGCATTTTTCAATATTTTCTGATATATTATAGACCTAAAAATTACTCCACAGTGGGAAAGTGTTCACCAAATGTTATAAATTAAAGACAGATGTGCAGTTTAGTTTTTTCCCTCAAGTTTTAGCTATAACAGTCTCACATGATCAGCACTGTCTCTTCTACCCCCCCCCCAGCCCATACTGGAGGGAAAACTGAAGATCCAAGACACCTGCGGGGTTCACAACCTGCACGGCATGCCCGGCGTCCTGGGTGCTGTTGTGGGAGCTGTGACTGCAGCCGTGGCATCCAAAGACGTTTATGGAAAAGGGTAATCCTTTAATCTGTGCTGCCTCATTCGTTTCAATGGGAAAGTGTGTCCAAACGTGTAACTAGTACAGTATCTAAACCAGAGAACGTAGCGGTATAAACACTTTAACAGTCAGTTTGGCCGCGATAAGACACAAACTACTTGGTAAAGTTTGGGAAAAGATTGTGGTCTTGGGATAAAATACTTACAGTACATGATGCAGCTGCGTTTCTTCCAGAAAGTTACTACTACTTTGCATAGACTGTATAAGAAATGGACAATTGGACGTTGTTTTTATCAATGAAGTCTATTAGAAGCTCTTTCTCGGTGATGCTGAGCGTTACTGCCCAGCCTCCAACTGAGCTGGAAGACGTAGATGTGATGTGAGCAACCTGTCTGAAAGCTGTAAGTCTTCTGGTAGCTGTGCAAGAGAAATCTCAATCATTCCCAATCAGCAGATGGAGGGCATAGGTGTATCTTTGGAGAGAACATGGGCACAAGCTAATTACTGCTAACATGCTAGTTAACATTAGTAATTAAACCTAAACTAACTTCCTGCTTTGCTCCAGTCATAATTGCTATTGCCACAAGAGGGCGCCATCAATATTGTGACTATAAGGTGTAATTGCTGCATGAACAAATGTGTCTCTTTGTGTGCGCCCCTGTGTGTGCTCCTGTATGCATTTTCTCATAGAAATTACAATGGTAATGGCCTCGAGCATGTGTGCCAAGAGAAGCCCAAACGGGTTTTGCTGCAGGAGTGTTCACAGTTGCAGATAATATCTCTTTGACGTTGCTGACAGATGGCAGCTTTCATCAGGGTGCTCTCCCATTCATCATTTACTGCAAAGTCAACATGCAAAGCCCTGCTAAAAGACACTAAATCTGTGGTGACAGTGCAGGCTGTTCTCATGAACCATACATGTACATCGCCAAGAAAAGCAATGCACTGTAATTCATCTGTATTCCATGTATTTATTACTTCATGCACCACATTGACTTGCTGTATAACTTGCTTAGGTTTGCATTGGGAGGGAGTGAGGGTGGGGGTCCTAAAGCACAGGGCTTTTTTAGGCAGGGGAGCAGAGTTCGTGTCTTAGACATTTTCTGGGTGAAGTTTTGTGTTTTCCCTTAACTTCTGTGTCCCGGGAGCACTTCTTAAAGGAACACTGTGACTTATTGGGACTTTAGCGTATTCCCTGTTACCCCAGAGTTAGACAAGTCCATACATACCCTTCTCATCTCCGTGCGTGCTGTAACTGTCTGACGCCCCCGGCATTAGCTTAGCCTAGCACAGATGCAGCAGGTAACCGGCTCCATCTATGAACTGTCATGTGACAAGACCAGCAGGATATAATACAAATTGTTGTGTATAAGTTTTTGTTGATAAGAATGTGTTGATCAGTGTTATGTAAAGTCTTGTTACTATGTTTTCAGTGTTATCAGAGTTAAAACTACTACAGACTAATCCATATCTTTCTCATATGGCCATATATTCCTCTCCTGTTTCAGTATGGAAGACGTGTTCCCGGATGTGGCAAAAGGAGACATCACAGCGTCTTACCAGGGTGTCCGTCAGGCCATTTCCCTCGCTGTCACCCTCGGCATGGCCCTGGTGGGGGGGGCTTATCGTCGGTATGTGTCACGTCTTCATTATTCTGATAAAGACCTCTCAAACTGGACAGTTTAACAAGAGGAAAAACAACCCAGCATTGATTCAGAAACCAGTTTCAAGTCTTGGCATTACATGGCTAGGAGAATATTAGAGGTCATGCATATTATATTAGAGGTCAACTGTATTTCAATGTGAATCATAACGCACCGTTGACATACAACCTCTGAAACACTAAAATAACTCGTTTAACCCTTGTCCTCCCGTCCGCTATGAAACTTTTGGTTTTTCTCTGTCCGAATTAAAACAACTTAAACCTTTTTTTTCTTTTTCTGCGCTTTTTAGATGTTTTTGTTTCAACATTTTTAAAAAAAAAAAATTCTCTTTTTGGGACGTTTTGGTTGATAGAAACTCAAATTTTTGATAGAAACTTTTAGAAATTGGTCTAATTTGGGGGACCCGAGGACAACAGGAGGGTTAAAGTCATATTCAGATGCTAATAAACTTAGACGTCTAGACAAATCAGCACTTGCTGGGAGGATTCATTGAAAGAATGATTTTATAATGTATTGTGCATGCAGGTGCTACTCCCTCAGCTGGCAGAATTGAGTCTTTTGCAAACTCTTTTCATTGTTTTGTTGAAGCTCTCATCAGCTCATTCTTTATTTTACTTTCTCCAAACGGAGATCATTATGGGTAAAGTGTCTTCTCTCGTGCAGGGTTCCTTCTGAAGCTTCCTATCTACGGAGCTCCTCCTGACACCATCTGCTTTGAGGACAACATCTACTGGGAGGTGAGTTCCATGCAACCAGATGTTAACCCTTTATTTTACCAGTCTGTAGTTGCTGAAATTCATTTTCCTGCTAATTTCTCAAGATGAGAGAGACACACACACACACACACACACACACAACCTGGTATGTCTCTTTTGTGGTGCAGGGAATTGATTTCTAAAGTAAAAGAAAATTCCTGCACACTTGTCACCTTTGCATGGTCTGAATTTTCTTTCTTTAGATGTTTTCAAAGATATTCCATGGAAAATTGTAATTTGGCTATAATTACATGGAGACAGTGTTTTACACTCTCAATTAGTCCTTTTATTTTTATTTTAAGTGATTTAAAACTACAGTCTTAGTCTGAGCAGACGGTCAGCTGAACATGCATTAATGTTACTACAGATGGAACACAGGCTACTGCCTGGCTAATGGAGGATACACCCAGCAATATTTATTTGGGTTTAAATGGAGCCATTCTATCAAGGAAATAAAGGTTCTCTATAATTAGTACCACATTATATAGCTCTGTCCTGGAAATGAAGTTGTGACTCCCTTTTTTATGGGTGTTTTATTTTCTAATAGTTGCCCGCTAGTTTCCTGGAAAGAGGCCTGTAGTTGTGTGGCCTTTACCGAATTATTGGGGAAATATGGACCGTGTTAAATTGGTGCATTCCCAATGAATACATTACAAATAAATGGTAATCAAGTCAATAGAAATCAGCTGAAAATGCAAAGATTTGACTTTTTTTTTCTACAGGCAAGACCATAGAAACCTTCCAACACTCCGCATCATGACTTATTTAATTGGGTTGAAATGTTAGGAAACTTGTTATGAAATTTAATACCTATAAAATAAACCGTCACCGTTGAAACCTTTTGCAATCTAGCCTGTTTTGGTGACACTGTGGCTCTTAAATACAACAAAGATGTAGATTTTCCATTTCCCTAAGCTCTCATATATGGAGAATGACCATTCAATAATACATGAGACAGACGGGTTTAAAAGACAGGTTTTTCAAGGAAGTTACTTATTTTTTTTTACCAAATTATGTAGTTCCATGTTATTTTAAAAGCACATTAAAAACAACCCTTCACCCTCAAGACATTTTGCAATTTACCGTGTTATTTTGGTCCCACGTGGCTTATAAAACCACCACAAATGAAGTAGATGAAGCATCTTTTCCACTTGAGTCCATGTGGCGTTCCCTGACTCGCGGCCAGATGGCGCCGTCGCTCTGAGTCAGCCAATCAGTGGCTGTGATGCTGATGAGACGGTGTCCACCAGGTGGAGCAACTTTACACCACAGGTTACCAACCAGGTGATCACACCTTTCAGCGTTGGGCTGAGGTCATTTAGATTTCCCCACAATGCAACACACATCTGTGGTTCATGCTATTTTTTTATAAATTAGGTAGAAAAGCACATCTAATACATGCGTATTATATGTTGAAGGAAATGCAGATGTATGCCTCTTTTTCATGGGTTATATTTGGTTTGGGTGTATATATATTTTTTGGTATAGGATATAAATCACCACAACAGACTCCCAACTACAAAAAACACACAATACAACAAATAACACCACCTAATTATTCAAAAGGACAATAATCTGCATCATAATTAAGCAATACTCTCTCCAGTGATGATCCAGTCTACTTTTAAAAGGGTTGTACTTTTTGATACAAAGGAATTCAATTAAATATATTGTTTTGACACTTTAGCTGTTAATTCATAAAGATATTTAGGAATTAAAGATAAATGAAGTACACTGACCAAATACTTATAATTCCTTGAAAGGTTTTTGTTCCAGGTTTAATACCTGACTCTAAAAAAAAATAAAAAATACTTGATTGATCAAGTCTTTGTAGTTTTTAATTCTTAAATGTATGTAATATGCATCTGAACAAAGGACAAATGAGCAGTAGTGTACATGCAGCGCTCCAGAGACCTGGACGACGTTGACCTTTAAGACAAAGAGCACGGCGAGGAAACTTAAAACTACTGAAGGGCACCTTGAAAAGTGACGATGAAGACTGTCTTTAGCCTGGAAGATGGTGCGGTGTTGGAGAGCAGGTGGGGGGGGTCGTAAAGTCTAGAAACTCAGCTATCTGTCTCCCTGTCTGTCTCAGGTGCCCGGAGACGAGGAGGACCATAAGGACAAGCAGACCGCTGTGAGGATGACGGAGACCGAGAGGCTCAACGCTTAGACGCACAGACTGTCTCTCTCTCACACACACACACACACACACACACACAGACACACACACACACACACACACACACACGCACAGACACACACACACACGCAGACTGTATCTTACAGACACACACACACACGCAGACTGTATCTTACAGACACACACACACACGCAGACTGTATCTTACAGACACACACACACGCAGACTGTATCTTACAGACACACACACACACGCAGACTGTATCTTACAGACACACACACACACGCAGACTGTATCTTACAGACACACACACACGCAGACTGTATCTTACAGACACACACACACGCAGACTGTATCTTACAGACACACACAGGAGCATACATTCAGGTCAGGCTGACAGTGATGTTGATGAATTTGCTTCTTTCCTTCGGTGTGAGTTTGTGTGTGTACACACTTTGAGGTTTTAACATCCTAGTACTCAAGTTTGTAAAAAAAAATACTAATTCAATGGCATTGTATTCATTTCAACTGCCACATGTCTGGGTTTTTTATGTGTAAAACCTTTTTAAGAGAAATAATAAAATGTAAAACCTTCCAGTACAGGTGATGTGTGTCATTGCCAGCTTTGGCCACTAGATGGCGTCCTGGAGGTGCACCGCTCCGTGCTGCAGGCCTGCGAGGGCAGAGACTGCATTGGGAAGGGATGTGTATTTGATGAAAAGAGGCTGTCTAATTAACCCTAAACAGACCAAGACACGGGTACAGAATGAGATTTCAGCTGCCGGTTCAAACCAAAGACAAAGTGACTCCTTCAGAGCCAGAAACCGCGTTGGCAGAAATAACATTTATAAATGGTTATAATTTCATAGTAAACAATTGTTTTCTTAATTTTCAATAAAGGATTTTCATTCAACACAAGAGGTGTTTTTTTTTTTTTTTTTGTATATGCATTTTATCTCCTAATGGTTAAGGCTTTTCTGTGATTAAAATGTTCATATAATTGATTATTTACAATAGAAATCTCTTTTTTTTTTTTTTGATTGGTCTAAATTAGATGCTAGCATGATGAAAAAAGAGCTAATCATGGTTAATTTTTTTTCATTGGAAAAATCATTTGTCATTTAAAGTGACTATTATGACTGAATGAGACTTCAGTTAGATCATACTAATCATAAATCATATTGATGGAAATAAATGACCTATTTTAGGAAATGATTGAATTTTCCTTTTTAAAGTGTTTATTGTTCAGGGATTTATAATCTTCTTATAAAATGTGAGGTAAGTGCAATCAAGTCTGTGCATATGATGGCCAGTCAGTTTCTTCTCAATGGCATAATTACTGTATAGCAATCACGGCTGAAGGGGTTAATGCTGCCAATCCAGATTTGCCGCTCACTGTAATTTACAGTTTCACTTTTAGGATCAAACGGGAGATGAAAACTGTGTCGACGTTGGATATGGTCTCAGGGCCTCATTGTGGAAGAGGAAAGAGAAGGAAATAAACCATTGGCTTGAATGGATGTACCTGGAACATTTCCAACACTTGCCAGACTCCTTTGCCAAAACCATTAAATTTTACCTCATGGAACACGGGGAGTTGCTGCTCTACCGCTGCCTCCATCGGTTAGTTTGTGTTGTGTGACTTTGGTGTCTATAAAGGGTTGGTTCAAATTCACCAAAGTTGAACAATAAGGCAAGAAACTAAGCGATGGAGGCAGCGGTAGAGCAGCAACTCGTGAGTTTCTTATTGAGGTAAAATTACTGTTTTTGGCAAAGGAGTCTGGTGGATTTGAAGCAAGCAGAGAGAACAGCCTCAGTTCCTTGTTGTTGTGGACTGTCAAAGCAACCTTTTAAGAGACGAACTATACTTACTGATTTATTCCATCACAACTGACTGTCAAGGATAACACCAACATTTCTTTAGTGATACAATTTTTGTTTTTGTCAGTGCCCATTGAGATAATCATCCATAAGTCCACTCATGGTGAATCCAACACATTCTCACTCTTCCCCATTGCGTAAAATACGGACGCTTGGGCATGTGCATTTGGCGTTCGTTATTCACGCTAAAAGTCTCCTTTAGCAGCGGGACTCTTGTCCTCTATGGGTCGGGACATGCGGCACAAGAATGCGACAGGTTTAGGAAGATCATGGGTGGGGTTATAAAATGTGTTTCTGGGACACGCGGGGACAAAAATTGGACACAAACCCCTCCTGGGTGAAAGTACTGTCGTTTGAGCCATCCACCACCCCAACCAGACTCCTTACGCAGCTTTTTGGTCTTTCATACGACTCGCTCGTCATACCAGGTCGTCATACCAGGTCGTCATACCAGGTCCGCGGCCGTGCTGCTGCCCCCCCGGTGCGTTGCATGACTTTAGCGTGTGTATCTGACGCAGAGAGTTGGGAGTGAACGGGTTGGCTAAATCAATGTAAAAGATGATCCTTTCAAATTGAAATCTTGTCTCCCAGTCATGAAAGTCTGACTTCTTCTTCAGCACTAAAATTTAAGTTGTCTGCTACCATGGTTACGGAGCATGGCTGCAGGAACTATTATGTCATTTAGATTTTTATCCAAAGGGACCTACAGTTCCTGTATCCTGTATATCAGAGGCTGCACGCACCTGGAGCAACTAAGGGTTAAACGTCTTGCTCAGGGACACATTGGTTGATGTAACACAGTGGGAATCGAACCCTGATCTCCCACATCAAAGGCATGTGTCATATCCATTGTGCCATCACTTCAGGAAATTACAACCATAATAAAAATGACATTTATTTTAATGAATTGGTTATTGATATTTACCTACTCCCTTTTAAAATTAGGTTTGTAATTCATAAATGCATAATTTGATGAGAGTCTGCCAATTTGACACTCGTCAGTTGTGGAAACTTTCCCGGAGGGTCAACAGTACAGAAGTAAGCTTGCCTATAACACGAAAGCACATTTTGGGATTCTTCATAAATGAAATCAAAGGTTAAAAAGCCCAATAGACCCGAGTCAGAAACCCCAGCGACTGTACCTGAAGTGGCAGCAGCACCTCTCCACCTGTCCCTCCCACAGCGACCCTGCTAGCAACAGACGACGGAGCAGCTAACTGTTGATTTGATTTAATTCAGTGTGTTTTATACCCTTTGTGGCTCATGGTTTGAGCTTGTGTAGGCCTCCTTCTGTACCAGTGTCCTAGCGTCCTGCGTTACCCGTGCCTAGTTTTTCCCTGTCTTGGATTTTGGATTCCATTATTTTTTCCACTTGTGGAGCGTTGGATCGATGCACTGTGGTGGTGGACTTTGGCTGAAAATGTCACTCGCAAATTTTTCAGCACCCCCAACACAAAATATGTTTCTGGGTCAATGTTACAGAGCAGACATTAAATGCAAAGTCAATTCAGAGCTGAAGTTACTTCATCTGACTCCATGGCAACATTACACCTAAAAGGAACTCTGTTGCCAAACCTCAATTCATATTCATCCCAGAATAAAAACAAACAAGAATCAATATTCTCTTAAAAATCATACTCCAGGCTTAACGGGAGTCATTTAAATTGTTATCAACCCTGTGAGCTGAGAAGTAAAAATGTTGCCTATGTTGTGTTTTTTTTTGTGTTTTTACAACCCAATCATGTTTATCTTGCGTATAAAACTGCATGTTTTTTGCCATTTCTCAGTTTGTGTTCTATTAACATTGTATTTTAACTTTGGTAAGCAAGCTATTAGCACACTTTAATGATGTCCTTCCTGTTTGTCTGCCTCTCGGAGACATTAATCGCCCCTCTACGAGAGGCCCCTTGCAGGCTGCAGGGGCACCTCGTATGATCCCCCCCATTTTAGTGATGGTACCTCGGCGTGAACAGGCGTCGCAGCCTTTTCCCAGGAACGAGAAGACAGGTGGACAGCTGTTTACTGAATAGGCGCTCGCACTGAAGAGCTTAATTGAGCTTCATAGGGCTAATTAAAATGCAGGGAAAAAAATAATCATGATTATGGTAATTATTCTATTGTCTAATGTGTCTTCCGGAGATGTGCTTGTTTGGCATCATACCTGCAATATGTTGGAGGCTCTGAAAAAGAAAAAAAATCAAAATCTTTTTGCAAGTGTGTACCTCAGCTATCATTACACTAGATGAAATGCTAATTGTTTTAATTTCTATTGCTTAAGATATATTCTGCAATGGGCTGGTTTAATGACTGCATAATCACATCTAATTAAATGCTGCAGAACAAATTATCATACAGGGAAGAGCTTTGATCAAGTTTAATGTGTAAAACAGAGAAAAAGATTTAAATCCAGGTTGTGCTTTAACGTCTATTGTTCAATCTGAAAGCAAAAAAAAATAGATATTAAACACTGAGCTCATGTCTTCTTTATTTCAGGGACATTAGATGTAGAAATAATCCTATAGTTTAGTGTAGTTTATTATAAGGCCAGCCTGGTCTTTCTGGGGTCCAAAACAACATTAAATCAGACAATGTTAAAACATTTCATGACACAATCAGAAAAGAAACACAAGAAACTATAACAAATATATAGAAAAAGAGAATAACGAGGAAACAACCACAACAAAAACACAAGAAAAGATCTATCTAAAAGACAAAAATGACATTACGTTAACTGCTGCGATATTGATCAGTGACTTGATCATCTTTTATTTTGAAATCTAGGCATCGGTTCCAGTTTTTTTTCATATCTTTTTGTCATATTTCATCATTATACTTTTGAGTTTTTATTGTCTTTTTTTGTGTTTGGCTCAAAGAAAATCTTTAATTGGATTCATAAAATAAAATAAAATGACAGTGACTTCAGTACTTCAACATCAACATGTTGTGTGTGCACATTTTAAGCATTGAAAGAATTATACCCTTTATGTACAATGTGTGAAATGACAGCAGTAATATTTTTTTGTATTAAGAGAAACTTCTCGTCATACAAAATCCTGAAAATGCTCCCAGTCTTTTATAAAATTCTGCCTATGTTGTATGCTTGAATACTATAATTATACACGATTTCCCACTTTCCTTCAGTTGAATATGAGGATTAAATCCGATATTGTGCTCTTTTTCATATCACCTTACTTCTTCTAATCATGTGGCCCTCGAGCAAGGCACGGCACGGGAATGGTGCTGATGAGCGCCTCGGGCTACACGGGCTTGTACTCAGCAGCTGTAGCCTCCTGTGGCTCAGCCTGCAGCTTGTATGTGATTGTTGTCCGTAACACGGCTCTGGAGGGGAACATAATGGGTTAATAGGCTCCCCCAGGACCTCCCGGGCCCCTGTGGGAGCCCTCAGCCTGCGCACAGCCCCACGGAGGCCGCAAAGGGCCGACGTGGGGGATCCCACACGCCGATGGGACGTCCGAGCCGGATTAGATTCATAAACACACGAAAAAATAATATTAATCTTTATTTTTTTTGGTCACTTTATGTGGAGATGATTGTGAGCAATGTTGGTCCAAACCAAGTAGATAATTACCTTTAAGTTTAACCAAATAATCAAAAAAGATGTGGTGAAAAAAAATAATCTATACGGGCATGAACTAATAGTGTAGTTGTCAAAAAAATAATACAAATACAAATACAAAAAAATAAAAAAAATAGTCTAGTCAGTAGGCTACAGTGCTGCTCATGAGTATAGGAACCCTTAAGTTGAATAAAAAGAGGAATAAAAAGAAAAAAAAATCTTCTTTTGGAAATTAATCTTAATTACATTTTTTTTATAAAAATCCAGCCTTTAAGGACACCAATTTTCTTTGTGAATGAATAATGTATCGTTATGTATTTAATAATAAAAAATGTACCTGCCTCTATGGGAATTTAACATACAGGGGGTGTATACTTATGCCCCTGTATTTTAACATAGGGGGGTGTATACTTATGCCCCTGTATTTTAACATAGGGGGGTGTATACTTATGCCCCTGTATTTTAACATAGGGGGGTGTATACTTATGCCCCCTGTATTTTAACATAGGGGTGTATACTTATGTCCCTGTATTTTAACATAGGGGGTGTATACTTATGCCCCTGTATTTTAACATAGGGGGTGTATACTTATGCCCCTGTATTTTAACATAGGGGGTGTATACTTATGCCCCTGTATTTTAACATAGGGGGTGTATACTTATGCCCCCTGTATTTTAACATTATACTTATGCCCCCTGTATTTTAACATAGGGGTGTATACTTATGCCCCCTGTATTTTAACATATACTTATGCCCCCCTGTATTTTAACATAGGGGTGTATACTTATGCCCCTGTATTTTAACATAGGGGGTGTATACTTATGCCCCTGTATTTTAACATAGGGGTGTATACTTATGCCCCCTGTATTTTAACATAGGGGTGTATACTTATGCCCCTGTATTTTAACATAGGGGGTGTATACTTATGCCCCTGTATTTTAACATAGGGGGTGTATACTTATGCCCCTGTATTTTAACATAGGGGTGTATACTTATGCCCCTGTATTTTAACATAGGGGGTGTATACTTATGCCCCCTGTATTTTAACATAGGGGGGGTGTATACTTATGCCCCCTGTATTTTAACATAGGGGGTGTATACTTATGCCCCTGTATTTTAACATAGGGGGTGTATACTTATGCCCCCTGTATTTTAACATAGGGGGGTGTATACTTATGCCCCTGTATTTTAACATAGGGGGTGTATACTTATGCCCCTGTATTTTAACATAGGGGGGTGTATACTTATGCCCCTGTATTTTAACATAGGGGGTGTATACTTATGCCCCTGTATTTTAACATAGGGGTGTATACTTATGCCCCTGTATTTTAACATAGGGGGTGTATACTTATGCCCCCTGTATTTTAACATAGGGGGTGTATACTTATGCCCCCTGTATTTTAACATAGGGGGTGTATACTTATGCCCCTGTATTTTAACATAGGGGGTGTATACTTATGCCCCTGTATTTTAACATAGGGGATACTTATGCCCCTTTTTTAACATAGTTTACTTATTGGTGTCCTTTTAACATAGGGGGTTATACTTATGCCCCCTGTTTTTCATTTATATACTTATGCCCCTGTACAAACAGGGCCAACACTTACTATATGTTAAGACATATCAAAATGTTATTTGTAGCAGTAAATGTGGTGATATATGCATGGATGTAGTGTGAAGGGCATTAACTAATAGTGTAGTTTAGTCAACCAATACTTGTACATATCGTGGAATTTAATGTGCAATCTTGCCAATAAACCCAAATGTCATAATGTCATAATGAGCTGTCATCATGACACAGATTATTAACACATTTGAAAGAAAATAGGCTGTAAACATTGCAAACAGAAATTCATAACGTAGCTGACTCACCCCAATGAAACATCATGATAAAAGTGCACAAATGGAAAATATCCCTCGTCTGTGTGTTACCCGGTGTTGCTACAGTCCTCATGTCCGCTGCTTTACACCTTGCACTGCAACTATGACATGTTGACCTCCATTAGTTCTGATGGTCCAGTGTTTGAATAGTCGACTGTTCTGTGTGTAAAAACCCTCCCATAATAAAAGTATAATGTACCAAACTTCATATACTTTGGAGACTTTATGACTTAACATCTCTGCCTTCCTGTTACATAAGATACTCATCTGATTGCATAATTATTCCATGTGCTTCTGTTTTTGCTGAGACACATTCTGAGTGGAAATTGCACTCCGAGTATAAATATCAACCGTTTTGGTGGTGATGCATCTGGAAGCGCACACTCATCAGAGTTAATTTAACGCTCGTTATAGTTTTTGAACATTCGCCCCCAAATGCTGCAATCAACTCTGATTTATTGTCACTGAAAAATATGGAAATGTGGAAATGTTGCTGTCTTGTTTGAGCTGCACGGGGCAATGTGCAGACAACAGAACTTGAGATGTTGCATAGAGACTTCGAGCGACAAATCGGGGTTCTGGCTGTCAGATTTCTGTCCGTTTTAATCGTTTAGCGCCAGATTATAACCGAGCTGTGGGCCCTTTGTCACTAGCTTGTACCTTATTGTCTATAAAGCAATTTGTAATACCCACCTGAATTACAAATTAGATATCATCACTGAGGTAATGTCCTCTTTATTTTGAGGATATGGATGTTGTTGTTTTTTGCATTATGTCCCTGTGTGCAACTTTAAATTTTCTAGGAAATCAGATGCATTTCAAAGTTCTGGCTGTGATTGTCATATCTGAGTCAGTTTCATGCTTTTAGTTCCAGATTATATATAAGAGCTGTGATCGTGGGCCCTTTGCCACTGGGTTTCATAGGTTATACCTTATTGTCTTGCATTCAATCTTAATCTTAATAAATTCCTCCAACCTGACTACAGATTCAATATCCAACACTGAGGTAATGTCTCTTTATCATGGGAATATAGATGGGGTTGTTGCAAGCGATTCCTGTGTGCAACTTGCAACTTTCTGGGAAATCGGATGCATTTTGTGGTTCCGGCTATCAGAGTTCAGTCCGTTTTATTCTCTGATCATAGACCATTCGTCACTTCTCCGAAAGCAGCCGCCACCCGCTGATAGGTTGTGACTGATGCCAGCTAAGCAGGGTGATGATGAAGCATGGGCGTCGATGGGGGATGCTGACTAAACGCAGGAAGTTGTTCAGCTGGAGAGGGTTTCAGCCACTTGACTGAAGGGAAATTGCCTTCAGTGCTCTACGAGTACTTGGGAGTGCTTCACTTAAATTTCCTCCCTGGAAAATGGCTAGCCGTGTGAATGCCAAATCAACAAAAGAAGTGGCAGTGTTTATTTCGGGGCCTCTTTCATTCCTCGCCTGTGTTCAACAAATCCTGCGTGTGAAAGCAGAGTGCAACCTACCACGGCTGGACCCCCCCCCATGTCCTGCGTGAACAAATCATTTAATTTATTCTACTTTACACATGACTTACAGCTTGTTGAAAACACATATGTACGGAGCTGTGTAGAAAAGGAATTTCAAGAGGTTTTGAATTTCTTCTGCAGTGGGCTAATCATATTTACATAATGTGTGTGTGTGTGTGTGTGTGTGTGTGTGTGTGTGTGTGTGTGTGTGTGTGTGTGTGTGTAAGTTAGATTTCTATACTTTGTTAATGCTGTTACCCATTTAGCTTTAGAGGAAATTATTAGGGAAGGAGAGGGGGAGTTTTATGTATTATTTGTAGGGTATTTGTAATTTTTCTTACCTCTGATTTAAATTGTAATTCTGTCTCTTGAGCTGCAAAAAGCAGAGAAAATATCTTTCTATTGCCATTTCGGTTTATAATAGAGTTTGGGCACCCAGATCAGTTGGTAGCACGGGCTCCCATATATATATACAGTGTATATATATATATATATATATATATATATATATATATATATATATATATATACAGAGGTTTACTCCTTGCTGACCTGCGGCCCTTTGCCATGTGTCATCCCCCCTTCTCCCTTTTCATGTCTTCAGGTGTAAAAAAAAATCAATTCATTCACTTTCATCGTTTAAGATTCAAAGTTGGGTTAACACTGTGGTGTTTTGAGACATTAGGAAGAATGGTGTTGTATTTTTCTTTCTACATACAGGGAAGAGCCTTTTTCTTTTGAAAATGTGATCCACAAGGTTCAGCTGCCCTCACCCCCCACCAAGTTTTTTATCCAATCAAAGAAAAGTATTACGTGGTTAAATAAATAGGTGCTAAAATGTGTTAAAAGTGAAGTGCCCTTACATCAACATTACATGTTTTGCAAAAGTTAAAGCCTAAAAGGTTTCAGATAAAAACATCTTATCACAAATCCAAAGAAACATTAAGTCAACTTCTGCCACGTTCTTCTTTAATAAGCAGCTTTTCCTCAGACCCCATTCTGCGCGTCTCTATTACTTTAATTCCTTTTGGTCATTATATCATTGATGCGTCTCGCTGTAATTCACACTTCTCTTTATCCTTCCTCAAACTGCATACTGGGCCTTTAATTCAGCCTAAAATGACTAAGCAAACCCAAAATGTAAGACCCTTTGATAGAACAAAAAAGCTTTTGCAATTAGGAAGATCTAAAGAAATCATATTCATGCACCAGCTGAGTCACCACTGTGACAGGGAAGGATCGCATTTAGGGCAGAATGAGGTAGCCTCTAATCCCAGCGTCCTGCGAGGTCCCCTGGCTTAGCACCCGGCGCTAACAAGGCCTCCCACCGGACCCATTACAAGAGGAAAAACCAACAAAGACAGTTATTACACACTCCTTATGAAAGACACCAGGGGTGAAAGGGGGCAAGCTGGACACTACGGGAACAAAAGAGCACTGACCGAGGCCCCCCCCCCCCCTACCCTCCCACCCTCACACCCTTTCCTGGAGGCATTGTGGAGGTGCGTGACTCCAAGGGGAGAGCAGAGGTTGGGGGCTTCATGGCCTGTTAATTGAGTGAGCCCATTGAGGGAGCATGTGGCTCAGCAGAGACTCACTGGGGGCCGAGTCAATGCTGTGAAGGCAGGGGAGCGGCTAGGAAGTCACGCTAGGCTAGCTGGGAGAGAGAGAGAGAGAGAGAGAGAGAGAGAGAGAGAGAGAGTAAAACAAAGTGAAATTAACTTTAAGCAACACGTTTTTGAGTCTTTTGAAGACAAAACATGCCTTCACATTCCCATACATTCTTGAAAGCGTCCACATCCTGCATCTTTACATAGGATTCATGATCCAAATGAGATGACAGAGAGAGAGAGATGACAGTGTGAAAGTCAAAATTGGCCTTTGTGGAGTAAGATTGTGCATAGTCCTGAATATTTTAAACATCTCAAATATTCTCATAAGAGGAAACTTATCTTACTTAACTTATCTTACCTTACCCTTGCTTAGACACTGGTCCTTGTGCTTGCTTTTGCATTTACCGTACCTTAACCACAACTACTATACCTATTTTATTTACAAAATCATACATAAATAGGCCTTAGTTTACCTAGTCTTCCAACTATACTTGACGTTTCCCTTTTGCTGCAGCTATCAGTGGTTTCTGATCTTCAGTGAATGTCTTTAATTCAGTGCATGACAGTTTGAATTCAATCTGACCTTAAGCTCAGACTTCACCATTGCTCTTATATCGGACCCAACATCCTCCATATGAATGAACACTCTTTCTGCATAGGCATTACTGACAGGTATGGAAAAACCTAAAGCAACTACTTTCAACAGCTCAGTGGATTCAGTCGCCTTGCTAAAAAAAAATAGGCCCACTTTCTGTCTGGGGTAAGGTCTGTTGGAATGGTGTGTAACACCTCATTCAGAATGACTACACCATGCAGCTTCAACATCCAGGGCCAGTTTTTCCACTAAAACGTCCAACTGTGACCACTGGAGTGATTGTCCTCCGTAAAGGCTGAGACAGCCAATGTGTGCAAGAACCTGGTCATTGAATTCATATTTATACTCAACATGTAGCACTGCCTTCTCCAAAAAAAAAGTGTCTACCAGGCTCCTGAACTGTTCCTGTTGTTTGGGTGAAAGGTTTCTCAGTATTTGTTTTGCTTTGCTGCCATAGAACATGTCTGTGCGCCTTGCGATCAGCTGACTGCAGCTCATCACAGAGTAGCCTAGCACTGTCACTCTCAAGCAGTAGATGAATCAAATTCCTGCATCACATTGTGCATGAATGCCAGGACGCATTCAGCTACAGTAAAGTCCACATTTTCTTCGTCACTTGCCCCACACACAAATGTCCAGATGATACTTGAGCAGTTCTCCTTTCCCAGGGATACAAAATAAGACTTTAAAGCTGGCCAACACTCTAAAATCCTCCGTATCACTGGCAAACCAAAGACAACCAGCGTGTGAGGACATGCCTCAGAGTCCCTGTATTTTTTATTAACAAATTCAAAGAAGTCTTTAAGCAATTCCACTTTTTTAGCAGAACAACTGATTTCCATGTACACCTTCAGCACAAAGGCCTCCACGTCACACCCTCCAGTACTAAAGACAAGATTAGCTGCTTTGACAGTGTTGTTTATGATGTGACACTTGCAATTAACCTTCACAATTTGTGGGTTAGCTTCTCTGAGTTTCTGAAAAAATGAGTTGTGCCGACCATAATTAACTGATGTGTTATCTGCACCATAGGCACTGATCTGGCTGAGTGAAAGCCTATTGTTCTCAGTAATAGACACTATTTGTGTGAATATGGCTTCACTGGATTTATTGATTCAAAGTCTAACAATCCATACTACACATCCCTGGGTGCACAGAAATACTGGACCGTGTAGGGAAACAATTTTGTGTGCCCAGAATTGGACGCATCAGAACATACGTATATAGTGCACTGCCTGCAACTCTAATCTTTCCACCAAGGCCTCACTTTTATTTCTGCCTCAAGACATCTTAGTTGCAATATCAGAGTCACTGAATATTTTTGCACTGACTTTGTTCCCATAACTATGGTCATTTTGGACACTGTGATAGGTAGCGGTTAATTCGGCGACAGTCATTTTGTCCTTGGAGTTTTTTGGAATCATGAATGATGAAATTGCCTTGGTTTGTCTGGTTATTTCACCGTGACTCTGATGTTTCTTTGATTTAGCATCCAAAGCAATTTTGCCTTCATGTTTAACCAGAATTTTAACTGAGCATACAGAGCGACTAGCATGACGTGGGTCGCCTGGTGTTGGCTTTAGCCATGTGGAGTAAATGTCATTTTTCATCCAGTCATTATTGAAGTATGTGGAATTTTCTTTTTTACTGGCCTGTAAGTCTCCGTGAACACACTGTCATCTTTGACTTCCGTCTCACCACCCATGTTAACGCTAACGAACAATGTTGACGTACAATCTTCTTTACTGCTTCTCTAGCCAGGCCTAGCGCCTGCCAAGACAGACACACCGGTAGATAGGCTACATGACTACATCACATCCTCTGCAGAGCCACACAAGAGACACCCACCGCTCTGTGAACAAAGCGGTCCACATTTCAAGTGGAGAGAAAACAGTAAATTAAACATACAAATTCACGTAGCCTTTGGAAGACCGGTACATTGGATACATTTCCCGGGACAGGTTATTAAAAAGGACAATCACGGTAAAACAGGGACAGGTGGCAACCATACCCTTTACAAAGAGAAATGCTGCTGCTCATGTCCCAACAAAAACACTAAAAGTGAACACATCATTTTTAAACTCTTCTCTTCCAGTGGCAGAATGTAACTAAACAACTCAAGTACTGTAATAAAGTACAAATGTTGAGGTACTTTTACTTTACTTGAGGTAGTTCTACACAGACTGGAATATGTCAACTTTTACTCAATACTATTTCAAAACCACTTTAATTTGTTTTTTCAAATGCTATAAAATTGAATAAGACGCCCCAAAATTAATGAAAGTAGAGATTTGTACTTGGCAAAGAGCGTTGGGTGGAATCAATCATGTTATTTTGGGGAATTAAAAAGAACACTGATATAGGACAACGGGTTAATTTGACCCGAGGACAACATGAGGGTTAACACCCGGCTGTGCTGTGGTTTGGCGCTGAGGCTTGCAGTCTCGGTTGCGGATTGGATGAATGTTCATCACATGGCTATGTGTTACAGGAAACTAACAGTGTGTTCCAATTGTACATTGGATCTCGGATTTCCCGAGGTCAAAGTCGGAAACACGCCCCCGACCTTGGACAACCTTGCAGTAGCCAGAGTTCAAAATCCAACATGGGTGCCCACTGTATTAATAGTTGTGAAAACTGTAGTAACAAAGTTATAAGCACTTCTGTCTTATGTGTGCCTCACTAAATCAGTCGTTCACACGGACACTTCTATCTGTGGCCATGCTACTCTGTTTGTATGCATGTTTGTTGATGCTTGCACAGGCGCTGGTGATTAACGGTGAGAAATAGAAATAAATAGATATAAATAAGCAACGTAAAGTAATTCCGCACATTGTAATCAAAACAATACTCATACGATGTGTACTACTACCGGTTATTTTCATTAAATGAAGCCCAAAATATGTCGCCAACTAGAAGCCGCTAATATCAGCTAGCGCTAGCTAATGTCAACGCTAGGTAGCCACTAGCAAAAGTTAGCTAAGACTAGGTAGAAGGGTTTGTTGTGACTTTGCCTTGAACGCTACCAAGTTGTGAGTCGTGACTGTGGGAAATTCTCCAGAATCTGAGGTTGTTTGGAGTGGATCAGTGGTTACAGACACAAGGCACACGATTATGATTTCATTAAACTGTTCAGACCGTCATATTCAGACGCTAAGCCCTCGCTATCTGCGTTTGAAAAGGTCCCTAAGGGGAATCGATGGGGGAACCACCCGATCCCCTTCTTCTCTTACTCCCCTCATACTACACATTACCTCATTCTCATCAGCGGAAAAGACAGAAAAGAAAGCTACTGATAAAAGACCAAAAGAAGAAAAGAAAACCCAGAATCCAATGCAATCGAAAGAGAAAGAGACGGCGAGAGGGGAAAAAAAAGGTTTGGGGCATGCGTTAATTAACGAGTGACTAATCTCATCCAAAATATTAACCGAGTTGTGGATGTGAGGAAGAGATGGATGTAAAGAGGGGAGAGGAAAAAGGAATGTAACATGATGTCTCTGGGTACGCCGATGGGAATTTTGTCCCTGTCTTTTCCCCATAACCCCTCCTAACCTCTCCCATTCTCCTCGGCACTCCGATCACAAACCCTCTTTGTGGCTCTCCCAAAAACAAAAACCTTTATCGGATGCCAATTTGCATAAAGGCAACAAGCAACACCACTTTTTTCTCTCTCCTGTGGGATAGGAACCGCGACAGCTCCTCCCTTTAGAAATGGCACTGCAATTCTTCTTGTTTTTCGGACACACACATACGCATACACATACACACACGCTCGCGCGCACATGCACGAGTATACGTGCAGGTCAGGGTGACGATGATGTTCATGAATGTGCTTGTTTTATGATTCCCTCAGAGCACATACTGTATGTTAGTGTACGCCTCGCACACACATATGTCCATACACACACACACACACAAGCACATGCAGTCATTGCTCATGCATGCTACACACGCTGTCATTGCTCATGCATGCATGCTACACGCACACACACACACACACACACACACACACACACACGGCTCCCTTTTGAGCGTAATTAAAACAGGAGGTGCTCACACAATGAGCTTTTGTCTTAGCTCATGGCGAGGAGAGGCGGGGCGAGGGGCCGCTGCATATTAATAAAGAGGCTTTTGTGTGAAAGCCAATCAGGCGTGTTAAACAGATGACATACTGGGACAAATACGGCACTACTTTCTTGCTGCTCTCCCACGGTGGCGCATGGATACAAGCGGTGCACGCTGCCACTTCTTCCGGCCATGGCACGCTGCCAGTCATTGGAAAATTAGCAGCAGGAGCTGCTAGGATGAATTAGCAGCGTGAACAATGCAGGAGGCTGCGTGCTACGCAGCAGGGAGACGCGAGGCGACTGACGGCATCAATGTCACAACAGTAGGTGGCGACGTCGCGTCGAGCAAGCTCAGACCTGCACAGCAGCTCCTTTTGTTTTTTTAACTCTTCCTGTAACACTCAATGTGCATTCAAACCCATTCAAATAACGTGGTGTAATGAAATGAATGTAATCAGAAAGGTGTGTTGTGGATTTCAGATGAAGCCTTTACACAGCCATCAATGAAGAGAAGACGAGACGTCACCTGGAAAGCATGGCGCCAGAAAACAGACTTCTCAGAACGAATGAAAACGATATCTATCATGCACAATGACACCACGTCTCTATTGAGCGCCCCGGCTGCCCAGCACACAGTAAACCCCTGACAACAAACTGAACTGGACACATCTGTTTGGTTATCAATAACAACGGGAGTGTTTGGCATGCCGGCGGCTCCCCTTCTATTTTCTCCTATTCACAAATCTGTTAAAGGAAAACAATTCAGGTGTTATAAATCACTGAAAGGGGAGCGAGCCAGGGAGAGGCTGACAGGCTGTACAGTGGCAGAGGGAGACCTCCAGCACCCTGCCACCGTTTTTTATTTTTTTATCCTCCTGGGCCACCCAGCCTCACTGACGTTGGAGATCCCAACCTCCGTTTCTTTGTTTCTCCGGCTCAATTTCCCCTTTCTCATGGCTTTCTTTTCTGTGCGCTCTGTGTTTGGTTGCGAGTTTTGTACCCCATTTCCTTCACATCCTTTTTTTTTTGTTTTAATTTTATTTGGGCCTCCTACAGTATGCGCCAATTGAATTTGTCTTATTCTGTTAATCTCTCCTGCTCTTTCTCGTCCTTTCTTTTTGCTGTGGCCAATCCCAACGCATCCCTTCCTCTTTGCTTTCCCCCTCTCTGCCAACTCACCCTCTGTCGTTTTCACCCTCCCTTTCTCATTCTCACACCCCTTCTCGGCTCTGCCAATGGCTCTCTGCCATTTCCCCGTTAAAGGGGCACTTTGCTGCTCCTGTCTTTCGATCTCCGCTGTTGGCACTCAGTTCTGAGCGGCCGGCCCAGTGTGTGCCGAGGGGAAGCTGTGTGTGAGCAAACGGGTGCCCGCGCCTGCCCCCGGCACCACAAAGGAGCCTTTCTTCGCCCATCAATGGCTTCCATTAACGCCGGGCCCTCTGCCTCTGTAGGGGATGTCAGGCTTCCCGAGATGGCACACAGAGACGGCCATTAGAGGCAGGAAGCCGGGGGCAGGGGCATCATGGGAGAGCTGCCAGGGCAGAGAAGGGAGGAGGACAAAGAGGGCATGAGGCGGCGTTTTTGTGTTCTGAACTCTGCCCTGTGCATATACAGACACAAACTCCCAAAAGGACACATTTATTCTCTCACCCACAATAAACACACTGTGTGTGTGTGTGTGTGTGTGTGTGTGTGTGTGTGTGTGTGTGTGTGTGTGTGTGTGTGTGTGTGTGCGCGGCAGGGTTCAGCCACTGCAGGCTTTCATAAGCTAATACAAATATTGGGTTGAATTCATATTTGTATATATTTTTACTGATAACTGTTGACTTGTTGACCTCAAATCCGTACAAAAATCTTTCTATTTTCTATTTTCTATTTTTTTCTTAAAATATATTTAAATTCTAAATATGTGTTAGTAGGATCATTGTTGGTTTTAGTCTTTGAGACTATGAAACAAAAAACAAGATAAACACTTGCTGACAGGCAGATACAGTACGTGTGTGCAAGCACCAAGGGCTCACACACACACACACACACACACACACACACACACACACACACACACACACACACACACACACACACAGTCTTGTCTCACTATCTTTATGGGGACCAGTCATTGACATAATGCATTCCCTAGCCCCTTACCCTAACCTTAACCATCAAACCTAAATGCCTAACCCTAAACCTTACCCTAACCCTAACCATAACCTAATTCTAACCCTGATCCTAAAACCAAGTCTTAACCCTTACCCTAACCCTAACCATAACCTAATTCTAACCCTGATCCTAAAACCAAGTCTTAACCCTCAAACAGCCCTTTAACGTTATGGGGACCAGCATTTTGTCCCCACAAAGCTGTCAGGACCCCATAAGTATACTGTATTTCCAGTTTTTGGTCCCCACAAATGTAGTAAAACCTGGTCCACACACACACACACACACACACACACACACACACACACACACACAATCAGAAGCCTCTTGGCAGTGTGCTTTGCCGTGGCTCCTGGTGCAACCCTGGCGTTTCTTTGACTGCTCTTTAAAAAATAAAAAGACTTTCTAAGGATTTCCGGGGCATTCATCTGTATCTTGGTCTTGTTTGAGTGCACATGCTGTTGTGGGCCTGTGTTGCCCATTAAGACTGCAGAAAAGGATCATAACTACAATTTTCTTTTAGTATTGAGCCCTTAAGGTCTTTCCCTGCAGTGGGATCATTCCAATCTGTTTCCAAATTAACTTGATGCGAGATTTTCTTCAGAGAAGCACGTCTTTTGTTTTACAAGACATGATGAGGCAGACTTCTGCAAGGTGCAAAGAGAATGACACTTCATTTTCAAATTGTTGATTGGTGTGGGAAATTATCCCACTGCACTGGCAGACGTTTGATTGTATTTTAAGGGAATAAGGCATTTTTTAGAACACAGACAAGACACAAAAAAACATTCAGTGAACATTGCAGTGAATGCACAGGGAGAGCTGAGCATAACACAAGCTTAAAAGACACGCGTCAACACTGTAGAGCAGCATCGAGGTGAAAAGAAAACACAGTTGCAGCACGAGGGCAGAGTCTCCCCACTCTTCCTGTGGGCGGGGAGGAGAGCTATCTAGTCAGAGCGAGATCACAGCGGCGTCGGAGGCGTAGATGTGTAAGGAGGCCGGTCGGCCTTCTCAAGACCTTCTGTGGAAGACGCCACGGGATGGTTTAAAGGGAGGGTCCGCTCTGTAGGGGGCGGCGTGCTGTAAGAGCAGGTGGGGTGGTGAAAAGGAGATGGTGGAGTGTGTGTGTAGATCGGGGACGGTCCGCGTCCACTGATCTAATGACGGGCCGACTTCAGGGCGACGCTGGCTCCCTTTGCACAGTGCCAATTAACTCCGAGGGTGGGGACAGTTGATGGACAAGTCTATTATTAGCATGTGAGGAGTGCCGCAGTGCCTCAAAGAAACCAAAGAAAGGAAAGTCTTGAAGGAAGTGGCGAATGCAAAGTGAATGCACGTGATATGCTTCATTGGCCCAATTGTGGCCGTATTGCTTTCTTCACCCACTCATTTACTCCCTCCCAACACCTCCACCACCACCACCACCTCGTCTTCTCAGCATAGAACACAACAAACTCTGCACATGATCACATGATGTTATTTGTGGCTCTGCAGAGGTGTCCCCTCTCTGCTGCCGTACTCAATTATACCAACTGTGGGACACAGAAAGAAAAGTACGCCCCTTCTTTCAAAGGCACATATCAAAGCTACGTCGAATGCTTAAATCCTCCCAGCTGAGCAGTGCCCTGCTCACCGCCTCTTCCCGTTCATCCCACCTGTCATTGTTATCAAGCAGCAGGGGTTTGCTTGTTGATTGGGCTCTATTTCAAACACATTCCTCATGTCCACCAATGAGCTTGTTCAAGGACAATCAGTGAATGGCAAAAACTGTGTTTCCACCCAATATCCCATCACATTGTTCTGCTGCGTATATTTCGTTTCAATTAGGATCTTAGAACTTTAAGATTTAAGATATATTTAATTGATTAGGACAATGCAAATTCATCAACATTTCTGTATATTTGCCATTGTTAGCCAGATGGCTAATTTTCATCTGCAGTCCTAGTTACCTAGTATGCATGTCTTTATCGTGACAATTAATAGAAAACCCAAATGAAGTGAAGGAGTCACTTTAAGGTTTGGAAAGTCCATGAGGAAGATGGTGTGATACGATAGAAAGCTCCAAAGACTTACTAATGGACCTTGTGGTGATATTTTTGTGTTTTCCATCTCCAGAATTAATCCCAATATTTAAGCCAACATAGAAAAAGTCCTTAAAGTGATCAGAAAAAAAATCGACATTTCCATTTCAGTGTGCACTTTTTAAGTATCACAAATATATTTCTAAACAAAGTCTGTGTGAGGACAAAGTCAAGGTGGACGGATGGGTCCAACAAATACCGCACTTTGAGCCAGGAAGCTGCTGTTTGTGTCCAGTGTGAAACCAGAAGTCAACATTGATTTATTTTAATTTAAGTAGGCTACACAACATTTAATGCAAACCATGATATTTTCCTAAACCTAACCAAGTAGTTTTGTTTAAATGCGCAAGTATAAGTATGTGTTTAAAAGTGACTGTTTCACATCGTTGGCCTGTCACTGGTATGATAGTCCCACATTGCCAGGCCTTCACCCACAGCGCTGCAAAGGAGGGTCTGGCTATCTACACAGCATTCCATGATGGGAGAATAACATGCTCTGGTTTATTGGCATTCCTTTTAACCAATCACAATTGTCTTGGGCGGTCCTAAGTGCCGAACGGAGCCAAGGTGCCTCTGCAAAATAGTCTCTGGAAGGATCTTGTTTTGGCGGAACATGTGTACGTTCAAAAGCTTATAGTCGTACAACAGAAAACTCAGATTGGACTCATAGCTGTCTGGATTTATATTCATATATATATTCATATCTAGATGCATTTGGTCGGGACTCTTAGCGTCACTTTTTGACACTAAGACTCCCGACCGAACGCAAAAGGAAAATCAAAGACATCTGGGGGAATTTCCAGTGGCACGTGGAACGTCTTAGATATAGACAACTGGTACGAGAACGTGCAATCCGGGAGAAAAATGTTTCCCTCAAGGCATATTTGAGAATGCAGCTTTAGGAGCATGTTGCATCAAAAGATAAGCTGTTTGAAAATGAAGCTACTGTCAACCCAAAGCGCTCAGAACATGCGTCTTCTCCATTGGTGTTCTCTGTAAATGCAGCATGTGAACAGCTGCTTGTCCAGCAGTATAGGAACCCTGTGAGAGCAGAGCTCCCGTGATCGAGAAGATCAACTCACACTGACAGGCTTTGCCGCGGGAGCCAATCAGTAGACGTGCAACTTCAAAAGAATCAATTAATTCTCCTTTTTTTAATCATGACTTAATCTTAATGTCTGCTCAGCACTATATGGATGTGGATTTAACATATGCGGGGATTAAAACAATGAAAATGAAATGCTAATACGAATATAATCAAGAAGAATGGAAGGCTAATATAAAGATTCACACTGACTGTCGAGTGTTACAGCATTAAATGAGGATGTCAAACCGTACACTTTCCACATGGAGATATTAAAAGGATTTTTAAAAATATTATGCTGTTTTAACTTAAGTATGCATTCAACTTTTACTTAACAAAGGTATATTGAATTACAGCAGATTTCCCACCAAAAAACGTGATAAAAAGAAGAAGTGCCCAGATTTCCCAGAGCTTGTTTCAAAAACAGAACATGTTTGATGAATAATGCATGTTTCTCCTTTGACTGACAGGGCTGATTCCAATCTTACAGTTTAAAAGTGATCCTTTATTTAAGTAAAAGTACTAATACCACACTGTAAAAAATACTCTCTTGCAAGCAAAAGTCCTGCATTGAAAATGTTAATTAAGTAAAAGTATGTAAGGATCATCAGGAAAATGTACTCAAAGTGCTCATATTATGCTAATTTTCCGGTTCATAATCTCACTTCTTTCCCATCTTTGTTAGGTACTGCACAGTAGCTAGATAGCTATTGGAGGGTCGCTGGTTCAAGTCCCTGTAAGGACCAAAGTACGGAGTGTGGATTTGTAGCTGGAGAGATGCCCGTTCACCCCCTCGACACTGCCAGGTGCTCTTGAGCAAGACACCGAACCCATCCAACCGCTCAGGGCGCTGGTCCAGCACCGGCAGCCCCCCCACTCTGACATCTCTCCATTAGTGCATAAATAGGTCCTGAGCATGTGTGTGTATTTCAGGCCTGTGTGACAAAACAGAGTGTAAATTGTAACGTAATGTAATGTAGCTCAGTTCGTAGGGACAGGTAGCTGGAGAGATGCCAGTTGACCTCCTGGGCACTCTTGAGCAAGGTACCGACCCACCTCACAACCGCTCAGGGTGCCTGTTCAGCCCACTCACTGACATCTCTCCATTAGTGCATGTAGAAGGACCTGAGCATGTGTGTAAGTTGTAATTGCAATTTACAATTTTACAATTGTAATTGTGAACCGGAGGGTTGCTGGTTCAAGTCCCCATATGGACCAAAGCACCTCTCCAGCCACCAGCTCACCACCTGGACACTTCCAAGGTGCTCTTGAGCAAGGCACCTTGGGGTGCCCCTTGGGGTGCCTTTCCATGGGCAGCCCCCTCCCCACTCTGACATCTCTCCATTAGGGCATGTATTAGTACAAATTTCTCTCTGAAATGTAGCGGAGTAGAAGGAGAAAGTGGCAGGGAAAGTACCTCAACAATTATACTTAATTAGCCTGCAATGCTTGACTAAAAGTACTTAGAACTACTGCAACTACTACTACTTTATTGTGACTATTATTGCCATTGTTCATCACACCCCCACCCGGCACCGTCAGACAGCATCCACCAAGAGGTTTCTCCCTAAAAGGAGTTTTTCCTCGCCACTAAATGCTCGCTCTTGGGGGAATTACTGGGATTGTTGGGTCTTTGTAAATTATAGAGCGTTGTCTAGACCTGCTCTATCTGTAAAGTGACCTGAGATAACTCTTATTAAGATTTGATACTATAAATAAAATTGAATTGAACTGAGTTACTTAGGGTTAGGGTTAGGGTGAGCCTCTATAAGTCCAATGCTTTCCCTTGATACTACTTGCAAGATAACAATTATTTTTTCTAGAAAAAATGTTAAATCTTCATTTTTGTGTCCCCTCAGGCCCCAAATTATACTGCAGGAGTATTATAGGGATAATGATTCATCAAGAGTGTTGTGCACGGGAGTGTTGACCAAAATCTGTGATTATTATTGTGATTTTTCTCCCCCCTCGCAGGGCAGAAACATGCTTGTATAAGAGAGGGATAATCACATGCACAGCTTATCTGGGAAATGTGTTCTCCTTTATGTGAAGAAGAGATGTCTCTGTTGTTCAGAAGGTACGTGTCTCTGTGTGCTGTTCTTTCCTCCCATCACTGGAGGTGGTGGAGGGTGGATTAGTTGGAAGATAATCTCTCCTCCTCCTCCCTTTCTCTTTCTCTTTCTCGTTCCTTCAGTCCAGCAACCTCCATGCATGCAGCTGCCAGGTTGCTGCTCCACTTCCTCGCGGCGGCGGCTTTTATTCATGAGCCAGAAGAAGAAGAAGAAGAAGAGGGGATGAGGGGGAAACAAGCGAAATGAAAATGGCAGCTGTTTGTTTACGCGTTCCCACGACTCCATGCCAATTAGGCATCGTCATTCCGTCAGCCGCTTGTCTTCCCTGATTAGACACCCCTCAGCAGACAAGGGGGGGGAGAGAGAGAGAGAGAGAGAGAGAGACAGAAGGGGGAGAAAGAGGGAGAGAGAGAAATCAGGAGGAGAGAAGGCGAGTGAGAAAGAAAGAGTGAGAGAGAGATGAAGAGGGAAAAATACACAAACACACTTTAGAGGCTGCATATGAAGTAGAAGATTATTCTGTATATATAATTAATACAAATTGTATTTTTATGCTTTTGCATCATTGTTGTTGAAACTTCCATGCAAATTAAGCCCAAATGGAAATGAAATTGACAGAGAGAGAGTGAGAGAGAGAGGGAGAGAGAGAGGGAGAGAAAGGGAGAGAGAGAGAGAGGGAGAGACAGGGAGAGAGACAGGGAGTCAGAGAGACAGAGAGGAAAAGAGAAACATGGAGAGTGAGAGAGAGAGGGAGACAGTCAGAGAGAGAGAGAGAGAGAGAGAGAGGGAGAAAGCGAGAGAGAGGCAGAGAGAGAGAGAGAGAAAAGAGAGAGAGAGAGAGAGAGAGAGGGAGAGAAAGAGAGAGAGAGAGAGAGAGAGAGAGAGAGAGAGAGAGAGAAGAGAGAGAGAGAGAGAGAGAGAGAGAGAGAGAGAGAGAGAAAGAGAGAGAGAGAGAGAGAGAGAGAGAGAGAGAGAGAGAGAGAGAGAGAGAGAGACCCAGGCAGCGCCACAAACGAAGGCCTGTTTTTTTTAAATCATTAATATGATCATTTTAACACACTTTTAGGGTTATTTCATCCCTTTCATCGTTCATAACATAGATGATATTTTGCATGAAATATCTGGAGATGTAGGACGCCGTTTCCGACACGCCGCAGGCTATTTTTACAGGTGATTTAAGTGATGATTCATATCCAGTCCTCTGTAATATTATGGAACAAAATGCACACCGTTTCTACCTTAATGTTAAAGAACTGCAACATGTTTTATTTTCACGATATATGAAGATTCAAGACATTTCACACAACATGGACAAAACAATCATTATCTAGTGTCAAACTATAATTCTGTTTTTTGGTTTCTAGCTGCAGGATATCAGCTGCGTAAAAAACGGACGGAACATATTTACAAAAAGAAAAGATGAAACGAGCCGATTTTGACAGAAAATAAGAGTTCCAGGTATGGATTTGTAATAAACTTTCTCCTGTATTCAAGTTAAAATATCAGATGATGAAAAAGATCCTTAAACACCGCGGAAAATACAAAAACGACTGAATTGCATCAATTTTTGTTAAAATAACTTTATGGAGACGATCTTATTTCCCAAACTACAACTTTAAATAGGCGAATAATATGAATGATGTAATCTTTTTTTTTTTTAAACAGAAACAGAAAGATTCTCCGAATGGGAGCTTTAGATTCTCCGTGTTAGGCCTATTTGAAGCAGAGAGGTGCAGATCTGAGTCCATTAGCAGCGGCCCGTGCGGATGTGTGTTCCTGCTCATTAAAGCGTGACTCCACGGTTTTAATGGCGATAAGCCTCTGATGACTCACCATAAATATATAAGAATATGATTTTCAAGCCATGGCACTGTCGTATGATTGCAGGAGTCCTGTTAGACCTGGGGATGTTCTGCTGTACAGGCCCACACGCTCTTAAATAAAATAACCATGGAGATTTATATCCTTCTGAATGTTGCACTGTCATGAAATCGGAAGACGTGACGCAGCATTTCTTTTTTCTTTAATCCCCGCTGTGATTTCACAGATAAAAAGGCAGCAGCATGCACATGGCTGCATGAGGCCTACTACTACAAGAATGCAATAGCCTATTTTATTTTATTTTTTAAAGATCATTTTTGGGGCTTTTCCGCCTTTATTTGATAGGACTATCTAGGTGAAAAAGGGGGAGACATGCAGGACATCGTCACAGGTCGGACAGGAATAGACGACTTCAGGTAAAAATGTCCAGATGCAACAATAAAAAAAGTGCCAAATAGAAAGAAAGACGTGAATATGAAAGGAACGTTTTTAATTGGGAAAAATGTGTTGGCTGTAAAACCATTAGGTGGTATTATTTTTCCATTATTGTCAGGCCTACCTTATTATTGTGAGGTGTAGCCTACAAGTGAATTCATATATAGGCCTATTTAAGTTAAAATATTGTTGTCACTGTTGATATACAGTTACATATTCGTGTTTGCACAGCTATCCTTTACATGTTTCATTCTTTACATCAGCAGTTATGAATCAATACCTGTGTGGTTTGCCCATAACAGTATATGGGCTTTTTTGGGTGGTTCTGCTACACGTGGGTGAGACACAAGGAAGTGTTGTCGTGGAGCTGATGACGCGTGGAAAGATAGTGATCCAAACACAACATATCAAACCCTGACCACATACTGTACTGGATATGTATGGGCCTATATATATATATATATATATATATATATATATATATAGGCCCAGGACGGGCCTTGGGAGGGGGCATATCAGACTGGGGGGTGGTTTGGGTGTCCTCCTCCAGGAAAATTTTGAGCGTCAAAGACTTCATTTCCTTCATTCTGACACACGTTTATGCACCAATTTACGATGAAAATAACCTTTTATTTAGCCTTGGAGAAGAAGAAAAACACATGACAATTCATAATATATCAAAATTATAATGGAAAGTTTGTTGTTACGTGCCATTGTAAATTTTTCAGTATGTCCTGGAGCTATACTGTGCATACCTGCGAATATATATATATGTAAATATACACATTGTATATAAATAGTTTTAACACACGCTAGCTATTTTCTAAAGAAAATCTGGGATGCATTTTAGGTTTCTGCATTCAAAATTAAATAAAATTACATTAAAAGGTAAAAAAAAGCCTATTAATGAAAAGTTTGACTGGACCGACAAGTACAATTGGACCATGAGCTTCATCAAATAGAAATTAGTTTCATTTAACTTCATTTCAAGGCAAATGTCTTTTGACGTGACTCCATTTACTTTACATGTTAACCCCAAGAGGTTATGAAACTGTGGCCCCTGGCCCCTGGCCCCTGGCCCCTGGCCCCTGCCCCCCCCAATATGATTGCCCCCCCTTGGTTTCCCTCAAACCATTGGGCTAAAGTGCTGTCAATCTGACATTTTTGTTAAGATTATTATTATTTTTTGGCTTTTTATGGCCTATAATTGACAGGATGGCTTGAAGACAGGAAAGGGGAGAGAGAGGAGGAACAACACGCAGCAAAGGGCCCGGGTCGGATTCAAACCCATGACAATTCATAATATATCAAAATTATCAGCCTTGTTGGGCCACACTGTACTGGGTTAACTGGGGACCAGATGTCTCAGACAAAACATTGGACATTTTTAGTCAGAAGCGTATATACCTCCAAAACAGGTCATGTTTTTATTTTTGTAAAAAATTAAAAATTACATTAAAAGGGGACACTAGACCTAGAGCTGTTTCCCCCAACTGACAACATTATGGAAAGGATTTCTAAGGAGGCTGACCTTTCTGTTAAAGATTAAGATCATTTTTTCCCTAAAACATAAAAGTCCACCAGACTCCATGTAAATAATCAGTGATTTTAGCCTATAATTGACAGTGTAAGAGGAAGCATATCTCAACACCAGAAAGGGCTCCATGTAAATAATCAGTGATTTTTAGCCAGATGTATAGACAAAATCCGGGGACATATTCCACCAGACTCCATGTAAATAATCAGTGATTTTAGCGTGTATAGAAAAGCATATCTCCACCAGACTCCATGTAAATAATCAGTGATTTTAAAGCATGTATAGATCAAAAACATAAAAGTCCACCAGACTCCATGTAAATAATCAGTGATTTTAGCGTGTATAGAGCAGCATATCTCCACCAGACTCCATGTAAATAATCAGTGATTTTAGCGTGTATAGAGCAGCATATCTCCACCAGACTCCATGTAAATAATCAGTGATTTTAGCGTGTATAGAGCAGCATATCTCCACCAGACTCCATGTAAATAATCAGTGATTTTAGCGTGTATAGAGCAGCATATCTCCACCAGACTCCATGTAAATAATCAGTGATTTTAGCATGTATAGAGCAGCATATCTCCACCAGACTCCATGTAAATAATCAGTGATTTTAGCGTGTATAGAGCAGCATATCTCCACCAGACTCCATGTAAATAATCAGTGATTTTAGCATGGTAAAACACGGCTTTCTAAAACATCTCTGCTGCTCGATCGGCTCCGTTTGGTCAGAGTTTTCTTTCTTTCAGTCCAATTCCGGGTCTGTCAGTCACAGTGAAAACCGGGGACATTAATAATAAGCTTGGCACCGGGCTAAACTACTTTTCTGTGGGAAACGATGAATAGATGGGTTAAACTAAAGGCTTTTATTGATTCAGAAATTGAATCCACAGAAGCAGATTGTTATATTCTGCACATGTGCTGGACTGAGGATTCACTGATGTAGCTGGGATTCACGGGTTCTTCCCACCAGCCTAACGCGGCGTAACACTTCCTGTTCATTTTTTGACAAAATTAAGTGTCATTCATCGTAACGAGCGTCCTGTATTATGAAACATCTCCTCTAACAGCCCTGGAATGACGCAGAGTTGTTTATGACGGCATTACCATGAGAAAGCCACCTCCATCTCACTGCACTTATTTGACCTCTGACCCCCCCCCTTTTGCCACAAAAACAGCAAATTGCCGCCGCGGCGGGTCCCTCGCTGCTCCACTGACACTCCCGTTCCTGTCCTCTTGCCGGGCGGGGGCGGACAGGGTGGGTCGGTGTCTCTCAATCAGGTTGTGTAATAGTGAAGTCAAGTCCCATACACCCCCCCCCTACTCCCCCCCAAAAACGCACACGGTCACACACTCTTAACCAGACAGGCTGGAGGACTTTATCTCTGCAGCTTTTCTTCACCGCCCTGCTCCCGTCTGCACCCCCTTTTCATGTCTGAGTTTTAATGAAGAGAGGGGGAACCATGGAAGAAACATGATTGGGGGGGGGGGTCCCCTAAGATTGCGAGGCCCGTAGACTTTGCAGGATTGTAAATCTGTGCAGTGTTTGTGTGTGTGTGTGTGTGTGTGTGTGTCTGCCTTTTGCAGGCTTAATCCCATAGACTTGCAATGGGGTGAGAAACAAATGCGGCGTATTACGGGTGCGTCGCATTGACGGCCGCATCAATGGCGTCCTCTGTCTTACCATCAAAGCCTGGGAGTGTCTTTGTGTGCGCTGCTGTAACCATATGGTAATCGTCACGTCTGCTTTCAACGCCATAGTGGTTTTGATTACAACAATGTTGTTTTCAGTGTATTGCTGCCCCACAGATGTGCGGTTGTTTTTAATGAAGAGTCTTATTATCATAAAGACAAAGTGGCGAGGGAGTTTGAGAGCAGGATGTTTTATCAATAGTTTGGTTATAGATTTGACCGAGGTTTGCAGGACGAACTGCACCAGCAACTGTACTTTATTTAGCTTTGAAAATAAATGTACTTTCAATCATTTGTTTGTTGTTTAAATAATGTCAATGGCAAACATATCAAACATGGGCAACATGTTGGCGAATATCATCCAGAAATGCGGCCCCTTATGACCTCATAAGGGTCAAGATTCCAGATTGGCCCATCTGAGTTTTCATTTTCTCAAAGGCAGAGCAGGATACCCAGGGCTCTTTTACACCTATCACCATTTCTAGTCACTGGGGGACCATAGGCAGGCTGGGGAACTCATATTAATGTTTAAAAACCTCATAAAGAAACATTTTCATGTCATGGGACCTTTAAAGACATGTGAGATATACCGGTATTATTTGGGCGACAGTTGGGCGGCTTGGTAGGAAACTCAGACGTAGTCATATTATTTAAAATTCCGACAGAAACTATTGGTCTCTACGTTAATGCCGCCATCAGGCTGTGATTGGCCCCAGCCAAATATTGTCATATTCTGAAATGATAGTGGAATATCACTGTATGCATGTAAACATAGTCAATAATAACTATAAAACTGTGATTTTTGGCTGTACAAACCCACAGTAGGTTATCATTACGATCAAGGCATAAGTATAAGAGGCTTTCAGTAAAGAATGTGGATGCACATGATTTCACTGTGTACTCTTTCAGGGTTAGCTAGCTTACTGTGGATTCTTTTGGTTTGTGCTGAAGTCGACGATATCTGCCTAAATCTAGTTATTATTATGCCATACATTTTAAATATTCAGTGCCCTCCTTGGATTGTATTCTAACCAGGGTGGGAAAGCCCTCTGACACATCATCTAGAGCAGAGGTGCCCAAATTCTTTCATATGAAGGGCCAAAATGTATCTGGATGGAAGGCTACGGCCCAAATTAAATGATGTGGAAGAATACCTTCATTTTTACCATTCTCCGCAGACAAAACGTGATAGTCCTTTTTCTTTTTAAGTAACATTTCCAATGCTGGACCTTTACTTGCATAGACTTATTTTTTTGACAGTGTGGTATTAGTAAGTATCTGGATCTGGATACTTCCTCCACCACTGACTGGTACTATACACAACTTTCTTTCTTTCTAACGTGTAACGAACTAAGCTGGACCGAAGCGGACTGCTTGGTGGAAACGAGGCTGCAGTCTGAGATGGAGGCTGACGTTATGGTGAAGCCTCCGTAGGTCAGCTGGAGGCCGGGTAAGCCCTGAGTGTCTCCCTAATCACCAACACTTACTCGTGATTGCTCATTGTCCGGGACGAGGCTGGAGCTGGCTGGAGGAGGCCATCAAGATGCTCTGTCTCAGCTTTCCTCTTTCCCAGGGGAATAGTCAGTCACACACGCAGAGGTCAAGTGACAAGCTGCAACTTCCTCTTCCTGCCCTAATCTGGAGGCTTTGATTCACAGCAGCCATACCACCCCCCCTCACCCCTTCCCCCCATTTGCGCATTAGCTCTGCGAGGTCCAAAGAGTATCTGTTCCTGCCGTTAGCCTTGCACAACAACAGTAAACATGCGATAATTTAACCCCCCTTCCAATAGCATGGATATGTTGCAACACTTATTTATGAACTTCCATATTAAATGGAAAATGATCTCAAAATGAAAGCACATTGAGGTGTCAAAATAAAACGCAGTGCCTTAGCTCACTTCCCGGTGAAACACAAAATGCTTCTTTTAAGATTATTTTTCCGGCCTTTATTTGACAGGACAGCTGAAGACATGAAGGGGAGTGAAAGAGGGAATGACATGCGGCAAAGAGCCAGAGGTCGGTGCGTGCTCTACCACGTAACTGACCCCAAAGGTGCCTGAAAATACTTTTGCCAAACCACTTTTTCCTCAAGTTAACTAGACATTTTGGCGCTTAAACTGAACTCTTCATCGCATGACGTTCTCTTTGAACTCCACTACCATGGCCCCTGAATGGACCGGCATCTGGCGGTGCCTGTAGCCGACTCGCAGTCACTTATTGGCAGCTAAACACATCTAATGCTGATACAATGGAGCTCTGATGGAGCTCTGTAGCGTCCTGTATATCAATGTTCTTTTAATTCCCCAAAATAACATGATTGATTCCACCCAACGCTCTTTGCCAAGTACAAATCTCTACTTTCATTAATTTTGGGGCGTCTTATTCAATTTTATAGCATTGTAAAACAAATGGAAGTGTTTTTGAAATAGTATTGAGTAAAAGTTGACATATTCCAGTCTGTGATTATCATCAACATCCATTCCTTTAATTTTAGTCTCAATAATTCTTTTCTAACTCAAACATTAGGTATAATTTCCTAAAAATTAGGTTTATGTAAAACCAAAGTTAATAAGTTAGTGTTGAAAACGTCAAAAAAAAGTGACAAACATTGAAAAAAGGCGTAACGTAAGAAAAAGTTAAAAACATTGATAAAAAGCTTCAACAAAAGTGTTGATTTTCAATTTTGACGGGAAGACAACACGAGGGTTAACCTCACTGACATTTTACAGTAAAGTTTGGCTATATTCTTAATGATGTTATGATTTATTACTTATTCGGTTGTAATTGTATGCTCTGTGTGTTGTTTTTGTTATTTGTGTATGTTTTTTTGCTTTTCTTGTGCAGTTTGTTTGTGTGTGGTATCTTGTTCAAGACCCCCTCCAAAACGAGATGGTACATCTCACGGGCTTATTCTAATAAAATAATTTCAAAGAAGACTGCAACTAGTGTCGCGACCCCCACGCGCGAGTATAACTAGTTACTTAGTTAGTTATAACTAGTAGTACTGTGCTCCCGTGATGTCACACTGTCGCGCCACTGATCCCGTGATGTCACACTGTCGCGCCACTGCTCCCGTGATGTCACACTGTCGCGCCACTGGTCCCGTGATGTCACACTGTCGCGCCACTGGTCCCGTGATGTCACACTGTCGCGCCACTGATCCCGTGATGTCACACTGTCGCGCCACTGCTCCCGTGATGTCACACTGTCGCGCCACTGCTCCCGTGATGTCACACTGTCGCGCCACTGCTCCCGTGATGTCACACTGTCGCGCCACTGCTCCCGTGATGTCACACTGTCGCGCCACTGGTCGGGAATGGCGAGTATCCCGCTCGCTTTATAAGCTCCCATCGTAATTATGAATGAATTAACCCTCGTGTTGTCTTCACGTCAAAATTGAAAGTCAACACTTTTGACGCTTTTTAATCAATGTTTTCAACTTTTTCTTACATTTTTGTCCCTTTTTTTCAACACTTTTGACACTTTTTTTCAATGTGTGTCATTTATTTTGACGTTTAACACTACGTAACACTAGCTTATTAACTTTAGTTTTACAGTTATTTTTGGAATTTATGGTCAATAAACCTCATTTATAGGAAATTATACCTAATGTTTGAGTTAGAAAAGCAGAAATTAGGAATTATTGAGACTAAAATTAAAGGAATGGATGTTGATGATAATCACAGACTGGAATATGTCAACTTTTACTCAATACTATTTCAAAAACACTTCCATTTGTTTTACAATGCTATAAAATTGAATAAGACGCCCCAAAATTAATGAAAGTAGAGATGTGTGAGGAATCAATTATGTTATTTTGGGGAATTAAAAAGAACATTGATATAGGACAACATGGGGGTTAATATGAGCTGTATTTCCTTGAACCAACAACCCATTTGAGCGAGGCGTGGCACGCTGCCTCTCAGCATCATGCGAGTCTCGTATAAACAGAAAAACTTGATTCAAATGAAATTACAGGCTGCAGAGCACTTTGTGTGTTATTGCTTTGTTAAGAACAATGCACTTGCCAGACCTATTCACTTATATTACCACAGAGGAAAGCTCCTCCGTGGGCTTTACAGTCACTGTTTTTCTTCAGTTTTATCTTATCGCTAGGCAACCGCATGCAACAATTCAGCCGTACAAGCCACTTGAGAAATGTTTTTTCAGTTCAACAAATACTTTGGTGGACTCTCCAAATCCGGATAAACAGCTTGAGAACTAAAACCGATAAAACCGCCTGTAATGAGCTGCATTTATGAGTGCAACTCCCATCTGAACTACTTTTTTCTCTTTCTTTCAGCCTTTTTTTTTATTTATGACATTCTATCATATGTATGTGATCATTCTTGGGACACAATATTTGCTGCATCTCTTGTTTTTTTTTCTTCTTCTGACCTTTCACCTCCTTAATAATAATTGTATGTATTTTTTAATCATTTTCCTTTAATCAATCAATCTTTATAAATCTCAATCAATTACAATTGACACGCTCAGGACCTGTAGATGCACTAATGGAGAGATGTCAGTGTGTGGGCTGCAACTGCTGTGGTTTGGGGGGGTCCGGTGTCCAGCCCAAGAGTGCCCTGCATGGAGGTGAACTGGCATCTCTCCAGCTACCAGTCCACACTCCGTACTTTGGTCTGTACGGGGACTTGAACCTGCGACCCCCCCCAACCCAACCCAACCCAACTCCCTAAGGACTGAGCTACTGCCACCCTCCTCTGTGACTCTCTTTTTGTATAAAGTTGATCTAGAAACTGAAGATTTCAACATGCAAATCGATTTGAGAGGATTTGGAAACAATTTGGAGCCATTTGATGCAGCAATATTGAAAAAAAAGAAGGTTTTACTGCCACCTTCAAAAGGGGATTTTTAAAATGCCATTATTCAAATTTCAGCTTTTTGACTTTAAACTGCTCGGAGGAGATCTTTGCTTCTCTATAACACTAATGCGTAACCCCTAACCTATGAAAATTCCCCTTTGCCATGGCATACAAGCTAATGCACATGGAATGGTTTAATATTAGAGCTACAATTGATATTGTAACTTCATATTTTGTTTCCTTTTAGCTCAGAAATGCATCTGATCATTTCAAACTGTCATGGGCTGTGTGTGTCCGCACACTTCCGTCAGTTCACCACTAATGTACACCGACCACTTACTGCCGTAGTGCCCACTTTCAATGGTTAGTACTGTCCCAAAAGGAACTTTTGGCTCACCACCTCTTAAAATTGGACGAAAAACCTTTAACCCTTGTGTTGTCTTACTGTTACCCATGAACTTGTCCTTCCAGATCAAAATTGAAAATTTACATTTTCTTTTTACTTTTCCGATGTTTTTGTCACTTTTTCCAGCTTTTGGTGCTTTTTTTTTTAAAAATCTGAGCTGGTTTAATAACAGGTTTTTTAAACTTGTTTTTGGGATTCATTTTCAACAAACCTCATTTATATCAAATCATACCTAGGTTTTTAGTTAAAAAGGCAGAAATTAAGAATTACTTGCACTAATAGTTAAGATCAGAGGATGTTGAGTGGATCTCAGATGGGTAGATGTCAAAGTTTAGTCCGGATACTGTTTGGAAACCATAAAAAAAAAAAAAAAGAATTAAAATGCTATAAAACACCCACAAAATTCAATTAATTTAATTACTATACCTGAAGAATATTGACAGTATGGAATCATCCATGTTATTTTTGGGCAATTTGGTTGACAGAAATCCATATTTCTGATATAAAACACTTTAAAAACGGGTCCATTTGACCCGAGGAAGACAACACAAGGGTTAAACTGACCTTTGTCGATTAAATAAAGATAGATTCTACAGAATCTCTACGGCCTATTTCTCGCTTTAAGTGTTTTCAGAAACACGTTTCGGTGAACTATTTTCATAAAATTGGAGATTGTATTCCAAACATCCGCCATTTGGCCGCCATTATACTCGGTGTTAGAATCCAGAAGATGCCAGACCCACGTGGTGCACTTTAAGGTAAATTAAGCTGAAAAAACCCTGCATAGTTCCCCTTTCAGCCAATCCCTGATGTTTCACTAACACTAACTAAGTCTTTTTCTTACCTAAACATAACTAGTTCAATTTTACAACTTTAACCACATGTTTCCAACTGCACATGTTACGTTAAATGCAGCGTATAACACTGGTTAAAGCGCCACTGTGCGGCAGTATGTGTTGTTGGGGAGTCTTTGGAAATGGATCTATAATGTGGGGTGGATTGTTTTTATCAACCACTGACACTGACAAAAGAAAATAATTGTCACTTTAAGAATTTTTCCCTCATCACACATCTGACTTAAAATTACTGAATGAAGTCACACCACCTGCCAGAGATTAGCGCTATGAAATGGTGTGGCTGGAGAGAAAGTGGTGGAGGAAGTGTGTGTGTGTGTAAATGCAACTAACACACACACACACACTTTGTACGTCCTCTCTCCTTTCTTCCATAGGCCCTTCTTTGCAATCTCTCTCTCTCTCTCTCTCTCTCACACACACACACACACACACACACACACACACACACGGCTGAGCTGTGGTGTAATCCAATCACAGCTTCTGAATGAAAGAGGGAGGAGGCGGGCATGTGGCTTAAGGTGTACAACAACTAACCTTATGGGATGCTCTCGGCAACAGGGCCATCGCTCCACAGAGGGGCCCCGTGGCCCCGGGCTGCCTTTCTGAAAACACTTGTGTTTACCACATGTTAGCGATTTATTAGAGATTTGGCCGTGGCAACATTAAAGAAAGACATTTTCAGTTTTTGAGATCATCAACTTTTGTTTTCCAAGCGTCATAAATGATTTAATTGGACTTTTCTCTCATTGAGCCTTAGCTTCTTGTAGTGATTTACCCAGAATGCTGTTCAACATCCGAATCATCATTAAAATACATCAGAATAGGGTTGTTTGCAGTTTTCGCCTGTGATGCAACTTGGCAATTAATAAAACAGAAAGGCCTCAAAAGGTAGTCAAAGGATATTAAACCCTTATTCAACGGAAATATAGCTCGTTTTTGACCCAAAAAATGTCTGCCAAGAGCATCATCATCATTTTGATTTTCAAACTCCAAAACAGCCTTCTCACAAAAAAAGACAGAATCCATGCAACAAAGCTAAAATGGTCCAATGGGACAGGGTGTGAAAACGGCCTAAACATGAGGGTCAGCGGTCCTCCGTCCTGGCCGCGAGGCTGCCGAGCCCCGCTGCTTTTCATCCCAACCCTTTAATCAGAGGCTGAGTCCCACCCGGGCCAGCAGGTGAATGCAATTAACTGCAATTAGCCGGGCCGACAGAGACCCAGCAGCACCGCGGCCGCGGAGCTGCAGCTCTGCAGGTGTCTGTGGACGGAGACGGTGATAGCGATAGCATGGCGTGCTGGTCTGGAGAAGAAAGGAAAAACTGCCATCAAAGAGAACCCGCTTCTCGTGCTACTGACAGATGTGCAGAGACTAACCCTTGTTAGTAGAATCTATCTACATATTTATACCTAGCCATGTTTAAGCAGAGACTAACCCATTTATGTTTGTAGTAGAATTGTATCCTACATTTCATTTATATTTATATTCTGTGCTGTGTGACTGATTGCCAACCCTATTTTATTTTAATACTGTTCTTGCACATTTTTGTATCCCAACTTGTCTCTATTAAATATTTGTTCTTGTTTTTATCCTGTCTTTATGTTTGTCTGTCTGTCATTTCTTTATATTCTGTCTGTGTGACTGATTGTGCTGCTCTGTTCCCATTTTATTGGATCAATATCTATTTATCTGTCTCTGTCTGTCTGTCTGTCTGTCTTGTCTGTCTGTCTGTCTGTCTGTCTCTGTCTCTGTCTCTGAACCTCTGCAGAAGACGTCTTCCTGTAGGATTTTTGAGTTGTTGGTGGCAACGCTGTAATGGGAAAATTACATTTAAGCATGATTTGATATATCCATCGGTACTATTATTCATATTATTACATTACTATGCTTTTCAGTTATATGACTTCATTTAATTCTGTGGGTGCCTAAAAGTCTGAAAGACACAGTTGTCAGTTATCAGGTTGTCTTTGGGACTCTGAGGCATGAGGGACGGGTGTAGAAGAGACGGGTTCATTTCTGAAAAACCTTTTTATCAAGGTTATGGTCGACTTTCTCTGAGCCTTTTGAAATTTTTGTGGGTTTTTCCCCAAATTTTTAAAGCTTTCTTTTCTTTCTTTTTTTTGACATGTTTTTTGTTACTTTTCCAACATCTTTTTACATTTTTGTCACTTTATTTGACATTTGTTTGCATTTTACTCACTTTTGTTGACATTTTTCTCTCTTTTTATACACTTTTTTAAAAGTTCTTTTACCAATTGGTTTTTCTCCAAATGCTATAAAATTGACAAAAAACACAATTTGTTGGAAAGAAACCCAAACTCCTGATATAGAAACTTTTTGGAAAGGGGTCAAATTTGACCCGAAGACACCAGGAGGGTTAACGATTTTTTGGGGTTATTCATAGGCCTTTAATGACCGGACAGCCGAGGAAATGAAAGGGCAGAGAAAGGGGGGGATGACATGCAGCAAAGGGCCGCAAGGCGGAGTCGGACCCCGGCCCACTGCGTCGAGGAGTAAACCTCTATATATGGGCGCCCGGATAGCTCGATTGGTAGAGCGAGCGGGCGCCCAAATATATAGAGGTTGACATCATGTGAAATTGAGCATGACACCCCCGAAAAGAGTCAGCTGTAAATGTCAAGTGTGTGGCGCTGTGGGCGCCCGGATAGCTCGGTTGGTAGAGCGGGCGCCCATAACGCCACACACTTGATTTAACTAATATATAAAATGTATTGTGAACCTAAATTGATACACAGGCCGGATCAAAGTTTGCGAGAGGCCGGATTTGGCCCGCGGGCCTCGACTTTGACACATGCGCCTTAGATGAAGGAAAACACATCCTCCTGTTTTCAGATGCAGGACTCAGTTTCTGAAGGAGAACACAGACGTGGCTTGATGTTGGTGCTTCATACTCTGTGACCTGATTTGGAATTTTGTCTGTTTTGCCAAAAAAAGTGGGGGATGGTAACGGCAATAACAAAAATATGATAATATAATCATGTTGACTCCCAACTCGTGACATGTGGCCGTGTCATCAGGGCCTCTTGACGTCACCTTTTTAACCCCATGAATAACCCTTTAGTGTCTGAACATTTAGAAAAAAGATAAGCGCATTTGTTACACATCTTAAGTACAGTATGTAACTTAATTTAATATAAATCCACGTTGACCATTCATTTGGTTTCATATGGGACGCAAACAGCTGTCAACAGCTGTTTTTTGGACCCATCCAACCACCCCGGCCTCTTCCCTAAACACACACACGCACAGACACAAGCAATATAAGTAAAAGGTATTTCACGCATGTAGTTTTTTTTAATATAATGTGCACACATTACACAACATAATCAGTCTCCATGAATTACAGGTGGCACTCAGGCAGCAGCACTCTAACGCCCATAACATTTAGCACTGATTTTCTGCCATTCAATCACTTCTCTATATTCAGAGAGATATATATATATATATATATATATATATATATATATATATATATATATATATATATATATCTTGGCTTGATGATGTGGTCTGTTTGGCCCCTGGGCCACAAAAGTGGATGTGTAGTAATATGAAGCATAATGCTAATCCTGCACATCTTACATCCCCCACAAGTGTGTGTGTGTGTGTGTGTGTGTGTGTGTGTTGGCACTGTGTCGAGTACGAGGTAAAGAGAGAAACGAGGGAGAGAGCAGCGAATGCAGAAACGTGAAACGTGAAAAAAAAAAACGTGTTCAGAAAACTCACACACACATAGCCAGTTGCCAAGGCAACCAGGAGCTAGCATGAAAGCTGTGAGGAGAGGTGGAACATGGCACCAGTATGACTGAGTGTGTGTGTGTGTGTGTGTGTGTGTGTGTGTGTGTATGCGTGCACATGTAAAGGTGATGCAGTAATGTGTGTTTTTGTGCATATGCCTGTGTTGACCCATAATGAGACTCGGGAGGCGGGGGGACATTAGCAGCCAGAACGAGTAAATAACAAAAGACGCCGTGTCCATTAACCATCGTTTTCTTTCCTGTTGCACTTCGCTATTTAAATTGAATAATTGGATGTCGCTATATGGCTGGAAACCATTTTCACCCCCCTGTGCGTTTACATATAGCCTATGTTGTTTTTTATTTATATATATAATGGCTTATAAAACAGAGGTCAAGGCCACAGGAGCCAATTACAATGCAGGTTTTCATCATTCCTGATTGGTCAGGTCCGTGTAGGGGAGTGGGGTTCGAGTCCCGGGGATAACACAAGACTCTCACCCAGGAGTGTTTTAGTCCAAACCCCAATTTTTTTCCTAATCTTAATTAGTCGATTTGGTGCCTAAATTTAACTGTTGTTGCCGAGGAACGCTTAATTTTTGTCAGCTAAACTCAACTGCAGCAACCCCAGAAATGAACCGTCGTCTCGCCCTGGAGCCGGGTCCCGGTCACGCTTTGTCAGCTTAAATCATCTGTAAAGACGCTAAATTTAAAGTACCCGTATTCTGCTCATTTTCAGGTTCATAATTGTATTTAGAGGTTGTACCAGAATAGGTTTATGAGGTTTAATTTGTGAAAAAACACCATTTTTTGTATCGCACATTGCTGCAGCTCCTCTTTTCCCCCTGTGTGTTGAGCTCTCTGTTTTAGCTACAGAGTGAGACATCATCTCACTTCTGTACCATCTTTGTTGGGACCAGCTGTACTATCACCAGCTGGCGGTAGCCTAATTTCATAGGATATCAAACAAATTGTTGTTTCCATACCATATCACACAAACCTATTCATGAGAATACGTAGTAAATTTAAGTACAATAGAAGTTCCTAATACAGAGGCAGGTCAGTGTGGCAGATTATTTTAAGTTTATCATTACTTTATTACTACTTTTCCTTCAGTTATGGTATCAAACTTGTTGATTAAAACAAAGTTTGAAGAAAAAGAACTTTCCACGACATTTCAGCCGGACCTACACTGTAAAAAATGTCCACGTTAAATCACAGTAAAGAGCGGGCAACTACATTTACCTTCTTTTTACTGTAATATTACAGCTTACATACTGAACATTATAATGACAGTTTGTTATGGTACTGTGCTGTATGAATAGAAAGTTTCTCCCTCATGTTGTCCTCATGTTGTCCTCATGTTGTCCTCATGTTGTCCCTCATGTTGTCTTCATGTTGTCCTCATGTTGTCTTCATGTTGTCCTCATGTTGTCATGTTGTCTTCATGTTGTCTTCATGTTGTCTTCATGTTGTCCTCATGTTGTCCTCATGTTGTCTTCATGTTGTCTTCATGTTGTCCTCATGTTGTCCTCATGTTGTCCTCATGTTGTCTTCATGTTGTCCCTCATGTTGTCCTCATGTTGTCCTCATGTTGTCCTCATGTTGTCCATGTTGTCCTCATGTTGTCCTCATGTTGTCCCTCATGTTGTCCTCATGTTGTCCTCATGTTGTCATGTTGTCCATGTTGTCCTCATGTTGTCCTCATGTTGTCTTCATGTTGTCCTCATGTTGTCCTGTTGTCATGTTGTCCTCATGTTGTTGTCTTCATGTTGTCCTTCATGTTGTCCTCATGTTGTCCTCATGTTGTCTTCATGTTGTCTTCATGTTGTCCCCATCATGTTGTCCTCATGTTGTCTTCATGTTGTCTTCATGTTGTCCTCATGTTGTCCTCATGTTGTCCATGTTGTCTCATGTTGTCCTCATGTTGTCATGTTGTCTCATGTTGTCATGTTGTCCTCATGTTGTCCATGTTGTCATGTTGTCTTCATGTTGTCCTCATGTTGTCCTCATGTTGTCCCCATCATGTTGTCCTCATGTTGTCTTCATGTTGTCCTCATGTTGTCCTCATATGTTGTCTTCATGTTGTCCTCTTCATGTTGTCCCATGTTGTCATGTTGTCCTCATGTTGTCTTCATGTTGTCCTCATGTTGTCCTCATGTTGTCTTCATGTTGTCCTCATCCTCATGTTGTCCTCATGTTGTCTTCATGTTGTCCTCATGTTGTCCTCATGTTGTCCATGTTGTGTTGTCTTCATTCATGTTGTCCCTCATCATGTTGTCCTGTTGTCCCTCATGTTGTCTTCATGTTGTCCTCATCATGTTGTCCTCATGTTGTCCTCATGTTGTCTTCATGTTGTCCATGTTGTCATGTTGTCCTTCATGTTGCCCTCATGTTGTCCTCATGTTGTCTTCATGTTGTCCTCATGTTGTCTTCATGTTGTCTTCATGTTGTCCTCATGTTGCCCTCATGTTGTCTTCATGTTGTCCTCATGTTGTCCTCATGTTGTCTTCATGTTGTCCTCATGTTGTCCTCATGTTGTCTTCATGTTGTCTTCATGTTGTCCTCATGTTATCTTCATGTTGTCCTCATGTTGTCCTCATGTTGTCTTCATTAAGAAACTGATTACTAAAAGAATCAAAGACTAATAGACATTCTCCCAGTCTTGCTTCTGGTTTGAACATATTTCAGGCTTCAGTTCAGATATTATAAATCTCCACGCTGAGGCGTCCCGCAGGTTTCAGGGTGTGAGGCCAGCAGGCTGAGGGGTCAGGGGCGGGCTTGTGGGCATGTTGTGGTTTGTCTAGTCTGTTTGAGGGCAACATAAAACCCAGAGGACACAGATTTCCTACCCATTGACCTTCCATTGTGCGGAGGTTTGAGGGGCAACAGGGGGTCAGCGTGGTGTCATGTTTTATGGGGTGACAGTGGTGGTCTGTCGACCTCTGACCTCTGCCCGCTCACAGAAAAGAAAACAAACATATGCTCTTTTTCAATGGGCTCTAAATCACCAGGGACAACTTGAGGTGTCCCAGTTCATTAAATGGATTTGAACTTGTGCTCTGTGGTCAACATTAGTCAGCACTAACCCTCCTGTTGTCCTCGGGTCAAATTTGACCCCTTATCATAAATATATCTATGTCTATATCTAAAATATGGGTTTCTTTTAAACCAAATTATCACAAACAAAATGGATTGGATTCCACACAACGGTCTTGGTAAATACAATTGATCACTTTCATTCCTCTGACTAACTTAACTTTTAGTCAAAACAATTCATAATTTCTGCTTTTTTAACTCAAATATTAGGTATAGTTCCATATAAATGAGGGTTATTGACCATGCATTCCAAAACGTAGTGTAAAACTAGTGGTAGTAGGGTGGTGTTAGTGAATATTTTAAAAACAAAAGTCTGAAAAAGGGACGAAAATGTCAAATTTTTGTCAGTTTTCCAAATCTGGAACGTTTAACCAGTCTAAATCTGCCTTGTTTTAGTTTGAAAGGGTACTTTTTGGTTACCATAGTAAACATAATATTATAATAATAATAATAATAATAATAATAACAGTACCTATACATGCACTAAATGGAGAGATGTCAGAAAAAGAAAGTGAGAGACACCAGGGCTTGCAAACAAGCAAAGCATGGCAGTTGATCAAGGCCACACCCCCACCCTCCTTTCCTCCTCAATAGCATTTAAAGCTACAGACACTTCAGATAGGGGACCACTAAGGTCTATATAAAGAGACTTCAGATACAGTATTAGGGACCACTAAGGTCTATATGAAAGAGACTTCAGATACAGTATTAGGGACCACTAAGGTCTATATGAAAGAGACTTCAGATACAGTATTAGGGGACCACTAAGGTCTATATAAAAGAGACTTCAGATACAGTATTAGGAGACCACTAAGGTCTATATAACGAGACTTCAGATACAGTATTAGGGACCACTAAGGTCTATATAAAAGAGACTTCAGATGTATTAGGGACAGTATATGAAAGGGGGGACCACTAAGGTCTATATAACGAGACTTCAGATACAGTATTAGGGACCACTAAGGTCTATATAAAAGAGACTTCAGATACAGTATTAGGGGACCACTAAGGCATATATAAAAGAGACTTCAGACACAGTATTAGGGACCACTAAGGTCTATATAAAAGAGACTTCAGATACAGTATTAGGGGACCACTAAGGCCTATATAAAAGAGACTTCAGATACAGTATTAGGGGACCACTAAGGTCTATATAAAAGAGACTTCAGATACAGTATTAGGGACCACTAAGGTCTATATAAAGAGACTTCAGATACAGTATTAGGGACCACTAAGGTCTATATAAAAGAGACTTCAGATACAGTATTAGGGGACCACTAAGGCCTATATAAAAGAGACTTCAGATACAGTATTAGGGGACCACTAAGGTCTATATAAAGAGACTTCAGATACAGTATTAGGGGACCACTAAGGTCTATATAAAGAGACTTCAGATACAGTACTAAAGGACCACTGAGGTCTATATAAAAGCATCCAAAAATCCGCATGTCATAGGACCTTTTAAAAACCAGGCTAAACTTGTTGGAAAAGTGAGCGTTGAATACCCGCTACAAAATCAGTAGTGACTCCTTTCATTCTGTCGGCTCGTTTCGTGCTGTGTGTATTCTAGAAAACCGTTTTCATTCTCATTTGTCCACCGCCTGACCACGGCGTCGCTTTTCGGCAGCTGTGAGTCATACAGTATGTGATGCCACACGACATCTTTCAAGGTTGTAGCAGATTACATGTCCTCCTTCCACGCTCAATTGTTTTGGCATCCTCATGTAGCCTTTGACACTGCAGACAGGCAGAAATAATGGATATAATTGACTTTAAAAATCTCATTAGATCTTTGTTCTGCATATCCAGCAGAATCTTCTTTTCAATGCTCACACTCTGGCTATATTTAAGACGGCTATATATACCTCCCCTACGCCATCACACGTATGGGGGTTTATCTGCAAAGTGTTTCATGTGTTGCATGTGTGTGTTCAGTTATGCCCTGCGTTATCTGCAGTTTCTGTGATGTGTTTTCACCTCCAGTCTCCAGGCTTTAAATGCTCTCCCAGAATGTTAAGCTTCTCAGGTTGGTAAAGTCTCCTTAAGAGCATTCAATCAAGTACAATAGTTAAGTATTAGATTATTGTCAATTTCTCATTTCTGCAATATGTGACAGACACGAAGGGGAATCAAAAATTCTCTCCAACCTACGGTGCAGAAAGTACAGGTACAAGTATAAAGATTAAAGAAGATACAAAAGATAAGTAATATATACAATACAATACCTCAATTTTGAATAGCGCAGAAGTAAGGCAATAGAAAACTTGATAAATTGAAACTGTGCAGCATAAAAGAAAAATATAAGAGTAAAAAATTTAGAGCATCGTAGAAAAAAAACACACTTTTCTTTTCAGTTAAATCCCCTCACAGATTCTTAGATACTAAGATACATAGCTTCCTTTTAAAGGACAAATTAAAGTACGAAAACATCAGCAAGACAACAGCACATGGAGGCCTAAAGTGCTCAGAATTTAATCTGCTTCTCAAAAGCTCCACAACAAGCGAGTAAGTGGACCCAGAACGGACGGTGGACGGGTTAAAGGATGGTGGACGGGTTAAAGGATGGTGGACGGGTTAAAGGATGGTGGACGGGTTAAAGGATGGTGGACGGGTTAAAGGATGGTGGACGGGTTAAAGGACGGTGGACGGGTTAAAGGACAGTGGACGGGTTAAAGGATGGTGGACGGGTTAAAGGACGGTGGACGGGTTAAAGGAGACCAGAGTTTGTCCTTTTTGAAAATAAGTTAGCGGCGTGTTTTTGAGACGTTCTGAGACTTGATCGGCGTCATGTTCAACAACACGTTTTTTGTGTTCTGGGTCAAGTTCTTGGACACATTCTGCGACACGTTCTGGGTAACGTTCTAGACACTGTCTGGGTCACGTTCTGGACATGGTCTGGGACACGTTCTGCGACACTTTCTGGGTCACGTTCTGGGTCAACGTTCGGTGTCATGGTCTGGGGCACGTTCTGGGTCAAGTTTTGGGTCCCGTTCTGGGTCAAGTTCTGGGACAAATTCTGCGTCACGTTCTGCTATACTTTCTGGGTCACATTCTGGGTCTCGCTCTTGGTCAAGTTCTGGGACATGTTCTGGGACAAGTTCTGCAACATTTTCTGGGTCTCATTCTGGGTCACGTTCTGTGACATGTTCTGGGTCTCGTCCTGGGTCAATTTCTGGGACAAGTTCTGCAACATTTTCTGGGTCGCGTTCTGGGTCTCGTTCTGGGTCTTGTTCTGGGTCTCGTTCTGGGTCAAGTTCTGCAACATTTTCTGTGTCATGTTCTGGGTCTCGTTCTGGGTCCCGCTATGGGTCAAGTTCTGGGACACGTTTCAAGACAAGTTCTGCAACATTTTTTTGGGTCACATTCTGGGTCATGTTCTGGGTACCATTCTGGGTCCTGTTCTGAGTCCCGTTCTGGGTCCCATTCTGCGGCATGTGCGTAACCAGATGTACGTGAATTAACTTCCTTGCAGTGTTCTATCATCTCATTCGTCTGTTACTCCAACTGGACTTCCTGGATCCTTCACAAGTTCCAAATGTCCCGCGTTGTTCCATGAGAGCCAAACCCAAATCCCTCTGTGTGGCCCTGACATCTGAGACAATGGCCAGTTAGTGTGTAGCTTCACAGTTAATGTCGGGGAGGAAGACGGAGACGTGGGGGTGGCGGTTGTTGTTGCAAATGAAAGTGTGAGTACCGGGGTGTAGGGTGTGGCGCGGCTGTTACAATGCAGACACTGACAGTCGCCTTGAACTTGAACTCCCCCATCCCCAATCCCTGAGGCCCCCTTGACCTAAGCTCTTTTCCCGTGCTCCTGTCTGCCCTCGGCGGCGGCAGTGGCCTTTGTTGAGCTGTCGGCATTAACTCTTCGCACCCCCCGCTCTCACAAGGGCCTCCTCTTCTTCTGCTTCTTCTTCTTCTCCTTCTACAGCCACTTCCCCTGTGCATGTGACTGATTTTCAGGGTACACCCATCTGGTCTGTGGAAACCGCCCCAGTGGGGTTTTTAGTCTTTCCCACAATGCTAATCTGACCCAAGGGGGTTTCATTACCACATTCTGGGATCCTGGGATTTATTCTTTTGTTTTGTGATGGAAGATGCTCTGCTGGATTCCTGTCCATCCCGCGATAAGTAAAACTAGGTGCAACCTCTGGAGTCTGTTGCAGGATAATGACATAAATACAGTTGTGTTTAAAATAATAGCAGTCCAACATCACTAACTTCATAAATCATATTTTTTAGTAGAAGTGATATTTCTAAATGGCAAATAATTTACTAGTAAGTGTTGATTCATAGAAAACCAACAGACCCAACAGTCATGGCATGCATGCTGCTCATTCTGTGTAGTTGAATCTGTAATTGAAAGGGGAATGTTCAAAATAATAAGTGTGAAGAAACAGGTGTCAATTATGGCCCATATTTAAGGAAGGAAGCAAATGTTGTGCATGCTGGTTGTAGTACATTTCACACTAAAATAATCAACAAAATGCGTTGTTCCAGACATTGCTCTGAGGAACAGCGGACTTTGATTAAAAAGTTGATTTGAGAGGGAAAAACACAGAAAGAAGTGAAGAAGCCAAAATGATTTCAAATGCCCTGAAATGGCGTCCAAAGCCTGAACGACATGGGGAAAAAACAGTCAACTACCATTCCAATGGATGGAAGAATAGGCAAAAATGGCAAAGGCTCAACCAATGAAAATCAAAGAAGACTTAAAGTTACCTGTGAGTGCTGTTCTGATCAGAAGAAGGCTACGTGAAGCAAAGCTATCAGCTAGAAGCCCAAGTCAAGTTTATTTCATCCATAAAAATGGAAATTACAGTGCTCACACTCGTCATCTTACCCAAAAAAACTAGAGAATAAATACAATACCACAAATACACTACAATATTATACATAAATACAATAAAAAAATATATATATAAAACAAAAACTTAAAGTGCTTGTTGTGCTGTCTAATAGCCTGAGGTATAAAAGAAAGAAGGAGCACCCACTGCTGAAAATAAAGACATGTACTGAATAGGTTGAAATTTGCCAGAGGACACACTGACTGGCCAAAGGAGCAATGGAGCAACATTATGTGGACTGATGAGAGCTAAATTGTTCTTTTTGGGTCTAGGGGCCGCAGACAGTTTATCCTCCGACCCCCCTGCACTGAATTTGAGCCACAGTACACTTTAAAGACAGTAAAGCATGGGGATGTAAAAATTGTTATTGGGATACCAAAACTTTGTTACTGTACTTCAGTAGAATTTTCCCGTATCTGTACTTCACTTCATTGTTTATAATTCTGAAAACCTTTGTACTTTTACTCCAAAAATGTTCCCGTCAGCATCTTCGTTACTCATTACTTGTAAAAGAGAAATTGTCGTTGGAGTGAAATTAAAAGTCCGTTTCTGTTTTTCTCTTTGTTGATGTCGAACTTTAAATTTAATGTTTAGAAAGGTGTGGACACCCTGACTATATAAGGCAGCCAAATTAAAGTTCATATTCTTCAAGTTTTTACTGTTACTTGTAATAAAGTACAGTTAATATCAGAAACTTACTTTTGATACTTAAGTACAGCAAATGTCAAATTAAGCAATATTCTAAAATGTGACATTAACTTCTGCACAAGTCATTTTCTGGTAAGACAGTTGTACTCAAGTACTCAAGTATTGCTTTGAAGTACATTCCATGAGACTGCTGCTCTGGTCCGTGCAGGGAGGAAGTCGGGGGATAAGCTGGGGAGCCGCTTCCTGGACAAAGTTAAGGAGAAAACACAAGACTTGGACCCAGGAAACGGGTGTTTGTGTCCTAGGAGAACTACCTATGGGGACAGCTGTTTTAACCCAAACCACAATCTTTTTTTTTTTTTCTTATCTTAACAATAAGATGGTGCTCACCTTTTGTCGGAACTGCAATGTCCGCTGAAACAACCCTGTAGCCGGCTCACAGTCCCCTTTTCTCGGCTAAATCTACCTGTAGAGACGGCAAAAACTTAAAGGAACACACCGACTTATCGGGACTTTACCTTATTCACCGTATCCCCCAGAGTTAGATAGATCCACAACCTTCTCAGTAAAGGTACCTCTTGTGGCATGTCTAGTCACATAGTCATGTATACACTGAAAGTTAAATTATTCTATGAAATAGATGGTTTCTTTTAAACCCAAATTTTCCTAAAAAAAAATACATAATGAATAGAGTAATCTATTTCTTACAGATAACCAGAGGTGTAAAAAAAAGTATTCACATTCATTACTCCAGTAGAAGTATAAATACTAGGGTTTAAAAAGACTTCTGTAGAAGTTGAAGTATTAACTCAAGCTTTTTACTCAAGTAAAAGTATAAAAGTAGTGGTTTCAAAACTACTTAAAGTATAGAAGAAAAATTATAGAAAAAAGTATAGAAAAATAATATAAATGTGCTTTTTCAAATTAGGCAATTTAGTCGTCGAGTTTTGGAAACAATTAGCTACAGTTGGTATTTGAAAGGAGTTGTTTTTGTGTTCAACCATTTTGAAAAATTCTTCCAAATATGGCCAGAGATGTAGAAAGTGTGGCTGGTCTTTTTTTAACATCATTGTAGACGGTGCAGTATGTAGGAAAATTGAATCTGAATTGAATCGTCATCGCATCTGAATTGCTGTGCATGCATTTCCCCAGAATGTGGGAATGAATCCCCCTTGCGTCAGACCGCCTGGGTAGCTCACCTGGTAGAGTAGCTTCCATACACAGAGGCTCAGTCCTCAACGCAGTGGCCTTGGGTTCGGCTCCGACACGCTGCCCCTCTCGCTCGATTAACCTGTCCTGTCAAAATAAAGGCCTAAAATTGCCCCAAAAAAGAAGGCTTCCATGGGGGGAATTTACTGAAAAACCACAACCAGATCATAAATCTGTTGAACCCTCTCCTCAACATTTGAACTATCACCAATAAACATGTGCTGGAACCACCAATGCTTCTGTGTTATTTGATTTTACAAGACTGTAAAACCATGTTTAGCTTCAGCCTCCCCCCGTTCGCCCCGGTTTATAGTATGTTGTCTCTCAGTGAGGCCCTGTACTCACCTTTTCCCAGGAGCTCTGCCCCCATTGTGTCTTCCACCATTATTTTTATTTTTTGAGAGATTTGTCATCAAAATTAGGACCTGTCACCGATCAAATACACATTCGGCTTTTAAATGAGACGCGGTGACATTTTTTTATTCAGTTAAAACACTTCCGCGGTGCGAACGACAGCCTGGATGCTTGCAGGGGAGAGGAGGAAGAGGAGGAGGAGGAGGAGGAGGAAGAGGAGGAGGAAGAGGAGGAGGAGGAGGAGGAGAGGAGCAGAGTGATTTAATCTGCTAATTTTTCTCAGGTCTTTTGGCTGTTGACAGGCAAGTGTAATGGTCCTTCAAGTAATGGAATCAGCCACTCAAGCAACACACACACACACACACACACACATACATATACATATACACACACACACACACACATACAAACTCGCTCACACACGTATGCACACACATTCACCCGCTGAAAGCACGCCTGCTTTGCATATGAATGATATCACCGTAAAGTTTTTTTCTGGGGAGGTTTTTGGCGGTTGGGGAGGACGGAGGGGGGACGGGGTGGAGAGGAGCGCTCTGAAAGGACAAACATTAGTCAAATCACTTCCCGCTTCAGTCACCCGCCCCGGCCAAGCTACTTGACATTCCACAACAGGGCTCTCTCGCCTCCAAGGGAGAGCATCCTCAGTGATCCGGACGTCCAACTCATCAGGCCCGGTCTGCAAGTTTCTGCTAACCTCCCCGAGTATTTCTCCTTCAGTACACAAATACGTACAAAGCTCCAAGAAATTGGGTCTGGGTGTGAGTGGATTTTGAGCGTATAGTGTTATCGTCGAAGTTACATGCTCCCTTTACAAATGACAAAACTTGAATTTGAAGCATCTTCGCTGTCGGGTGGAAACCTTGTCAGTGTCTCATTTTGGGGGATTTTCTTTTTTTTTTAACTTAACCCTCATGTTGTCCTCATTTTGTCTTCATGTTGTCCCCATGTTGTCTTCATGTTGTCTTCATGTTGTCCTCATGTTGTCCTCATGTTGTCCTCATGTTGTCCCCATGTTGTCCCCATGTTGCCCTCATGTTGTCCTCATGTTGTCCCCATGTTGTCCCCATGTTGCCCTCATGTTGTCCTCATGTTGTCCTCATGTTGTCCTCATGTTGTCCTCATGTTGCCCTCATGTTGTCCTCATGTTGTCCCTCATGTTGTCCCTCATGTTGTCTTCATGTTGTCCCTCATGTTGCCCCCATGTTGTCCTCATGTTGTCCTCATGTTGCCCCTCATGTTGTCTTCATGTTGTCCTCATGTTGTCCTCATGTTGTCTTCATGTTGTCCTCATGTTGTCCCCATGTTGTCCTCATGTTGTCCCCATGTTGTCCCCATGTTGTCCCATGTTGTCCTATATCAATGTTCTTTTTAATTCCCCAAAATAACATGATTGATTCCACCCAACGCTCTTTGCCAAGTACAAATCTCTACTTTCATTAATTTTGGGGCGTCTTATTCAATTTTATAGCATTGTAAAACAAATGGAAGTGTTTTTGAAATAGTATTGAGTAAAAGTTGACATATTCCAGTCTGTGATTATCATCAACATCCATTCCTTTAATTTTAGTCTAAATAATTCCTAATTTCTGCTTTTCTAACTCAAACATTAGGTATAAATTCCTATAAATGAGGTTTATTGACCATAAATTCCAAAAATAACTGTAAAACTAAAGTTAATAGTTTTGAAAATGTCAAATAAAAGTGACAAACTTTGAAAAAAAAAACATCAAGTGTTGAAAAAAGGGACAAAAATGTAAGAAAGTTAAGAACATTGATAAAAGGTGTCAACAAAAATATTGATTTCCAATTTTGACAGCAAGACAACACGAGGGTTAAATCTATAGTGCGTAGTTTCTGGCGCCAACAAAAGGAATTCTAAGTAAGCAAAGTCATCTTTCCAGTAACTCTGTTGGCGATGTACTCTGTGTTTCTGGCTCCATTTCAGCATGTTTCTCTGGATTATTATTCTGGATTAGCGGGAGTACTTTTCCAGGATGAAGCCCGACATCCGGTGCGATAACGGACGCAGAGGGGTCTGCGGGGGTACGCCGTCGATTCTACACACAACCATAAAAGGGCCTTTACATGATCTCGCACCACCCTCACCCTTCCTCTAAGCAGTTGCTAGTAGCCAAGGAGGACACAGAGGATTAAAAAAAACATGGACTCTTAAGAAGAAATACTCACCGGCGTGTCCAAACGATGTTTGACAGAACTCCCACTCAAAAAGGAATATCACTGAAGTTCATTTCAGACATATATGTGCTATTTGAATCATATATAACCCTAAGACTTTGGATAAACTCATTTCCAGCACCGAGCAATTCGTACAACACATCATAAGTTTTGTTTTCAAAAGAGACTTTCAGCTTTACACATTGCTCTGAGACAGATTTGGGTCTCACTATACGGAAAGCCTGGGTTAGGATGGATGGATGCACTCTAAGAAAAAACCCCATAAAATAACAGAAACTGAAATAATGTGTGTCGCTACAGTTAAAAGACAGAACATTTTATGTCTGGCCTGTGTATACAATTCTCTCATACAAAGCTGCTTAGCTAGTAGACTTCTAAAAAGTTGAAAAACTTGCAAAAAAGCGACAAAAACTTTGAAAAAAGTAAAAGAACTTCTTTAATTTCCACAAAACCAACCTTCGTGGCCGACAAAAGTTGTTGGAGCACAATTTATGCAATTTGATATGTAAAAAAACAATCTTTCTTTGGGCGATTTCTGTTAAAACATAGAGTCATACAACTGTTAATACACAGTTGTTTTTTTAGAGTATGGATGGATGGATGGATGGATGGATGGATGGATGGATGGATGGATGGATAAAACGCTGAGTTTCATAGTCATAGTGATAGTCATAGTCACAGTTTGAAGTACCGTGAAGCTATTTGTTACATTGCGATACTTCCTGACGCTGAGTCCGGCACAAAGTTCCAAGGCTTGTTTTTCCGCTCACAGGCGCTAGGGGGAGCAAAACAACCACCATTCAACTCAAAAAAAGTCCTATAACCATTCCAGTGGCTTCGAAGCTGTTCAGTTAAGGTAAATCAAGCTAAAGACACTGCAAAGTTCCCCTTTAAACCAGCAAGATTCCCTGGTAAAGCATACAAGACGTACAAAGCTCAATACAGGGTGGCAAGTAAGCCAATAACTGGTGACAAGAGACTTTTTATTCATTTTCCCAATCGGTAGGATATCACCTGAATGCACCACACTGTCAGATTATTCATTTCTTTTCTTTCAGCCTCATTAGCAACTGATAATAATGTAATTTCAGCAAAAAGGGAAACGGTTTCCTGCAAGTATTGTCTGATGTAAGTGGAGCAGTCAAAATTATTCCAAATGGAGTCATGTGTGAGCAACCAAAAGCACAACTTTAACCGGGTCACTGGTGCATTTTGTGTGTACAAGGGGCCAAAATGCAGCACTCCATCAATGCCGCCGCTGCTGCAAGTATCGGGTAACTGGGAAGTCTTTATAATCTTCTCCCAAGACAATCCAGCTCAGCACGCACGCACGTATGCACGCACGCACGCATGCACGTGCGCACGCACAAACACACGCCTCTTGATTCATCATCCATATTTCTTGTATTTGGAACGTTTCACAGGACGACGTACCCTTCAAAGCATCTGAGGCCATTTTGTCTTTGCTCAGTGAACAGAATTGCCGGGCAGCACCACTGGGAGACAGCTCACAAAAGGTGGACCGATCTGGACGCGCGCCCACTTTTTTTTTGGCACTGACCACATTCGGATCCTAAGACACACACATCCTCTTCCCTAGCGACCGGCCGCAAACACATTTCCCTCCAAAATCACACAGAACCGCCTACTAGGGGTGCATTCCTGCATATCAAAGACGGTTCTGAGGAACTTGTGAAAAGAGCAGCACCCGAGTTCTTAGACCTTGGACGTGCACCAAAAACCTGCAACTTCCCACTTTGGAGGTAACCCCCCCTCCTCCACGGCCTTGTCCATCATATCGTGGAGGCTAGTGGAAGTTGAAGTGCGGCCTTTCCAATCTAGTTTTCTACGGATTCAATCTGATCAAAGCGATGTTGATGTCACCGCGGCGCCATCTTGGAATCCCATCCCTTCAGTCTCAGGATGGGATGTAGCGAACAGCCATTTTGTGCTTTATGTCAAACAGGAGCCACGCCCCATACGTATATAAGAGCAGCTTCATGCACACAACACATACTGTCCTTTCTTTCTTTTTTAGGATGCTCAACAAATCAAGCCCAGCGGTGGCTGGAGGTTTTATTTTCTTTTTCTCTCCCTCAGAGACCTGACAAACCGTTGAGCGTCAACAGCTATAACTTAGACCCGACATGGGTGCAAACGACAGCCTGTTTGTACGCCGTCAGTCTGGCTTGCACTAGTGTACTTTACATTGACACTCAGTTCATTAAGGCCTATAATGCTTGGCTAATACAACTCGCCTCTTGGCAGCATGACAGAAACTGTGAATCAGATTATGAGGGGAGCCACATAACGCCGCCAAGAAACACTGCGGGGCGAGGGGGAGTTGTCACAATGCACCGGCGCTCGCTCTCTGGATGTTAACGCCGGGGACATAATGTAATTGCAGCCTGCCCTGGTTAATAAGGGCACTGTAATATTTGCATGGAGCTGCTGTTTATGTGTACCACGGCTCATTTCGACTCACAGCGCAGCTGTAAACAAGAGGAGAGCGGCTTGTAAAGCTTTCGCCGGCTACGCATCGAGGATGCAGACACCCAAGGGGGTGCGTGGTGTCGGAGCTGCATTAAAAAACCTCTTTGGTTGAATTACACGAGACTTCATAAAAAGGGAGGGAATGAAAAGAGCTGATTGATCAACCTGTACTGTAAAGGGTTATATTTCATTTGTTTTACAGTGGGATTAGCCCTCTTTCATATGACAATGCTAATGAATTGTGTGGGCTCCCCCCCCCCAATATGTCGGTGTTGGCGCGTTTGCCATGTGTGATGTCAGGAAGCCAATCACGGGAAGTGTTCTGCAAAGAACACGGTGGCCAGCACAACAGCGCTGCTGTGCTCTTTGTTTTACTCCCATTTGGAATAACAATAGGTTAATGGCATGTGTGCCGATGAATATTGGCTTCTTATTCATCTATAGGACAAATGCAAAGGTTTTCATTGGGTACTACAGGAAGCATCTTTGCACCGATTGAGCCAGAATTATGGGTTTCTTATAACAAAATGTCCCAAAAATAACATGGGTGGTTTCATAAAACGCTCTTCACAAGTACAATTGAATAGAACTCATTTTAAAAAGTGACAAAAGTGTCAAAAACGTTGGGAAAAATAGCAACAATAAGCATTGAACACCTGGAAAACAGCAATTAAAATAGCATCAAACAAGGCTATAGAAATGCAACAAAAATAAATAAGATAGTCAAATGTTATTGAAATGCTTCAATAAATGTGTGGAAAAAACATTTTATTTTCAAGGGTTAGGGGGTCGGCAACCGGCGGCTCTCTCCGGTGGCTCCCGGTAACAATAATTATTTTTACCTTTTTAAATTTGAATTATTATTGTTGTGGGCCAAAAGTGATTCTTACATTCTCCATTTAAGGTACATAACATGTCAGTCAAGTGAAATGTGCGTCATTTCTCCAGGGAAGTTTCCTGTACTTCCAATTTACGGTGGATATACCTTTTTATTTAGCCTATGCGAAGAAGAAAACACAGATGTCAATTCAAAATATGTCAAAACTATAATGGAAAGTATGTTGCGTGTCATTGGGTATTTTTAAGTGCGTGTATGGAAATCCTGGAGCTTTCTTAGTGGGTATATTACGTAGTGTTGGCAGACTACACCACTGGTCACAGCCTACTTACTGTACATCCACAACCCGGCGCCTTATGTTCTTTTCTTTTATTTATTCATTTTTTTTTTTTTTTGCCAAACCTCAATAGTGGTCTTGAGTTTTTATGGACTACCTATGGATTGCAGGTACAAAAAAAGAAAAGTCTTACACAGTTTTATTTGCTTACATCCTATTCTTTTTGTTATTTTTTTTTTTTTAAATATTGTTTTTGCATTTTTAGGCCTTAATTGAGAGGACAACTGAAGACATGAAAGGGGAGGGGGGGGATGACATGCAGCAAAGACATGAAAAAAGTAAAGACATAAGAATGGCAACAAACATCACTTAGTACTGAATGCTCTTTTAGACAGATCAGTCATGTTTGTAGGCTAATTTAGACTTAAAGAGACAGATTTCTTATAATTTAGTTTGGCTCTTTTGATGGTAAATGTGCTCGACCCCTGCCGGCTGGCTTCCTCACTTGCAGTTTGATGCCAAACACTCACAGAAAATAAACCCCCATCCCTGATGGTGTTTTGATCCCAGGGAGCTCATCTTTTCATTTGGCTGTAACATTACGTTGGTACTGAACAGCAGTTGATTTCTCTACAGACGTGAGTGCCGCAATTAAAAAAAAAGGTGAAACGTGTAGGGATAGCTGCCGGCTACGGAGTAAATTTAGATTTAGATTGAGGAGTCTTCAATCTGCGTCCTGCCTCCCTTGATAGAAACATATTTAGATTGATGTCATTCAACGAGTTGTATCACTGAAGATTTGAACAACCTTTCCGTTAATCACCAGAGGATTAAAGTGCCTATATTATGAGGTTATGGGGTTATTTTGTGTTTCTGGTGCTTCCACATGCATACAAACCCACCCATGCTGTTTTGAGTGAGATACTGAATGTGTCCTGCCTTCAGTCTCAGGGTGAGCTTGGTTATAATCGGGCCGTCTACGTCATCGGCCGATACATTTGATGTGTGCTAACCGCTTTAGCTAATACCACATTGGCTAGCTGTTTATCCAAACGCAGCATTAGCCAGGAGACTTCCAACTTTGCGTGGATTACCAGCAGACGAGGGACATGTAAGTAGTTCTATACAATTTCAATTGTAGATTAAGGTGAACTCGTGTATGTTGTAGCAGTGTTTTGCCATTGAGAACGAGGTGGCTAGCCACTAGCAGCGCTAGCTTCTAGCTAGTAGTCCTTACCTAGCGGCTGCACATGTGCGACTCCCAACAAAGATGGGATAGAAGTGGGATGCCTCACTCTGTAGCTAAAGCAGAGAGCTCAAGACACAGGGTGAAAAGAGGAGCTGCAGCAATGTGTGGTACAACAAAAATATGTTGTTGTTTTTTTAAAATTAAACCATGTAAACCTATTCTGGTGCAACCTCAAAATACAATTATAAACCCGACAATAAGCATAATATGGGCACTTTAAAACACGCAGATCAAATCAACAAAAAAAACAGCCTTTTTTTCTCCATTGTTTTCAATGTAAACCTTTTTATTATTACTCCAACACAGTTTTTCATACAAAGGCACATGTGGTGAACACTCATCACAGCGATTAAGATTGCATAACACAAACATTGCTGCTTGTATAAAACAATACGCCACAAGTCAGCGTAGTTGAGTAGAAAGGAAAAAAGACTGCATTGGTTTTCAGGCCTCTGGACTGATGTCAGAGTAGTGACCTTTTTTCTTTTCTTTTTTCTGTGTTGCTTAAGATTAAAAACATAATTTCAAGCTTATCCAGGCAGATAAGTAATTGTCTCGAGCACTGGGATGTGCATGATTATCAAAAGAATACATTTTCTAAATTAGAACCAAGATTGTCTCCTCTCAAATCAATTGCAAAAGCACTGCATAGGCACAAGATTGTTTAAAGTAATATTTAAAAGATTTGCATAGATTATCAATCGTAATGAAAAAATTGCCACTTCCCGAAAATTAATATAGAATGAATTAGGCTGCGATAGTACTTGCTTTATTGCGTGTGTGTGTGTGTGTGTGTGTGTTAATGTCAGAGACAGGAAATTAAGGCGGTGTTTGAAGCCAATGTATTTATCATGTCTCCCCCAACGATGGCTCGTTACAGCGACGCAGGTAACTGAGCCAAGCTGCTGTGTTTCAGAGAGCAGCGGGGAGGTTTTAATAGTGTGGCGTGTTGTGTGTACTCGCCGCCATGAGCCCTGCTCTGCCACTTCCTGCTGATCAAACACACTCCTGCCTTCAGGAGTATTAAACGTGCGGGCGCCCGTTTACTCAGACTGTGGCTCACGGCTGCGAATCCAAGTCGGTTATGGCTGCTAATAAGAGATCCAAGTGCATGTGAAACTGAGCTGTATTGTGTCATTTATCACACACACACACACACTGACTGTCATTTCTGTAGCAGTATATTAACAAACCGAGGGAAAAGTAGGCTCCTTTTTAAAAAAACAAACCTTTCTCTTCATGATGTCTGAACGATTCAGGATGTCTGAAGTAATATCTGTAAAACTGGTAGCCCAAAAATAAAAATCCCGAGGATGAAAGGAGCTCCAAGACCAAAAATAAAATAAAAAAATAAAATAAAAAAACAAAAAAAGATAAAACAGTTGCATAGAGTATAAAGACGACAGCTCATTCCTTCGCCGCTGTGTCAGCCGACACACGGAGCTGTCCAATCGCAGTGCAGTATTTATTCACTGCTGCCGTGGGTCTCACATTCACGCGTCTCCGAGTCCTAGCAACTATACGACAAAACAGCAATCAAACAAAACGATGGGCTACAACTCATTAAAATAAACCTGCAAGTCAAGCCTATGTTAGTGGAAGTCACATTACGTTACTTCATGTCTAAGTGATATTCTTCATCTGTAGGATGGAATATATAAGAATTACAGAATGAAGTGGGACACTGTCCAGAGTCACATTTGTGGACCAGTTTGTCCACACCTCAAGATCTTCAGTCTGAGCCGTTGTGTCCCACAGCCACGGTCCACCGCGACGTCTCGCTCGGTCCCGCTTGGGTCAAATAGCACACCGTGCACCAATGAGGTACAAACAGCGCGACAATGTCCCAGAGTCACGTTGTTTTAGTCCTGGGGGAAAGACGGCAATCGGAGGACACCATGCTATCCCTCCTCTTTGCCTCTTTGTCTGCTCTGGCTGTTTTCGGGCTCCCCCGCCTGCACACCGACAAACATTCACCTGCCAAAAAGAGAGAAAGGAAAGATGACATTAAGTGTCAAAGTGAACACTGAGGCCTGTTGAAGCCATTACACTAATTTTGGTTTTATAACTTTTCACATGCATGTAATTCATACACATACTGACACCTATATTCAAATGACACGGATCATAAACTGGTTGTCATGTTGATGGGGTATTGATGACGATAATAATGATGACGTCACTCTATATGTAGACCTCACCTGGCACAGGTGTATGACTAGAGAGTGGAAGGGTAAACTATTTTTCAACCACATTTTCTTTGTTTGAAACAAGTTTATGTTGCTGTTATGAAATAAAGAAACGGATCATTGTCAAAACAAATAGTGGACTGTTAAATGCCAATTCAGGTGTATCAAAAGAAGCCTTTTAACCCTCATGTTGTCCTCATGTTGTCCTCATGTTGTCCCCATGTTGTCCCCATGTTGTCCCCATGTTGTCCCCATGTTGTCCTCATGTTGTCCCCATGTTGCCCTCATGTTGTCCTCATGTTGTCCTCATGTTGTCCCCATGTTGTCCTCATGTTGTCCTCATGTTGTCCCCATGTTGCCCTCATGTTGTCCTCATGTTGTCCTCATGATGTCCTCATGTTGCCCTCATGTTGTCCCCCTCATGTTGTCTCCATGTTGCCCTCATGTTGTCCCCATGTTGCCCCCATGTTGTCCTCATGTTGTCCTCATGTTGTCCCCATGTTGCCCTCATGTTGTCCTCATGTTGTCCCCATGTTGTCCTCATGTTGTCCTCATGTTGTCCCCATGTTGTCCTATATCAATGTTCTTTTTAATTCCCCAAAATAACATGATTGATTCCACCCAACGCTCTTTGCCAAGTACAAATCTCTACTTTCATTAATTTTGGGGCGTCTTATTCAATTTTATAGCATTGTAAAACAAATGGAAGTGTTTTTGAAATAGTATTGAGTAAAAGTTGACATATTCCAGTCTGTGATTATCATCAACATCCATTCCTTTAATTTTAGTCTCAATAATTCCTAATTTCTGCTTTTCTAACTCAAACATTAGGTATAATTTCCTATAAATGAGGTTTATTGACCATAAATTCCAAAAATAATTGTAAAACTGAAGTTAATAAGTTAGTTTACGTAGTGTTAATCCTTCTGTTTTCCTCCCGGGTCAAAAACGGACAAAAATTTGACATTTTTGTCCGTTTTTCAGACTTTTTATTTAGTTTTCACTAACACCACCTTACTAGTTTTACAGTACATTTTGGATTTCATAGTAAATAACCCTCATTTATATAAAATTATACCTAATATCTGAGTTAAAAAAGCAGAAATAATGAATTATTTTGACTAATAGTTAAGATCAGAGGAATGAAAGTGATCAATTGTATTTACAAAGAGCGTTGGAAGGAACCCAATCCATGTTTTGTGGTAATTTGGTTAAAAAAAAAAAACCCATATTTCATATATAGACATTTTTTTAAAGGAGTCAAATCGGACCCGAGGACACAGGAGGGTCAAAAAAGTGACAAACATTGAAAAAGTGTTGAAAAAAGGTACAAAAACGTAAGAACAAAAATGATTTTCAATTTTTACGGGAAGACATCACAAGGGTTAAAACATAAAAAATATGTTACGGGTATGTGTGTGTGTGTGTGTGTGTGTGTGTGTGTGGGTGGGGGGGCGCTTGTCCTAAATCAGGCCCGAGGTAAGCACAGTGCTGTGCACCAGCTTGAAGGGATTGGGGCTGAGGGTGAAAGGGCCTTAACGGGAGCCTGGTACGCTACGAGCTGCTAATACAAAGAGGAAGCATGTGACGCTCCCTAAGCAAAGGCTGAGTTGGACTCAGGCAATCAAACCCCCTTCTTCTTGTTCCATTCTGCAAGCGGCTCAGACGAGCAACTTAAAACCTGAGCAGCGGGGTCACCGGGTGCAGCGTGAACCGGTAATGCAGCCTGTCCAGCTCGGCGGCGGGAGTCAACAACCGTCGTGCTAATTAGCATCGCCTGAGCTATTAGCGAGCATCACGTTAAGACTTGGCATTTCAGCACCCCATCGTTGCTCAGAGTGGGTGCACTCGGCCAGGGAGGGAGGGAGGGAGGGAGGGAGGGAGTGGCTACCGGAGGAGGGTTGTGGTGTGAAAGGCAGTTTCGGGTATTGGTGTCGCTTTGAGTTATTGGCATCATGGTCTTGTTTTGTTGAGAGGACTACAGTGAATACGCTTGTTAATGGTAAATTTACAGCCCCAGCATGTGGCCTAATAAAACCAGGGGATAGAGGGGATGATGAGAATGATTGCGATCTGTGTGTGTGTGTGTGTGTGTGTGTGTGTGTGTGTGTGTGTGTGTGTGTGTGTGTGTGTGTGTGTGTGTGTGTGTGATGGGGGGAGGTGGTGGGGTGGTGTGTGTGTGTGTGTGTGAGGGGGGGGTGTAGTTAGAGAAAGGGAGAGAGAAAAGTGGAAGGCGCCGGTAATTAAGAGTCTAAAAAGAGTGTGAGAGAGGCGCACACCGCTCAAAGCAAACTTCGAGTCTGGATTCCTCACTTTTTATTTATGCGCCCCGACTCAACACCCCCCATGCCCCCCCCATCCCTCTTCACTCTCTCCCTCGCTCTGTCCTTGTCTCTCTCTCTCTCTCGCTGAATGAATAGCTATCACAGTGCTACGGTGTCCCATCTAGCAACACCCCCGTCGTCATGCTCCAACCCTTTCTCTTACCCCCCTTACCCTCCCTCCCCAGCACGGCTCTGAATAGGGAGCCAAATTGAGCAAACAGTCAGGCTGTCAGCTCAATAGGAGGTCTGGCCGTGAACTTGAAGTCCTTCCCAGGCCCCCCAGCCTCACAGTAGGGTGGGAGGGGTGGTGGTGTTTTGGTGGTTGGGGGGAGTGCAGCCAGACTTTTTTTGGGGGCCCCTACGTGCCGGCCCCTACGTGCCAGTGTTGTTGGGAGGGATCCCTGCCACAGAGGTTCCCAAGGCTGGTGCTCTTGCTGGGGCAATGGGGGCAGGGTGCCCCAGCTGCCTGCTAACCCCCCCGCCCCCTCCTCTGCAGCTCTCAGTCTGGGCAGGAGGGGTGCTGTTGATGGGGTTTGTGCAGACGGGACAGTGTCTGCTCCCCTCTTGCCAAAGCTCCCCTAGACCCTCACACACTCGCACGAAGACACACACACACAAACACACACACACGCACACACAAATACACAGATCCAGACACAAGCTGCCGGAGCCGTGCCCACCCCCTCACCTCACCTCCCAGGCTTCTCATCATCTCATTAGCCAACGCCAGCCACTCCACTGTCTACTGTTTGCATTGTTTTGGGCTCTGCATAATTTACACAGTAAATCGGCCCCGGCCCCCTTTGCTCAATCTACCACCTGTTTTTACGGCGGCCTGGACGTGATTAGTGCACGTTTGGGTTTTGCACAGTTACCGACGCACTTATCGGGAAAGCCAAACGACGCTTTTAAATGCTGCATCGTCAAAATATAAGGGCCGAAAGCTTGGCGTGACCTAATTAATGAACTGGTATTACTTAAGGTTTAGTCTGTGTAAATATTGGAAATTGGTGTTGAAATTTAAGGAGAAAGGTTTCCGTGGAAACAAACACTTTTTTCCCCCATATAAACTCAGTCACCTCGGAGACGCAACAGTTTCTCTCACCTTGACCCAACAGCTGTCTTCTCTGTTAGTCCTTTTGGACTGGCACCCTACTGTAAGTTAGCATTAGCATTGTCTCTCTCTGACGTCCACACCACACACACAAACAAAGAGGAGGAGGGGGTTGGGGGGGGTCTCTCTGTTGCAAGGACAATGGCGTGCATTGTTTACCGGCTGCCTTACCTAATCAAGCCCAGCCAATGCTAATTGGTGTTTTGGTTTAAGCGGTTTTCAAAGTTGGGAGCTCCGCGGGTTTGGAATAATGCTGCCCTATAACGAGCTCGCTCATGGAGAACAATACTCGACTTGTCTGAGCACCGACTGCCCTTCAACACTCGCCACTCGCACAAAGAGAGGCTTTCCAGTGCTGAGACTCTGCCCATCGAGGTCCCACTTTCTTCACCTTCTCGTCTCTATTATTTCTCTCTCTCTCTCTCTCTCCGTCTGTCTGTCTCTCTCCCGTGCAATGTGTTGGTTGTGTTAGATGCTGCAGTGTCCCTGTGTGAGAATGTGAATAGTGGTCCATGGATAGCATCACTTTCTACCCGACGACCTCATTCAAGGAGGTGAATTAAAAGCTGAAGTGTTTTTTGTATTTTTTAATAATGACTCTAAAAGTCTGAACTCTGTCACAGCACACTGCAAATAAATAATAGTAATAACTAAAGCTGCAAAGATTCTCGAAAATCAATTTAGTTCTCAACTATGAAATTAGCCAGGACTATTTTGATGATTGAATTATCATTTTGAGTCATTTTTAAGAAAGAACTTCTCTGATTCCAACTTCTTAAATCTGATTCTTTTTTTTTTCTTCTTCTTCTAGTGTCTTCACTCTGTGACAGTAAACTAAATATCTTTGAGTGGTGGACAAAAAAGGACATTTGAGGATGTCATCTTGGGCGTTTTGGGACATACTGACTAAAATTAACTGACTTTTTAGAGACCAAACAACTCATCCATTAAATGAGAAAATAATCCACAGATTAGTCATAATCGTTAGATGCAGCCATCAAACTATTCTACATTGTTTAACGTCTGTGGTCAAATTATGGAAACCTCGCGGAGAGCTCGACCACGTGGAGTTAGGAAGCCTTGCCTCTGTTTTGTTCAGAAGGCACGGCTTGCATCTCCAAAATGGCAGCCGCGCCGCCGCCATGTCGGGGGGCACGCATGTGAGGATGGCACGAGAATTCCCAAACGGGAAAGAAAACATGGCGCTTCCAGAGGACAGATGCCCACTGAAAGCCTCCTGAGAGAGAGGCATTGAGAGCCGAGTGATTTAATGTGAACGCACATACAAAACCCGCTCCGCCCACAACCACTCACCCTCCCCTCCGCCCATCAGCGCATCTTGCCAATCGTGCAATTAACAAACATAACCGAGGTGATTAAAAACGGAGGCTATTGCCTGCCTTAAAAAAAGGAAGAGCGAGGGTACGGGGGAAGTGGGAGAGGAGTAGGGGTGGGGGTGGCGCCGATGGAAAGATACAGCATGGCGGTCGCAGTGGTGTTTGGCTTGTTACCTGCACTGACTGGTCTTCCCACTTCCATTTCATGCCAGCGTTGCTCTAAGATGGTGGCGCGGGCTGCGTCTCGTTGTACAGGAAAAAGGGGCAGTCGGCTGAGGATGGAGCGGAGGAGGAAGGGAGGAGGATTAGGAGGAGGAGGGAAGAGGCGATGCAGAGGAGGGCGAGGAGAGAGGCAGGGCAGAATCAACAGCAACCCCTCCTCCTCCTTCTGTTTTTCACTCTCCTTTTGCCAGCTTCCCTTCAGTTGCCGTGTGGTTGGTAGCCTGCACAGAAAACGGGTAAGGGGGGAAAATCAGAGGGGGCAAACGGGACAATTTGAAAGAACGTGGTTCATCCATCGAAACGCACAATGTTTGCGAAAAAGCCCACGGAATCGAGTCCATGCGCACACGTGAATGTATACACGCACAGCCACCTTTTCATGTCTGTTCTCATGGTACAGTCTGCCCCTGAGCATGCAAATGACTTTCATTATGCAAATGCATGCAAATCAGATCCAACCATCTGAGAATCAAGGGTGGGAAAGAGAAGGAAAAAAAAAAAAACTCGACACAGAGATTGAATGAAAGAATGAAAAGAGTATAAAGGGGGACAAGAGAGAAAAACCCTTTGAGTGGCAGGAGGCGGTAAGTTAGGTAAATGCTCGGTGGAAAACAACGGTAGCCCAATTGGACAAACACGATTACCTTTTTTTATTGTGTCTACGACGACAATTGTTTTTAAAATTTCACTTGCTACACCCTGGTCATTTAACAGGATCCCAGGTTTGTTATGGGACGTCTCTGCCTTCCCGGAGGTAAACACTGATGAGGCTCTACATTTCTTTCACCTTCACCACTTTACCCATCGGACAGCTGCTGTTAAGCATTAGAGGGAACATGGTTGCATTTTCAGCATCTTTAGAATTGTCACCAGCTGTTTGGCACTGTTGACCAGTTCAGCTAACTTAACCGACGTGAATCCGACTGTCGTGTTATCGTGCATTTCTTTCAGCTGATGACTCAAAGCCTGTGCTCTCAACTCAAGTAGTCTCTGACTGCAGTCATTCTCACAAAAGGATGTGTCTGTATGTGCATCAGTGCAAAAAAATAATAAGCAGCACTAGCTTAAAGCAAGTCATTAGGTGGCTGAACGCTGTTGGCACAAACACAGACCGACCACTGTGGAAATCACATGAAATAGTTTTTAATTGCTTGAAATCAGCATCTGTCCTTTCCAAAAAAAAATCCTTTCCCTCAATTACTCACACCTGCCCACGCAAACCCCGTGAGTCTAAAAACCAAAGTAGCACATTGTAGCCAGCTTGCTAAGTTTAGCATTCACTAGCAGGTGGAGGCTATATATCTCGCAGGTTTAGCCGCATAGTTCGTGAACCCTTCTTTTCAAAGAAATCAACAAAGAAAGCTGACTAATCGAGGAACAGAGCACGCTGTCTGATTTGGCTAATACTCTGGAGCTCGGCAGAAAGGATCCTCCATTAGCCAGCGGAGGAGGGAGCCAGCTTTTGTCTTTGGGTGTCAGTAGGGGAAGGCTACGTCTGAAATTGGAATAAGGTGGTTAAAAACAGGGGTGACTTGGAGTGTGAGAGAGTTGGGGTGGGTAAGCAGGGGAGGGGGAAGGAATACAGGGGTGGGGTACTGCTGAATGGTGGCAAACCTCTCCTAATTGGCACTTGACATTTTTTTTGCCATTGGCGGTGGAGTGGGCCAGCTTTCAAGCCCTCTCTGGGTCCTTGTTGGAAAAGTGCCTTATGCAAATATGGCGAATGGGCTCTATTGTGAAGCCTCTGATATTAACAGCTCACGCAACAATGAGACTGTGTGCTTACTCTGGACTCGTAGGTGTGTGAGAGAGCGCGAGACAATGGCAGCGGGAGCAGCTTCAGTCTCAACAGACCCTTCATTGGATGCTTTGCCAAGTCATTTTAACCAGAATGGGCTTTTTTTTTATACTGAGGACCGAGGCTCTCGGTAAAAAGCTTTATTAACGACTGAGACAAACAAATGCGTGCACTGTTTAGCTCTGGCTCTGAGAGTGTCTGTTTATACTGCTGCTGAATGGCTCAATTGATTGTGGTTGGAAATACTGAAGGTATGGGTAGAAAAGGCTTCACTCGTTCTCTTTGAAAGACATTTCCTCCTCTTAAAACATCACTGTCTCAGTTCCAAATGTGAAAATGCATTCATGCTTCGGCGCTGTGCCGCACTCCCTCTGATATGTCTTTCTTCCTCTGTGTGCCCGCATTGTTTACCCTTAACTCGCTCCCTTGGGTGAGCACAGCTCCAGATCTAAAGATATCTGCAGAATCCCTTTGGAGAAAACTTGGCAAATCACAGGGGAAATGTGGCAAAACTGCGCTACATTTTCAAAAGCAGTGAGAAAAAAAAAAGAAATGATAAGAGGCCAGTGCTCGACAGCTAGGCCAAACACACTTTAGACTAAAACGTCTCATTATTGTCGTCCGTGAACACAAAGCAAATTTCATCTCTATCTCCACACAACTCAAAACCAACAGGGAGGCCAACATAGCAACGGGTCAGACAACAGCAGACCCCCCCGTGTGGTCCGAGCACGGTCAAAGTACACCTGTTATTGCCAAGTTGCCAAGCTAAATCTCCTTTGTCTGGGGCGCCCCATTGACTTTTGCAACTGCTTAAGCTTCATTCATTTCTCTATGAGGGTGGAGGGTACGCTGACGTTGTCAGCAAAAAATAACAGTTTTCTGGCCTTTTGCTCCGGCCCAACAGCGAAGCCATTTTCCAAAACACTGTTGGTGTGTTCCGTCGAGAGAAAGAGAAGCGGAGAAAAGGGGGCAAGAATCACTGGGTCTCATTCAGACAAACTGTCTGGCTGCTCGGACCCGGCGGGGGTGAGAGGGAGGCAAAGGGCCGCATTGTCCCTCAGTGACAAGTGGACTAGCTCTATTGACTGTAAAGTCTACTGGTGGGGGGGCAAGTGGGACCCAACCACAATGGCTGTTTTTCTGTTTGACACTCGGAGTCTAAATCTGCTTGCCTACTTCATGAAAGCTAAGACAAACCCATCACCCTCCTCCTCCTCTTCTTCTTCTTTCCTCTCCCTGCTTTCTTTCCTTCTCCACCCTTTCCTCTTTGCGCTCCCTTTCTATTTCAGACGCTGCCATGGGACACAGAAAAAGAAAGGGGGGGGGGAGCAAAGGCCCTAAGGTGGTTTGTAGAAACTCTCCCATCTCCATGCCATTTTCAGGGAGGCAGAAGCTTAGACGGCCTCTGCTCCGGGGTCCCCCGCGTGAAGTGCTAGTGATATAACTGTGCCACACACAGAGCCAGCACAAAGCATTTGCACCATGACATGCGTCTCCCAGGGCACTGCTTAGGGTGTAAACACAATCTGTCCAAGACTTCAGTTCCCATTTAGCTCCAACACTGTAACTGACACCAAAAGGAAGCAACTATTAGCTTTACGCTGCTCAAAATGTGCCTGTCATGTAGTTACATTAGAAATTCATAAATGCACAGACCTGAAACTAGGGCTGCAATTGAAGATTACTTTCATTGCTGATTAATCAACATGGTTTTTTGGTCTAGAAATTGTGAAATGGTAAAAAATGTGGATCAGTGTTTCCCAAAGCCCAAGATGACGTCCTCAAATGTCTTTTGTCCACAACTCAAAGATATTCAGTTTCCTGTTACAGAGTAGTAAAAACACTAATAAGTATTCACATTTAAGAAGCTGGAATCAGAGTTTTTTTTACTTTGTTTTCTTAACCCTCATGTTGTCCTCGGGTCAAATTTGACCCATTTTCTAAATATTTCTATATCAGAAAATTGGGTTTCTTTCAACTAAAATGTAAAAGAAATACATAATCAGTTCACTACTCTTACTTAATATGGGTGTTGTATTTGATGTTATGATGTAATTTTTATTAAAAAAAATGGTAAAAAGACTGAAAAAAGTGATAAAAATAACAGAAAAAGCTTCAAAAACGTAAAAAAAAAACAGAAAAAAGTGACAAAAACATCAGGAAAAGCTAAAAAAAAACCATCAGGTGACAAAACCGTTCCAACAAAAGTTTGACCCAGAAAAACAAATAGTCAACGGGAAGACAACACAAGGGTTTAAAAAAAATGACTCAAACCGATTTAATATATCATGAAAATAGTTGCAGATTCATTTAATAGTTGACAATGAATCAGATAATCTTTGCTCTACATGCAAGTGCTCGGGAGCCATCTTTTAATCTGTCCTATACAGTAACAGATCGAAGCCATGGCACACTCGTAAGCCTACCATGTCATAAAAACAGGTCGGCAGTGACAGTAGCAGCCCAACAGATAGGGAACCGGGTACCACTTTGCCTTCCAAGAAGGTGACATCTTCGGCTGTCACTTCCTGTCAAGGCCCTCGTTCCTCTCTCTTGCTAGCTGAGCCCAGAGCTCAAATGTCACACTCAGCACCTGCAATGCAGCAGGCAGGCAGGCAGGCAGGCAGGCACAATTGCAGGGCTTGAAGAGATTGACATTGCGAGGTGAGGTTGGGGGATTTTCACTTTGGCCCTGCACAACTGTTTAGAATTTGTACCACGTCAAGCTGAATACCTCCAAACTCCAAGTCGTGTTGAGACAGCAAAGCTCCATGTGGAATATGTATTACAATTCACTGCTAGTCTTGTAGCTCCAAAGCCTTGAGACCTTGGGAACAATCCTCAGCGGCCTCTCTCAGCAGGAGCGACCCTCTACCTTTGATGGGCAGAACAGAAATCACACCTTCAATCAGCCATCAGAGGCGCCGAGGTTGAAGATCTGATTGACCAATTACTCCTCACCATGAGCCCAGGCAAAGGACCTTAAGGCTCAGATTGTTCTCCGTCTCTCGCTCGCGGATCTCGTCACTGGGGGCACTTTCTGCTTGATTGACCCCCCCCCCCCCCTCTTCGGAGCCTTGCACACCCACACACACACTCAGCAGCAGCATTCAGCGAGATCCCATCAGGCCTTTCCACATGGTAGCCCCTCATGCAATGGAGGCTTTGCCACGGCCCATTCACAAGCAAGCCAACTGTCACGTCAAATCAAACAACAGCCAGGACCCCAAATCAAACATCTTTTCATGCCAAAGGGAGAAAGGAGTAGATGGGAAGGAGGGAAAAAAAAAATCAACAACGGCTAACTTAACAAAACTGGTCTCAAACAAATTCTTGTCTGTTCGCTTAGGTGCCGGCGGGGAGTTGGGAGCCCGGATTAACTCGGAGGGAGCATTCTTAACTCACACAATCCCATCCAAGTCGAGAACATATGTATAATTCATAGCACCGTATGCAGCGCCTATTGATATAAAAGGCCCACATTCTTCTCATATTGCGTATTCTCTTGAAGCCAAAGATGCAAACAGCCAAGGCTGAAATTCATGGAGCCAAGTGAATACAGCTTTGACCAAACTGGCTAGCACACTGATTAGCTAACAGCGACTTGTTAAACGACTTGTCAAAGTCCACCGTGTGTGGGTCTTTTTCAGCAAGCCCGTCAATCCCAGACCATGTGATACTATGGCTAAGCCCCTGCATGCAGCCCCACACACAAGGATCATGGGGCTTATTAGATTAAAAGTGATCCTGTTGCTCCAACCGTACTGCTGTATGTCTACGGCAATAATCCATTTATTTCTACATTCTTACCAAACGAATTGTTGATGGATCGAAGCCACATATACGAACAGTAAAGTTACGTAAAGGCCATGTGGACCGACACGCACTCACACACAAGTACAATCATGCACCCTACCTTTTACTGCGTTCCGCTCCCATCTCCTTTTGAACGTTGTCCATTTTCTTCTCTGGTGGTGTTGTTTTTGCAGTTTTTTCTTTTTTTTTTTGAGGGTGGCCCGTTTGGGGTCTTCATGCCTTTTCAGGAGTGTAATGGGATTCTTGTTACTTTCGGTTATCTAGCTTTATGAAGAATGTACATCACTCATACAGCTAGATAACCAAAGATAACAACCAACCCCTAAGGCTACCCATCCTCTCAAGCCGCAGGCAAAGTGACATGGCCCAAGTTCTGACCTGTAAGTAAAGGAGAAAGTTCTTGATAATAAAAAAAACATGTCTATATCTCTTTGATTTGACATAATTTTAACAATCACAGACTAACTTGGGAAGGGAATTTATGTCATAAGAAGAGCAGAGTCTGGAAATCCAACAGCAGTTGATGCCACCTCTATAAAGACGTTACTCTTCTGGCTTAGGGTCTTTTTTTCCTCCACTCAACCTGAAGCGGCTCTTAAATGTCCTGACCCTTTATTTTGTGACGACACCAAGTGGCCCCCTCACCCCGCCTCAAGGCGCCTCAGCCAATTGGAAACCTTCCTTTGTGCACACAACGCTTTGATTGGCCTGCGGGTAACGCCTTTATATCAAAAACTTCCCAAAGTCAAACAATCAGAGAGGCACCATTAAAAAAAAAAAAAAAAAAAAAAAAAAAAAAACAGTATGCAAGTTGCCAAACCAGTTCAAACCGGCAATGGCACCAACCTTCCCTTCTCCGACCCAGCGCCCATCCCTATGGCGCATCACCCTCACCCGCTGACTGGCTCCATAGGAGGGTGATGGCTTCAAACACCGCCCCCCGCCTCGGCCCAAATGCATTTTTAAATTAAAAGATCCTGGCTGTTTGACTACAAAAGAAACTGGTTTGTCTTCATTTACATTATCTGATGCCGGAGCAGTTGGCCCACGCTCGAGGTTGGCGTCAAAGCGAAGACAGAGGGGTTCAAGACATACATACACCCGTTACACATACACTAACAGTGATGTAATACCAATGCACACACACACACACACACACTCAGACGTACAGGATCAGAGCATAATGCATAAGTCATAGACATATCCTTTCTCAACCTAATATGTCCATATGTATAACCCATAACTTAAAGCACAATAAACCATGTCACATAAACGGGTATACACAATGCTGTTGCACACACACACACACACACACACACACACACACCCGTGCTGGCACATGGCACAAGGCCCCTTCTAATTAAAACTGCTATGTGTGCCCAGATCCCTGTTGCGGCAGGCTCCTCCCCCCCAACACCACTGCCAACTAAAGCTCTTCTGACAGCAGGGAGAGATGGAGAGATGGAGGGATAGAGAGAGAGAAAGAGAGTCAGTGAGAGTGACAGAGGGGGGGGCGAGGCACAGAATATTCTCGCCCTCCATCTCACACACCCAAACCCTGAACACTCGAACTACACTAGTTGACTGGCAACATGCAGCCGTTCGCAGAGACCGCTACATGCCTGTTAGCAAACACCCAATCCCACGGCCATTGTTCTCTCCCTCCAGGTTACAATAAACACCTCGTCTTTTTTCTTCTGCTCTCTGAATCAATGTAGTTTATTCATTTTTTTATTTAAACCTGCTTTGTTGCCGTTCAGAAGGCTGCCGCCTTAACACAAATCTTCGTCAACGTGCTTTGTTTCAATCCACAAGGACAAAGTGAGGCATGCCTCAGCTCCCAGAATGCTATACTGTAATGGAAGACACACACACACACACACACACACACACACGCACGCATGCAGCTAACATGTGAACTTACATGTTTAGATACATAATTACACACAATATCAGATAAGAACCCAGGCTTATGAACACAGTCACACACACAGCTTAGTGCAGTCTCTCTCACACACACACACACACACACACACACACCCCAGCTGCTTTCACGAATGTTAAATATATATATATATATATATATATACATGTTTTCTTCATAAATATCTTCCTCTGTCAAATTCAACTTGTAGTTCAGTTATAATTCATATTATTTTGCAAAAGACAAACAATTTAAAACATGTTCTAATAAAAATGACCTAATTGCGTATTGGTTTCAGTATTTTAATGTTAGAGATTTAAGGTGCATTATTAACCTACAACATTTTGAAAATTCAATTTTGATTTGAGCATCTTACAAAACGTGTTGTTTAAAAATAACACAACACACACACACACACACACACACATTATTCACTTTGGTGTTTAAACTCATCAGTAATTCACCACAATGTTATTTAGCATGGGATTGATGCAATAATATTAAGATTTTCTTTAAAGCTGTGAGCTTTATGGCTCCTTTTTTTTTAGATCAGATATAGTTTCACGATTTCCAAGCTGGATACAGAGGAAGATAATTATATGCAGATTGCACTTATTTCCCCATTATCATTAATAGTCCCTTCATTAACGCTGGCTTATTCCTGGCTGCACTGCTGTTCTATCATTCGAATAAATTGATATAATTTAAGTATTTGTCTTCTGGGTTTATAACCCCACGTTGTTCGCTTTTCACGCTGCGAGTTCAGACAATTAAGCTTGTGGAGATTTTAAAGTGTCTCTTTTTCTGCAAAAGTTTAACACCAAGAGACTGTCTCAGTTACAGAAAATAGCTCACATTTAAAGCGTCAGTCGAGCGCCAGCTTCTTTCTCTCCACCATTTAAACAACCCTCATCAGTCTGTGCCATTGGCCAAATCGTGCATGACGTCAACAAATCCGGCGCCTCTAATTGGAAATAATTCTTTAGCATAGATTAGCAAGAAATTGATCCTATTATAAAGTCTCATTGGTTATCGTAGCATTCAAGCCACATAGTGAAACATTCTGTGTCACAGGTTGAATTTTCAACAAAGGAGGCAAACAAAGGCAATTACGCACGAGTTTTACGCACGACATGAAGTGTTTTACGCACACGTCAAAGCGATATTTGAAGGTGGATAGGTGTATTTCTGGAATGTGCAGAGTGGAAGAGGCACTCTGAGGGTGAAGCTGTAGGCCTGTTGGCAGACACACTGTAGGTCTGAACACACACACACACACATATTTTTTTTTAGAAATCGCTAAATACATTTTCGACGTCTTGTATTGACACTAAAGCCGCTGAGCATCCCTGGTATTGTGCGAATTTTACAAAAATAATGGTATTATATTTGGCTGTAGCTGCTTTTCTTATATTCGTCTTTAAATATTTAACTTTGCGTTATAGAAACCCTATTTTAACACAATAGGCCTACACACTAATCTACTTTAAAATATACATATATTGCTTAACAACGACATACATCTGACTATATACCATCATACTGTATCCTGTAGTTATTTCGTTAAATATAAATATATATTATTCCCTTCAAACTTCCCAAAATATCCGACTGGAATACGGAAGCCTGTGTGTGATGTGAGTGACATACTTACAGTAAGCCACGTGTTGTCAGGCCGCTGAGTGTCTCTCCAGGGGTCCCTGGAAAAAAGAGACGTTGATTTTATTCTTCAAATGGACTGTGCAGCACGGAGGAGCCACAGTATGGCCCATTTAACATGCAGCTAACGTTCAAACAGAAAAGATAATCAGCAAACTGCGTTGTAATGCTCTAACAAGGACAAGTAGTATTTTAGAAAAGATGATGGGCGTTAAAATGTGCAGACTCAATCGCGTAATATTCCAACTGCACATTAATTATTGTGCCAAAGTCGAGGGTTGTCACGATAACATAATGCAACCTGCCGAACATAAAGACATACTAAAATCTAAAAACACTGCAATGACACACACGTTGTGTGTGTGTGTTGTGTGCTGCAACTAGTTCAATAAATGAATACATAAAAAAACATAAAATTGTCTAACTTACATTTTTAGCAAAATTACACATTTCCAGTTTTACCATAATTATTTTTTGCAAACGTCTCTTCCCCCCCTCTGCCTCTCCTCATGCATTGACCTCTGCATGCTTGCACATTCATATTCTCATGTTCATCATGTGAAGCGTTGCATAATCGCAGTTTTTGTAACTATTTTTTTTTGTTAAAGCTTGAAACCCCTCTAAAAGCTCCCTACAGGCCCCGTTTTCTCCCTGTCCGGGGGCGCCTGGCCTCATGTACTCGGTGCACACATGTGGACTGGATATTTGGCCTTGTGATTCCTTTATCCGCCAGCTATGGGTGTGCACGCCACCACTTTGTTTTATTACGAATTCATTGCAGGCCTGTGTGCTGGTAATCCTCCAATCTGAGCCACACAGAGTCTTTTTTTAGAGCCATATGTTGCTGCCACAGATAGCACAGCTATAGAAAAGTGGCCCATGCCAAGTGCCCTGGAGGTGTGTGTGTGTGTGTGTGTGTGTGTGTGTGTGTGTGAGAGAGAGAGAGAGAGAATTGAAATCAGGGCTGGAAGCGCCGTTTGGCCTTTGTGGCTCCCTGTGAATGGCACATATGAAGCTTGTGCATGTGTGCACAATGCGTCATTGAGGCTGTGAAAACAGGAGTTCTGCCTCAAAGCAGAGCCAAACCGGTGTAATTACAAGTTGCTCTCTCGCTGATCCATTTCATCGTCTCAGTAGAGTGTGCTGGTTGGATTCTGCATCCTCTGTTTCAGTGACCTTTCCCTGGGCCTGCATGGGCACTATACCCCCCCCCCACACACACACACACACACACACACTCACTGTAAGAAACGAATGAATGGTCCTACATCGCTAAAGCTTTTGATGCAGTTTGAGGAACATTGCATAAAAGACAACAATCTGCATATGTTGTGCTGAACAATATGTATCCCCTTAGTATTCAGCCAACAGCTGCAATTCTGCATGACAAATGAAACATCACCCACTCATCAGGAAACACTCATCAGAGCACAAAGAAAAAAAAAGAAAGAAAGACAGAAATCATAGAAAATATATCAAATTTAGAGCTGGAGACCTGCTGCTCAACCACTCGTCGCCCACACATCGCATGATGTTGCCCCATCCAGACTGCCGAGACTACACACACACACACACGCGCGCGCACCCTTCTACGTGTGCAGGTTGGCGACGTACTGTACGGATAACGGCGCTACATGCAAGCGCGTTTTCCTCCGAGTCTTTTTTTTTAAGCCGATATTCCCCACATGCCTTTGCATCACCCCCTACACCCATTAAGGGAAAAAAGAAAAGAAGAAAACACCGCTTATATCTTCATACTCACGCCGTCGTTGGCGAGTCGCCGTGGCGTCCGCTCTCCTCCCAAAAAAAGCCGACCGAGGAAGCGAGCAGCTGGGGAGATGGAGAGCGACTGAGCCGCTGGAGGCTGGAGCGCTCGGTCTTCATGGCTGCGGCTGGCCGTGACGTCTCCGGCTCCATCCATTCAGCTTCCCTCGGACGGGTGTTCCCCCCTCTGTTTTATTATCATCCCCATTATTTCCCGCGGAGGTGGATCTCGCCTCCCCCCGACCCTCTCTCTCTCTCTTTCTCTTTCTCTCTCCCTCTCCCTCTGCCAGCGCCTCCATCGCGTCAGACGCAATATTAACTTAAAACATGCCTGCTCTAAAAACATATACTGCCACTAAGCCCCTCCCCTTTATGACACGATGCAGGTCTGTTTTTTGTCTCCACCCTTTTCAAAAATGAAAGCAGACGTGGTCGTGAATAAGCATGGATGCTCAAGTTCTCTCCTCTTATGTATCAGCATCCTGATAACTAATCTAAATCCATGTTGCATTTCTTTTGGTTGGATTGCATGAGACTTAACCAAATATAATTATGAAAATATTGGCTTCCACCCCCATATAGCATACAAATCTGATGGCCAGATTAATAATTATGTCCCTATTACGCATGGGCATCATAATCGCCTCCACACGCAGCAAACTCTATGCTACCTCTATTGTAGCCATGTTAGGGAGTTTCACTTATCAATTGTGTCGTTTTGAGGCTTTTTTTAACCCATGTGGGATTTTATATATATATTTAAAAAAAAGTTTCGTGTAATCTTGTCTGGCTACTAGTATTCGTTTGACACAAAGCCCCCGGCGGAGACTGCGGCCTCCGTTCATGCGCCTGGATCAAGTGCGCACAGCCACTCTTCTCATTGTCTGCGTCTTTGATACAGAGGAGTCCAGGAATGTGAGCAGGGGGGGTGTGCAGGACCGTGCAAATCAGCTTTTTTACTGTCACCGGCGAGCCCAGAGCCCGCAGACAAGAGCCAAGAATAAGGGGGTCTGGGTCACTTGATTATCATAATAATCACATCGCGGGGATAAAAATCTCCTTTGAATAAATTACAGCTTCAATAGGAGGCGCGACTGCCAAAGAGACAACTTTGTCAGACCCCAGTTTGTTGGGGGGGGGGGGTCTTTCTTG
>CM049376.1:3118479-3123479 GCA_026937815.1 Etheostoma perlongum
CATCATAGTTTAACATCCCAGTATTACATCATAGTTTAACATCCCAGTATTACATCCCAGTGTTACATCCCAGTATTACATCATAGTATAACATCCCAGTATTACATCCCAGTGTTACATCCCAGTATTACATCCCAGTATTACATCATAGTATAACATCCCAGTATTACATCATAGTATAACATCCCAGTATTACATCATAGTATAACATCCCAGTATAACATCCCAGTATTACATCATAGTATAACATCCCAGTATAACATCCCAGTGTAACATCCCAGTATAACATCCCAGTGTAACATCCCAGTGTAACATCCCAGTGTTACATCCCAGTGTAACATCCCAGTATTACATCCCAGTATTACATCCTAGTATTACATCCCAGTATCCCCAGTGCACTAGTGTCAGAGAGAGAGACGTGCTCTGCAACCCAAAGCTCCAGATCTTTTGTCCCTTAAAATCTGCCCATATTGTTGGAGCTCTGTGGGGGCCAAAAAGCCTCCTTGTGCCAAACCAGACAGAAAACACCCCCCTACACACACACACACACACACACACACACACACACACACACACACACACACACACACACACAGCCCTCCTAAATACTTCATTAAGCGAAGGAGCTTTGGTGGTAAATAAAACGAGACAAAAGTATAACGAGACATTTAGAAATCACGAGAAACGTAATTTCTTTTCTCCTTTTTAATCACAACGAGGACTTATTTTCTATTTAACTTATAAATGTGAACCTGATATTTTAAATCCTGCACATTTTGGGTCATGAATATTTCTGCCAGGGGGTCAACACTTTCATTTCTCCCAAGAGAATAAGTGCGCATGTTTTCCATAGTGAAAAGTCCTTTTTTTAAGCCCTATATTAATCTGTCTCTGACTGTCGCCTGATGGGAAATCCAAATCAAATTGCTACGTCCTTTATGTGCTGCCATTTTGCATTCCCGTGTCTCTCGCGCACATAGCATCAGAGAGGCGCTACAGGCTTTGCCATGACGCGCAGCGCATCTCTGAGTTGCAGCTGCTGCATGTCCAGACTCACCTCCAGGTTAGATTCTCCCGCAAACCCCGGGCAGCAGGCAGGCGCAGAGCCGGGGAATAAAGGGGCTTTTGTCCATGCCGCAGATAAACACGGCCTGTTAAAATAAAATGTCTTTCTAAACGTGACATAAAGCTGCAGCGGGACTCCTGTCGGATGAGCGGCTGGAAGTGAGAGAAAGGTCCGCTTTTGTTTAAAAAGCAAAAACAAAAAAAGAAGATGAAGAAAAGGGAAATGAATCCTGTGCAGTAACACAAAACATGGCGGATTGAAAAATCTCCCACGCCAGAGTCATTACGCCTGCAATTAGAAACTAATTTGCATAAATGCAAATGAGTCAGAAATCCATCTCGGCGCTGGAGGAAAACGAATGGATTTTTCTCTTGCTTATTTTTTATTTTTTTTTGCATGTGGACTTTGAAGGAGAATGAAAGAAGATTGAAGATTTTCACACGGAGGCCCGAGAAGGCTTCCCCCAAATGTTTCAATTATTTACGGTTGCAGATATTAGGACCATATCATGAGGGTTAAATCAATGATTTAAAGGCTGTAAGATTTACGTTTATAGACACACACACACACACACACACACACACACACACTGATGCTGAGAGTCATAATAAATTCACTCACAAATCACAAGCCCATGATTACATCACGTCTATCGAATTTCACTATGCAGAATATTTCATAACCTTTCATTTCTTCAATATACACTTGCATATCTGTAATGAGTATAGGCAGTTTATTATATTATATTTATATATATTTATTTATTTACATTTGAATACATTGAGTTTCCCACTTTTTTTTTTTTGCAGGGACAAATATGCGGCACGTTCGTAAAATCTTAAAAAAAAAAAAAATAGAAATATTTATGGTGACCCAGATTTCAAGTTTCCTGTTATAGGCCTAAATGATATTATATAAGTAGCCACATGTTTAAAGTGGAAAAAAAATACATCATGTCGCAATTTGCTTCATCCAGAAAAAAATATAGATTTTTTTTTTAATGTAAAAGTATTTTAGAAATGCTTCAGTTTGCACACAATGGAACACACAGTTGTTTTGTGATGCTGATGGTTTTATTAAAATACCATTTTGGATAAGTCATCTTTTATATATATATATATATAGAAAAGATTACTTATCCAAAATGGTATATTAACAAATATATACAAATAGCTTTACACAATGTAATTATGGCCTAATACATCATTAATAATACAATAATAGAATACAATACATTTTCTTTTTTTCACAGTTTATAGATCACTTATTATATATTATTATCAGGGTTGCCAGGTTGGGTAAAATCCCTTTGGCTGCCTGGTGTTTAACCCTTTCTGTTGAATCACAATACAGTTATAACTAATAACTGTTGGTAATGAATGAACAAATACTACACTGCAGTCGTCTGTTATTAGATGGTGAATATTAGAAATATGAATGTGAGAGATTTGCTGATGATTTAAGACCTAAACAGACGAGTGTCTTGCTACATTATTAATAAAGCGATGAGTTCTAAGCCCTTTACTCCACCTGAGTGCAGGGTGCAGGTCCTCCCCTGAGTGCAGGGTGCAGGTCCTCCCCTGAGTGCAGGGTGCAGGTCCTCCCCTGAGTGCAGGGTGCAGGTCCTCCCCTGAGTGCAGGGTGCAGGTCCTCCCCTGAGTGCAGGGTGCCCTCCCCCTGAGTGCAGGGTGCAGGTCCTCCCCTGAGTGCAGGGTGCAGGTCCTCCCCTTTGTGCAGGGTGCAGGTCCTCCCCTGAGTGCAGGGTGCAGGTCCTCCCCTGAGTGCAGGGTGCAGGTCCTCCCCTGAGTGCAGGGTGCAGGTCCTCCCCTGAGTGCAGGGTGCAGGTCCTCCTGCTGGCCTCGGGGTCCGATGTGTCCAGTGGGATGGTGTGGTGTTTCTGTTTGGCTTTCATGGGACTCGTGTTGAAAATGTCAGGGATGGAAGAGTCTCTACTCAAGTACTGTACTACCAATGTTGAGGTACTGGTAGTGGTACTGAGTCTTTTCATGGGGGGGGAGGGGGGGTTGAAGATGTCTCAGAACATCCAGTTTTACACTTTAAGTTAATGGAAAATATTTTTATTTTTCTTCTTTTTTTTCAGTTGTGTTTAAATGTTTCCTTTTGACTCAGGTCAGCCTTTTTATGTGTGTGTGTGTGTGTGTGTGTGTGTGTGTGTGCATATGTATGTGTATGCCTGCCTGTCTGTGTGTGTGTGTGTGTGTGTGTGTGTGTCTGTGTGTGTGTGTGTGTGTGTGTGTGTGTGTGTAAGTAGACTGAACACATTGCATTCTATGTAACTCCTTAGTAAACCTTGTATAGAAAATGTCTTCATTTATTTTGATAATTTCACACTTAACTAGCTCGTTGTTGGTGAAGGCGACAGCTTTTATATATAAGTTAAAAAATACTCTGTTACGTGTAAATGTCCTGCATTAAAGAATATTAAGTAAAATTATTTAAGTAAAAGTATGAAAATATCATCAGGAAAATGTACTTAAAGTATTAAAAGTTAAGAAAAATCTTCACATTATAGAAACTGGAAACGATCCTAACAGTTTAATAGTCTAATCATGTCAGCTGGACTTGTTTTTATTATAATATAATTATAATAAATAATCTCCATGTGCTTTGTGTGCAAAAAAAGAAAAAAAGTATTTCATGTGTGTGTCAATATTTCATTTCAAAATTAAATATCATATTTGGTTGTACAACCACAGAAGTCCAGCGGATTACACACACGCGCCTACACACACACACACACACACACACACACACACACACACACACACACACACACACACACACACACTGTCAGATTAATGTAAAATTTACAATATTTCCTTTTAACTGTTAAATACGAACACAACCAGAAAGATGTCCGGCGGATTACACGCACGCACGCACACACACACACACACAAACGCGCACACACACACACACACACACACACACACACACACACACACACTGTCAGATTAATATAAAAAGCTACACCATTTCTCTGTGAAATGTAGCGGAGTAGAAGTAGAACGTGGCAGGAAAAGAAAAGACTCAAGTAAAAAGTACAAAGTACCTCAATATTTGTACTCAAGTACAGTACTCGAATAAATGTACTTAGTTACACTGCACCACTGAAAGTGACGTGGTGTGTGTTTGGCTGCGTGGGTCCTGTTCCTGCTCACACAGTATCCGCTGAGTCATGTTTGGGGTTTCATCTCTAGGTTTTCTTTTCTCAACCGGATTCTGGAGCGAAATAAAACAACGTGTTGCTGTTCTGCGGCTGTTCTGATTGGCTGCTGGCTTATTGGGACTCGCGGGTGATTATCCAATCAACGATGACGTGAATTGACAGATCAGGTCGCGCTCTCGGGGGAAATTGTCCCAAATTATACACACATTTATTTTCGTTCATTTCTACAAACATGAAACACATTCCACAGCTTTTGGTTTGAGCACACGGACTCGCGCGTGCGGAGTCATGTTCTGCTCTAATATTTCCATTAAAATGAGAAACATTCATAAACTCCTAGGTTTCCTGCTTTGGAGAAATAGTAGTAGTAATTCCGATAGAACTAACAGAAGAATATGTTGTGTCTTGAATGCAAAATAACCAAATGAATCAGACACGAAACCTAAATTAAACACAAATGTTTAATAATAATAATAATAATAATAATAATAATAATAATAATAATAATAATAATAATAAAAAAACATACTTTATTAATCCCGCAAGGGAAAATCTCAATTTATACGCTTACAAACAGGCCTCAATTACACACACATGCGCAGTACCTTTCCCTTTAAATGGAGAGATGTCAGCGTGGGGGGGGGGCTGCACATGGAAGGCCACCCCGAGCAGTTGGGGGTTCGGTGCCTTGCTCAAAAGCACCATGGTTGCAGCTACTAGTCCCCGCATGGGGATTTGAACCTT
>CM049376.1:3128479-3208479 GCA_026937815.1 Etheostoma perlongum
TTATGTTATGCTATGTTATGTTATGTTATGTTATGTTATGTTATGCTATGTTATGTTATGTTATGTTATGTTATGCTATGCTATGTTATGCTATGTTATGTTATGCTATGCTATGTTATGCTATGTTATGTTATGTTATGCTATGTTATGTTATGTTATGTTATGTTATGCTATGCTATGTTATGCTATGTTATGTTATGCTATGTTATGTTATGCTATGTTATGTTATGTTATGTTATGTTATGCTATGTTATGCTATGTTATGTTATGTTATGTTATGTTATGTTATGCTATGTTATGTTATGCTATGCTATGTTATGCTATGTTATGTTATGCTATGTTGTGCTATGTTATGTTATGCTATGTTATGCTATGTTATGTTATGCTATGCTATGTTATGCTATGTTATGTTATGTTATGTTATGTTATGCTATGTTATGTTATGCTATGCTATGTTATGCTATGTTATGTTATGCTATGTTGTGCTATGTTATGTTATGCTATGTTATGCTATGTTATGTTATGCTATGCTATGTTATGCTATGTTATGTTATGTTATGCTATATGATCTAAAACCGTGTTCAGTGGATTTAAAAAGCCCCATTTTGAATTGCAAATTGTGTGTAAAGCAGAAAATGTTTTGACTTTTGGAGCCTTTTGCTGTCTGCGTGTCAGTCCTTTTAGTGTGTTAGCAATCGGAAAAAACACTGTAAGTACAGTACTTGAGTAAATGTACTTAGTACTTTACATCAGCCATCAATAATGAGTACTACACACCACCAGGAGTCAGAAGGTCACAGCACCCTGACATTATTTCTGTTTTCCTAAAATAAGACGTTAAAAATTGCAATGGAACAAAATAGAAACGCTAATATGGATCTGATTTAGCATGTGATATGAATTCAAAGAGTTAAATCAATGAAGATGCCCAGATCACACTGTAACATGAGATAATAATAATAAGAGAAGAGTTCCTCCGCTGTGAGACCAGCAGCAGGTCTACAGCGCCCCCTGAACACGCTTCCAGGCCAGTTTGTGGGCTAAGGTCGCCCTCTAGTGGCTGTTGGGCTTTACTACAACACATTGCATTTAGAAGTTTTCTTTTTGTTATCATGTGGTCAGTTATCATATGTCTGAGACTCAAAACTAGAGCTGCAAAGATTAATCGATTAGTTGTCATACAGTATATATGAAATGGACCGCCAACTATTTTGATAACTGATTCATCAGTTTGAGTCACTCTGTGACAATAAACTGAATAGATAGATAGATAGATAGATAGATAGATAGATAGATAGATAGATAGATAGATAGATATTGATCCCAATCAGTCACACAGCACAGAATATAAAGGCATGGAAAGGCACCCGGAGCAGTTGGGGGTTTGGCGCCTTGCTCAAGAGCACCTTACACACAGCCCTGAATTACACACACATGCTCAGTGCCCAGGAGGTGAACTGGCACCTCTTTATAGCTTTGAGTTGTGGACAAAACAAGACATTTGAGGACGTTATCATAGACTGGGAGACACAGATTGACACCGTTTTCACCATTTTGTGACATTTCATTGATCTAAAATAAACTGAAATTATATTAAATGAAAGAAAGAAAATCAACATATTATTTGACTTTTTCCTCTACATATTCGTGAAGGCAGATTTTCTGATTTCTCCTTTAACCCTTGTGTTGTCCTGCAACTGCAACTGTTTGTCTTTTTCTACACTTTTCTCAACATTTTTGTCAATTTTATTCCTATTTTTTTAATTGTGTTTTAGTCAATTTTTTTTACAAAATCTTTGTTGCTTTTTCCAATATTGTTGATGTTTTCTTGTCACTTTTCTGTTTTTTTGGTCACTTTTTCAGCGTTTAAAATAAGAAAGTTTTTGTTGATTGTTTCCTGCTTTTTTGTCGTTTTTTTCAACATTTGTCACATTTTTCAACGATCTTTTCTGATATAGAAAGTTTTTGTTAACCGGTCAAACACAAGGCCAATCTCTTCTTTCTCTCTCTGTGGTGATGACAGATACAGGCCACCAGGGGGAAATATGTGAGAACAGGGATCAAAACAATCACCCTGAACAAAAATGTTTCTGTCAGTATCTATCAATATGTTTCTGTGTGTAAACGTTGTTTTTCTGCAGGTTAAAGAAGTTTCTAGAACTTCTCTGGTTCTCTGTGGGTCACCCTCTGACCGGCAACGTTGAGACGCCAGTTCAAACCCCGCCTGAGGTTTGTCATGTATGTGTTTATGGTGTAATCTGTGTGTTATAATGTGTCTGCTCAAAACAACTAAAACATAAAAAATGTAAAGTGTTAACAAAATGTCAATTGTTGGTTGCGTTTCTGCATCGATTTCACCCTGCGAATTTACAATTTCCAGCGATTGCAGGCCAAAGAACAGAGAAGTCCAAGTGAGCATAGGTGGGTCGAGCTAGCGTAGCAAGATAGCTTGACAGGCATTTTGCTGTTTCTTTTTCCTGTAAAGCACCTTTTAACTTGTTCTAACTTTGTTAAAGAATATATAATTATCCCCAATCTTTAAACGTATCATGTTTGCCACGCAAAGTGTAAAATTAAAGGTCATAAAAGGTTACCTACATTAAAGGTCCCATGGCATGAAAAATGTCACTTTATGAGGGTTTTAACATTAATATGAGTTCCCCCAGCCTGCCCATGGCCCCCCAGGGACTAGAAATGGTGATAGGTGTAAACCGAGCCCTGGGTGTCCTGCTCTGCCTTTAAGAAAATGGAAGCTCAGGTGGGCCGGTCTGGAATCTTGCCCCTTATGAGGTCATAACCTCCCCTTTCTTTGCTTTCGCCCATGAGAGAGACACATCATGGCTTTCAAATGAGCAAAGTGGCAGTAGGCCAAGGTCACACCCCCCCTTCCTCCACAATAGCCACAGACACAAAAATGACACTTACTAAGGAAAGCTCATTGTGGGACTGGCTCTAGTGGCTGTTATTCTGCACCCAGGCTGAATTTCAGGAGAGAGACTTCAGATATGGTCTCAGCAGCATGTCATGGGACAAAAATGTGCACTTCTCTCTATTTAATGTCTGAAAATATACATAAACATGAGTCCATAATTTTATTGACAAAGATAAATCTGCCTATTTGTGATTTGTTTTTAAATTTACACAACATTGATGACAGCTACTGGCCTGTAGGTAAGGTAGCCATCCACAGATACAGTACAGCTTCAAGCATTCACTGCTACATGTATGTTTAACATTAAAACGTTATTGTAGGTCCAGTTTAATATGCAACTCATTTTACACAATGTATGTAGTAGGGGGTCCCTGCTCCGTCTCTCTTTCTGCTAAGGGTACTTGGCCTAAAAAAACACTGAAGACCCCATAGTGCAAGCTCTCAAACCATAGTGCAGCACAGTGGCCCAATGGTTATCATCTCTCATTGTTCAGTATGAAGACTGACTCTGCCCGTCAGAATGATGTCTTCATTTTATAATGAAGCTTTCTGAGACCCAAACCCACCGCAACTTTGCTCCACAGCTTGTTACCCCGTAAGCATTGGCTTCTGTTTGACCCTTCTCCATCTCTCAGCGGTCTCAGATCTAAATCCGCCGTTCCATGCTGAGAACTTTGGCATTAGCCGAGTCTGATGGCAGAAACCCTGAATGTTGGGCTCCACCCTGCACACCAATGCTGCTCCCGGCTGTCCCCGTTAATCTGCTCTGTGCCTCTGCTCTCCTGATTGCCACACTTTAGTCTTAATTGAGGGGTACAAGCTGAAGAGGAGTGGGGGCGTTTGTTGGCTCCGTTGTCATGGACACTGAGTGTTGCTAGGCAGCTGGCAGGATGCTGTGGAAGCGGAGCGGAGCAGCAGGTCATTGCGGAGAGAGAGAGAATGTGCTCCCACACAGACCAACACACTCTACAGCTGATGGTTGGAGCGGGAAAGGGAGAAGACAGAGAAACAAAACAGACAAGACAAGACCATGGACTGGACTGCAAAGTAAAGCCAATGCCAATAAATCTTCATTCTATCTAGTTTCCAGCAGGGGGAGATTACACTGGCTCCAAACAGAAGTCTGCTTCTACAGCAGTCTATGGGAAAATGAGTCTGCTTCTCACTTGATTTATACACCTCAGTAAACAATTCCATATTGAGATTATGGCCTCAATCGCTAGTTTCAAGTCTTCTTCAACATAGCATGATGTTAATTTAGGAAATTATGGTCCCATTTGTTTTTTTATAGACGATAAAGCAGGGGATGAGTTCAGGACAGAGGCTTGACAATGCTAACCATGCTAACACTGTGAGAAATAGAGCTAAACTTGTTTTGTGGTGTTGTCTGTGTTTCCATCTGTTCTGATCCTGTCACGTTGTGTTTTCACTTGGTCAAAGTTAACTGGAACATTTTGGTCACCTAAAAATGTCTTGTTCAGCGTTCTGCTAACCAAGTTAGCTAGCCACCAGCGTCAGCTGCTAGTTTAAGGTAAAGTCTGCCGATTTTCAACCAACGTTGCCATACATGCAGATAAATGGCACTAGATCTGCATTTACCCACCATTAAATCTCCACTGGATGACTCGCTTCAGAAGGGTTGAAAATCAGCAACTTTCCCTCTTGAGCATAAATAGGCGCTGCGCTGGAATCTTCAAAACAACAGGTGGTGTCACGGATGCTATGTCCATCATTTTTACAGTCTATTGTCAAGACCAATCAAGTGAAGACTATCTTTACTGATTACTTACCTATATCTTGACAAATAATTAACGACAAATGCTCATATGATAGCATGTAATGCTGCAACTTTAAACTTGCCCTATAAAAACTTCAGTTAAAAAAACGTAGAGTCAGGAAGTAGAAAATAAACTTCCCCATCATCTCTAACAGAGATGCTGGAGATTTACCGTGTCTGCCCAAATTACTGCAAATTATGGCATTGATAAAGTCATGGTAAAAACATGGAAGACATCTGAATAGTAGGGAAATAGACAATTAGCTGGACACTGAGATAAAAGGGAGATCTGGCTAAAGGTTCTTAGGTGTTTCCTTTAAAACCTGTTATGCAAGAAAAAGTTGCGTGAAGCAGAGTGAAATTTGCAGTTGCAACATTCCTCGCAAAAGTCGGGATTCAGAAAGAATTTTTGCAACCTTTTGACCATGCGTGTGATGGTGCGTGACGCTCCCAAGGCTTTGTAGACTGCGTTTTACTTTAGTGACCTACAATAGTAACATAACATATCACATGGTAAAGTACTCTGGATGCAGAGTGCACAGCCTGCATCAAAAACACCTGCGCCCCTTAATTACCCTGATGAAACCAATATGACTCCAATTAGGGCCCAAATCAAATATCACGATATTCTTGACCAAATACCTCGGTGACGATATTCTATGGTTGACTATGGGTGCTTTAACAAAATATCTACACAATGAGATTTTTTGATAAATATTCTTTTTAATGAGACAAATAAGTCTGTAATTTTGATTAAACTTCACATACAGCTTTACAATGTAGCTATTCTTTATGAGACAATAAGTCTGTAATTTTGATTAAATGTTCTCCTGAATGTTATGAAGTGACCTGTTCTGGAAAATGAATGACACATTCTTTGAATAGAGTTACCTCCATTTATCTGAAACTGGAACGCTCACAAAATCTCAACCCCAAAGATCAAGAGAGTTCTTTCCATTTTCCAAGTTTGGCTTCTGGAGGGAAACCAGCATCGCAGCCTCTCTTACAGTGAGCTCTCTGTGAATCTTTCCGGATAAGACTCTGGATAAGAAAATGGCTGTAATGAAAATCTAAAATGAAAATGTATGCTTCGGATTACAAGATTGTTTTCGATGAAGGAATACAGTCTACGTAGTTGCAAAAACAAGATGAACAGATGTGTTTAGAGTTTAATGAAATACAACCAAAGCTAAGCCATAATGTAAAATAAATGTGGCCGATGGATAAACCCGTTCCAGGATGGGTTTTGGCACTCTTTCCATTTAAAGGTCATTCTACTACAAAGACTTACAGTGTGATGTTTGGGTCAGGAAGTAGAAACACACTCACGTCAAAATGTCCCGATGAAAACACTAATCTAGCAGCTGGACCCTCACAGAGCAGGTCCCGGATGGTGAGGTCACGGCCAGCCTGGGTTCCTGGGTCCTGGCTTAAGTCTCAGATTTGGGTGACTAAATGTAATTAAAGTTCTGCGTGATTGGGTTATGATTTTGGACCCCTGGGATCTAATATCGCATTATATTTAAAGTGCTTTGAGGATCTCCATGAAGCTGTTGCATGCACACACATCAGTTCAAACAGATGGATCAGTGTGCAAAATATTGTCTTCAATTTACAGCAGCTCAAACCAACAATTTCACTCTGTAAAAAACGGCAGGATAACTCAGGTGATTTGTTTGATTTGATTGGTGTCCTTAAATGTTGGATTTTCCTAATTTTTTTTTAATTAAGGCATTAAGATCGATTTCCAAAAGATTTTTTTTATTTCCTCTTTTTAATTAACTTTAGCATGGGTGTGTAAATTTTCTCAAGCCACTGTATACTCTGCCTGTTGCTGGTAGTTGCCATGGAAACGGCAGTAGCTTTTGTCTCAGAGAACGAGACATCATGACCGTTAAGACCCAATCAGGCACCAAAACATTGGCGTCAGTGTCGTCGTTGGCAACACAACCCTGCAGATCCCAAACCAGAACGAGGTCAGAGCAGTGGGAAGGAGAGAATGTAGCAAAAGATATTTCAGAGTTTTGCACACAACACACATGTAGTTTATAAAATACAATGTTTTATTTCAAATTAAACTACTATATAAGTACACAAGAAGGTTTAGCAGATTGACCCTCGTGTTGTAATTCCCGTCAACCATGATGGTTTCCTTAACATTAAAAATGAACTGTTTTTGGCGCTTTTTGCAACATTTTTGGGCATTTTTTTATGCTTTTGGTGCTTTTTAAAAACTTTTTTGTCGCTTTTTTCAATGATTGTTTTTATTCGTGGTCAACACACCTAATTTAGACGACATTCTACCTAGAAGCTGCTGCTGGAGCTGCAGACACTGACAGGCTCGCGGTCTGTGTTTCACAGCACGACGAGGCGACTGAGACAAGAAATGTGAGATCACCCGTGGCAAAAGTGTGAAGATCCATATATTAAGATCAAGAAACAACAAGCTATTTTGCAATTCTATGACTTGGCTCCCTGGTTTCTGATTTTGGCACGTGTTTTATTTTTCCATTTACGAGATCATTTGCACAAGTACATTTACAACATTTGCACATGTTTATAATATAACGTCATTTGCAATAATTCAGAGTCTGTAAGTGATGTTGATAATGTTAATAATATAGTTTTTTTTATCTACTGTGTATACAGTATGCACTGTTTGTTGGAAAGCAATGTCCTACATTCTTTTACATATGTGCCTGCACATTGTGTCAATGACAATGAAATTGAATTGAATCATCTCTCTCTCTCTCTCTCTCTCTCTCTCTCTCTCTCTCTCTCTCTCTCTCTCTCTCTCTCTCTCTCTCTCTCTCTGTTCTCCCCCAACAAGTCGTGTCAGATTTGAGGTTTCTACCTGTTGTAAACAGATGTTTTTTCTCTTAATAATACTTACCCATCTAATTAGCATCTAGCTAGTGTCCTACATATGTTGTCCTACGGGTTGCTGGTGCTAGCTGGTGCAACAATTACCAATGCTATAAAACATGTTGTTTTGCTAATTGGCAATTTGCTATCCCACCAAATGCTTTTGGGTCTCTGTAAATTATAGTGTGGCCTAGACCTGCTATATCTGTAAAGTGTCCTGAGATAACTTCTGTAATGATTTGATGCTATATATAAAATTGAAATGAATTGAAAATTTTCTTTAATAATAGATACCCATCCTTCGTGAACCACTTTCCTGGTGTCCTAAAACTTCTGTAAATTACAACTTTACATTAACATCTTCAGTATGTCAAAATGCTGTTGCATGTCTCGATATTTCTACTCATGTGCTAACCTACAGGCTTATAGACTTCTGCTTTAGTTTTATGATGTTGATGGCTGTGTGTTTAGGCTTTGACATGTCCATCTGTTCACGGCTGATTTCCTGACAGGCAGGCAGGCCGACTGCAGGCTGTGAGGATAATAACCATCCATCAGCACACCACACTGGTTTGAAAGGCTTTTAGCCCTTTAACTGTAAAGTCTGTGCACTTCTGACTGTGTCGCTGAATGCGGCGCATTGTGCGCTGTCCAATAGCAGTGTGATAAAACTCGCATGAGTGACTAAAGATAACTTCTTTTTTTCCCCAGATTGCCAGACCCATGACTACAGCGCTGTGGAGTGGCTCAGTCCGGCTACACCACAGGTACATTCACGGATAGAAGCAAAAAAAACAACACACACACTGGGTTTGTTTTGCATCTCTTTGAACCAATCACAATCGTCTCTGAAAAATAGTCTCGGAAAGGAACTTGTGTTTTAGTTGTTGTTTTTTTGGGGCATGTTATCTTATAGAATATTTAATAGACAGGGCATCTGTAGACAGGAAAGGGGGGAGAGATGCAGCTAATGGCCTTAGGTCGGACTCAAACCCTGAGACGCTGCATTGAGGACTGAACTTCTGCATATGGGCGCTCGCTCTACCAAGTGTGCAACCCAGGCGCCGGGTAAGGAACTTGTTTTGGTGAAACATTTGCACCCCGCATAACAAAATGTCACATACATTATTAAATGAAGTTAACTGTTCACACAATACAGTAACGTGAGCTATATAAATCAGCTGATCCATGGTTACACCTCATTATCTCTTACCAGTGGATCTCTGTGCGTACTTTGTCCACAGCAATCCCACCAATCAGTCCCAAAACGTCCCAGTTAGAGAGGAGACGCCCTGAACATAGTCAGTACTTTTACAATCATTCCCAGAAAGACCCAAGCAGGTCTGACACACAGAAAGCGGAAGGTGAGGGACATTTATGTTATTTATTTTGTTAATTCAGGACAATGCACATTGATGAACAAGCACAACAGTACACGTAAATGTGCCAGATTGTACCCCAAAGGCTAATTTCCATCTGCAGACCAATAGGCAGGTTGAAGTTACAGTAAAAAAGACATAGGATAGTAAGATTTAGTATATAAAAACAAGAAGAAACAAAAAAATTAAAAAAAACAGGACAATATCTGCCGAGATGCACGTCCATTGATCCAGATCAGGATGACAGTGATAGGAGGGAGGGGGTGCTGTTGTCACCACAACAGTAGTCTAGTCGCACAGCCAGACCTTCCTCCACAGCGCTGCGGAGGAGGGTCTGGCTAGTCCCCACAGCATTCTGGGATGGGAGAAAAACGTGCTCTGGTTTATTGTCATTTCTAGCTGGAGAAGTCACTAGTGCGAGTGCCATAGTGATATGATTTAATATTCAGTAAGCTTGTTAAATATACAGGCAGCTTTCAGTTATTACAGTAGACACATTTCTTGCAAAAAAACATATATTTAGTTTTTTTCTGTGTTTAAAATCAATTCTTTTTCTCTCTTTTTTTTTTTAAAAAAGACTCACCCGGCTTAATCAATGGCTCATTTCATCCCAAAGGTCTAGGATCGGGGGTATGTCAGGGCTGTTGGCAGGCCACTCCAGTTCTTCCAAACCAAAATGGGAACCGAAGCATTTCTCCATGGAGCTGGCTGTGTGCACGGGGCCATGTCGCGTTAAAACAGGAACACACACAAAGTTTTGACACCGAGTTGGAAAAAACACTGTAGTCTAAGATATGAAATGCACGCCCCAGACCAAAATGTGTTTGAAAAAAAGTTGGAAAAAAAACATGACAGGTGAAACTGAACCGGACTCCTCAGGCTCTTTGCTGGAACCTAAAATGAAACATGTGATGCATATGAGAGAATGTATCATCAGATCTCCATTTTGGGAAGACGAATCATGACGTGAGAACAATAAATATTGTGCATTCAATGGCTTTCTGAAATGAGTCAGCATTTCTTCAACAGGGGGCGCCAAGCTGTAGTTATAACTTGGTCTGTCTGACATTCAAACAAATGAATATGGTAATGAAGATATACCGTTCCAGCAATAACTTCAGTGTGCAGAGAAGTTCTGTTTCCTGTTTTATTTAGTTTTTACTCTGAACTCTGGCCTGGCTGTTTTTGGTTTTGTTGTTGTGTACCCCCCTCCCATACCCCCCCGTGACATTTCCCTGACCCCGGGGCCAAACCGACCGCTGGACTGCCCTGGACGGCCTGGGAGGCAGCGAGCGTCCATCTGGCTGCTGCAGGTCTCCTCCATCACATAAGCTTCTTATGTAAAGCAGGAAACATGGTGTAATCCCTCTGTGTGTGTGTGTGGTTGGGTGTGTGTCCCTCCCTCTCCCTTTGTGTGTGTGTGGTTGTGTGTGTGTGTCACTCCCTCTGCCTCTGTGTGTGTGTGTGTGTGTGTTTGCGTGTGTCACTCCCTCTCCCTCTGTGTGTGTGTGTCTGTGTGTGTGTGTGTGTCACTCCCTCTCCGCGTGTGTGCGTGTGTGTGCGTGTCTGTGCGTGTGTGTGTGTGTGTCACTCCCTTTCCCTCTCTTTTTGTGTGTCTGAGCCGGTGTCAACACAACTTCATTACACTTTCTCCCTCGTTCTCTTTGTTTACTCCATTAACACATCATATAGATAGATAGATAGATAGATAGATTTTAATACAGTGTAACACAATGCAATAGAACACAAGTGCATGTTAAGAGGAGGGATACGGTGGGAAAATGTTCTGCTTAGTAATCCAAAGTTTAGCTCTCCCACTCTGACAGCCAGAAATACAATGTTTAGCCTGCTTCCTCTTTAAAAAATAAAACAATAAAACAATAAAAATAAAAAAGCTGATTGGAGGTCTACACATGCGGTCACAGAGTCGGGTGTGTATTCCCTCTAATGTCAGGAAAGGTTGCCCATATCGCAGCTGTGTGTCATTCCTTGAGTCAGCTGTTCATGCCCTGCTGTGTGCTGCTGTGTCCATGTGTTGCATTACTTCAGAGGGAGACGCGCCGTCCAGACTGGGTGGCACATTCAGGCATGTGTCTGTCTGTGGTACTGTTGGATATTTTAACTCTACTTATACTTTGTCTGTTTCCAGTATAGTGTTTTTTCATTTTAATTGTCTTACCAAAGTCTGTTTTATGTCTTTTATTTACAGGGATTCTTGCAAGTTGTATTTAATGGCCAGTCTGGTGAAATGGATATGATATGTGTGGGAGATCTGGGTTCAATTCCCATTGTGTCCTGCAGCAAGATGCTTAACCCTTAGGTGCTCTGGAATTATGCAACCTCTGATATGATAATGTGCTTTAGTATTCCTGCAAGGGGAAATTACAATGTTTTCACTCTGTTGTTATTACACACAGGCCTGAATTACACACACATGCTACTAAATGGAGAGTGTGTGTGGGGGGGGGGGCTGCCCATGGAAAGGCACCTGGAGCAGTTGGGGGTTTGGTGCCTTGCTCAAGAGCACCTTGGCACTGCCCAGGAGGTGAGCTGGCACCTCACCAGCTACCAGTCCGCCACCTTACTTTGGTCCGTACGGGGACTTGAACCAGCGACCCTCCGGTTCCCAACCCAACTCCCTATGGACTGATGCACTGTAATGTAAGTGAACGGAAGTTGTAACTGCACAATCTGCAACATTGTACCATAAATGAGTGCTATATCTTAATATTTATGTTAGTTTTTTTTATTTTGGCAAACACATGTTGATCATCTGAGCAATATTGGGTCATTCTCTGTAACATAAATAGCCGTTTAATTTGCTGATTCAGTTGTTTACTTTTGTACATATCTTAAAATAGGCTAGTTGCCTGCTATGCCTTTTTTTTTGGTCTTTTTACGAGGATAGGCTTAAAATGATTTTCCTTATATTTATGTTTGTTTTATGTATTTATTTTGGAAGAAAGAATAAGTAACATTTGATAATATTTGAAGTAAGAAATAAGTAATATTTGATTGGTTGATTGATGTTCTTGTTAAATAAATACTGACTCTCTTGACCTCTCCTTCACTACTTTCAAATTTGCAAGCGCGAGCTGTATATTTCTTTAAATATCCCAGCCTGGACAGCTTTCTGACGTAACATGACGTAGCCTCGCGCACATACGGCAGAAGTAGACTATTATTATTACTAATTAAAATACGTACGTCTTCTACGTAAACTTCTTTTTAAAACTCCCCAAACGTAGATGTGCATGCGTTACATATTATCGTGCCTCGCGCCAAACTGACTGACTGTATCCGTCACTTTACAGTACGTCACTCTGCTCCTCAGTGTAAACACAGTGTTCCTCCGCCGTGAACAGATAAAGTAGGGCGCTTGTCCTCGCGCTTTAAACGTCCAGTGAAAGTAAAGCTCGAGACCGCTTTCGGGCCTTCACACGTTTAAATACGCATTTACAACATGTTGCATGTGTAATCAAAACGAATAATTATGTTTTATTTGTACTAATTACTGACCAAATACCAACTCGACACACTGTTTTGTTGTTACATTTTTTATTTATAATTTATTATTTTTTATTTACATTTTTTAAATGATTACGTAAGCTAAATATTTACCGTACAGTTTTAATAAGGCTACTTGTATAGCCTAATAGGTTAAAAACGTGTAGCCTACCAAAATAAAACTGTAAAACAAAGTCAGATTTTTGTTTAATAAGAAAAAAGACTGAGAAAGTGGAGCCGGTTGCTCTCAAAACATGACAAGCGGAGGGATATAAACTCTTAACACATGATGTCGCCATCAGCCCTTCCTACTCCACAACTCACCTTCCACCAACTCCCCGCTGACGATTTGATTGGTCGAAGAGGCGGGCACAGCACGTTCCCATTGGTTAGGGTACTGTCAATCATAATGCAATGCCACTCAGGATAGATTAGGCACCATTTGCCATAACTAAATAGTTACCTCGTACATCAAGTAGGAAGAATTTGTTTTAATTGGTATCCCACCGCGCTCGGCGGAGAGTTTAGCACTAGCTACTGTTCGTCTTCGGTGAAACCTTCTTGTAAACGCGAATGCAACAAAGTGTGTCGTTTAAATCTGTCGGCTCATCAAACAGATGTGGATACACTGCTCGGGTAAGTCACTCTTCGCCAGCTTGTGCACGCATTTTTACGTTTGCTACATTGTTGTTTGTTGTTGCCTCTTCCTGTGTCTGGGCAGCTCTGACAGCTGCGTGTCCAGCCAGATAACGTTAGCCTGTGTTATGTAGCCTATATGTGTCGCTACGGAGTTGCTAACTGGCTCAGTGTTGTGGTAACTCTAAAGGAAGCTCCGCACGGCGAAAAAGCCTCATGTCTCAGTGTCTTAGTGTCAAGGACACGCGGTGCTTCATGTAGTTTTGTTGCTAAGTTAACGGTGATACCGCAGTTAAAGCTCCACCGACCATGTCCGCGTGCACGGGGTTTAACTCCTTAAAAAACCTCCTGAAAAACACCACCTCGCAGCCCCGGTGTGTTTTTGAGCGTTGTGCGCAACAGTGATAGCACTCCATTAGGAGCTGTCAGAAACGATTTACGACAAGTGTCAGACTGGATTTGATGCGATTTCTCTTCATTTCTGCAAAAGGATTTCATCTCTGGGAGAAGCACGTCGTATGTTGGTTTATTGGCAACTTTTATCGCGCCATCAATTTCGTTTACGCGTCAAATGACAGGTTTACATCGCAGAGAAAAGGGGGCAGAGGGAGAAAAGAGAGAGAGAGCAGAACACTGTTTTCTTGCCTCAAGACAACTGAACTGATTGGTGAAATTGTGTCCTTTTTTCATAACAAAATAACCATATTGGGTGCTTTTCCTCATATCCTTTAAGCCATTGTGTCTAACTGATAATTCTATGTCTCTTTCATGAGCCAATTTCCGACAATTGTGCCCTCATTGCTGTGCGTAATTGCTTTTCTCCCGGGAGAGAGTGCCATCAAACTTCTAATTTCCTCCTCAAACCCGGAAACCATTTTGCTCGTGGAAGCAGTCGTGTAATGATGGCATCAATAAACCCGAATAAAGCTCCCGTCAGGTTAGCTATGTTGGCAAACAGTTTTTTTCTTGGAGGAATGAGAAATCCTCTCTCTCAGTTTTTCCACATCCAATGGTTTGGCTGGGTTTGTATAGAGCCAGGTGACCGGGAATAGAGGGCAACAAGACAATGAGAATATGTCCCTGGAGAGAAGTGTCTCATGTCAGAAGGCAGGGGGGGAACTTTTATATATTACATCGTTATCTAGTGCAACAGAGGGATGTGCTGCAACATGGACAGATGAATGTTTCGCCAGCGCCTGCATGTAAAGCCCAGGGTTTGCCAAAAAGGTGTCACAGGATCCCGAGGGAAACAGTCCAGATATACAGTAAGGCTGCGGAGCGGCGCTGGGTGAGTTTTCCAGCAGTCAGAGGAGAGCAGATTAGTGGTGAGTCTTTGGCGGAAGGACACAGTCGCCTCAGAGGTCCAGTGTAACCACGGATGAGTGTTGCTCCGGATAAAACAGGCAATATAGAGATGCAGGTGTAAATGGGCTGATGGGATGGAGGATAAACCGGAAAGTCTCATTTTCAGCCGTAGGGTTGCAGGTTTAGGGCCATAAAACATGCCCTAACACACACGCATGTGTCGTGCAGAATTCCTCCCTGAATCTCTCAGTTCAAGTAGCATCAAGTCAACCAAGTCACAGTTTGGTTCAGACATCACTGTATAATAATAAAGAGAAAAGCAAGACAGAAATGCAGAGGCAATTTATTTATTGTGCGTGTCTCAGGCTGTACCACCTAGTGTCATACAGTCTCTCCCCTGGGCGAGCTGTGTAAGTGTGTAAAGTAAGATGTAAACAGCAAACACTAAGTACCCCACGTCATCTCTAGACTCCATCTGGAAGTTGTAAACCAAATAAGACAATCAGCTATACAACTGAAAATACAGAATCTCTTTTCTCTGCAAAGACCATCTGAATCACCTGATTAATGCAACGTTATCACGACGTCTCCCGGCCACTTTCCCCCCGCAGAAAGCTGCTTCCTGCCAGGCTGAAGCTAATATAGTTAGCCTGAAGAAGCAAGGCGTCTGCCCCAACTAACGTTACGGTTCGGACCCGCGACGCTGCAAACGTAACACCGATCTCCAACAGCAGTCTCATCCACCACTCTCAATCCCAAGTTTCCAAAACTCGCCATCTTAAAGAGGCAGACAGGTCCTCTAACCCTTCGCCACCACTCGCCATACTCGTCCTTAGTGCGTACGTTCTGCATTATATTCAATAATTTGCACTAGTGATTGATCGATCTTATCAGCCGGCCGATATATCGGGCCGATATTTGCATTTTTTACATCTGTCGCATCGGCCGATTTCAGACAGGCGTCCACAGGCAGCTCTGTGTTGCCGGGGACGATGCAGCTCGTCTTAAAGTACAAATCAAGCACTTTAATTCAACGGCTACTTTACAGGTTTATTGTTTTCTTAAATTATTTCAATGTGTTGACGCAGGACGTTTAGTGATGACCTGATTATATCTGTCTTATAATATGTCACCAAGCAACGCATCATCACGGCTGTGTTGTAGATGCTGATGAAAGCCTTTCACCCTCTCACAGTTAACCACATGCAGTGCACCCGTCCATATGATGCACACTGCACACATCATTCGCGTGATATGAATGGAAGATGATTGCAGAAGTGACACTGAACAAGTCCAGTGTGGCATTTTTATGATTTAATTGAGGGAGCAAAAGCGGTATCGGTATCAGGGCTGTCTTCGAGTCAAATAACACCCATCTGTTTTGTAGGGGTGGGGGGAAAAAATCGATACAGCATAGTATCGGGATATTTTCAGTGGCAATACTGTATCGATACACAGGCGCCAAGTATCGATCTTTTATTATATATATGTATATTTTCATTCTGCAGCAGTAACATTGAAGTGATATGAACAAACAGAAATGTTTCTTTTTAGAGGAAACAGATGTTGGCAAAGTTTCCTTTTGGGGACATAATTTGAAATTGGGAAAAATTTAGAAGTTGAAAAAAGGTTATAAACTGCAATATATTGCAAAATGTTTAAATCTCAATATTGTATTGTGGAATAAGTATTGTAGTGTCGTATCGGGAGGCGTCTGGTGATCCCCCCCCTACTGTTTTGGTCGACTAATCGATTCGTTGATTTTGGAGCCTGACCGATATATCCGTCGGCCAATATTAGGCATTTTCCAATCTATTGGTATTGGCATTTACAATAGGTGAAAAATTAATTTAATGTATGTTTTCCACATTTATTTATCACTTGCTCTACAACGTCCCTGTTAGTGATGGTGTTGCATAGTCTGTCCACCAGAGGACGCTCTACAACGTCCCTGTTAGTGATGGCGTTGCATAGTCTGTCCACCAGAGGACGCTCTACAACGTCCCTGTTAGTGATGGCGTTGCATAGTCTGTCCAACAGAGGACGCTCTACAACGTCCCTGTTAGTGATGGCGTTGCATGGTCTGTCCACCAGAGGACGCTCTACAACGTCCCTGCTAGTGATGGCGTTGTATAGTCTGTCCACCAGAGGACGCTCTACAACGTCTCTGTTAGTGATGGCGTTGCATAGTCTGTCCACCAGAGGACGCTCTACAACGTCCCTGTTAGTGATGGCGCTGCATAGTCTGTCCACCAGAGGACGCTCTACAACGTCCCTGTTAGTGATGGCGTTGCATAGTCTGTCCACCAGAGGACGCTCTACAACGTCCCTGTTAGTGATGGCGCTGCATAGTCTGTCCACCAGAGGACGCTCTACAACGTCTCTGTTAGTGATGGCGTTGCATAGTCTGTCCAACAGAGGACGCTCTACAACGTCCCTGTTAGTGATGGTGTTGCATAGTCTGTCCACCAGAGGACGCTGTACAACGTCCCTGTTAGTGATGGCGTTGCATAGTCTGTCCAACAGAGGACGCTCTACAACGTCCCTGTTAGTGATGGCGTTGCATAGTCTGTCCAACAGAGGACGCTCTACAACGTCCCTGTTAGTGATGGCGTTGCATAGTCTGTCCACCAGAGGACGCTCTACAACGTCCCTGTTAGTGACGGCGTTGCATGGTCTGTCCACCAGAGGACGCTCTACAACGTCCCTGTTGGCAACACTTAGATTTTTTTTTTATTGTGTTTTTGTTAAAAAGACTTAAAGTTTCATATCTTGAGTTTATATTTTTATTCATTTTATTTATTCGAACCTGAATATATTTTGTTCCTCTGTTGTGACATTAAAGGAAATTATTCTATTTTTAAACTGAATTATCTTATTAGTTTAGTGAGGACTCATAAATAACTACAAATAACTAATGTTTGGGAAATCTGTTTATGTTTTTGTTACGTGTTTCTGGATTTTTGTTTTTGTAAAAATACATCGGAATATCAAATTTTTAAATCATCTAATATTGGTATCGTTATCGGCCTTAAAAATCCTTTATCGGTTGAGCTCTAGTGGATAATTAGACAGATCTGTCTTACAAAGGGTGTTGTGTACACCAGAGATCTGCTCATAAGTTTACTGGAAATTAATAATTCAGTCTGAAAATGAATTTTCCACCTTGGTCAGAAAGAACAGAAACTTTGTTTCTCTCACAGTGAATCTAGAGTGACTCGCTCCGAAGCTAATCACAGTCACTCTCACGCACACACACACACACACTAGAGTGCGGATCGGGCCGGATTTTTCTGTCTGAGCCCGGCCCGCGTCCGACAGAGCAGTAACCGAACCCGAGCCGAGCCCGACAGGCATTAAGATATTTCTGTCCGAGCCCGACCCGAGCCCGACAGTTAAAATCGCATTTGTTTCTCATACTAATGACACATGTACGTTTGTTTGTGTGGAAAGCCGCTTTTATTAAGCAATTGTAGGAAAGCATTTGGAAATGTCAACAGACGAGCGCATCAATGCACAGCTGACTTTCCTTCGTTTTCAATAGTTTTAAAATCTCCTGCGGCCAACTTCTTTTTAACATCTTCCATCGTTGCGCTGCCACATGGAGCTTAATACGCACGTCTTTCGTTGTCACAGCACACAGGAAGACGGATGTTAGGGTCATATTTGACATTTATTTTAATCCAAAAACGAACATTTGCATCAGGTGAAACAGGCCCATTGGTTACCTACATAATCAGCTGTTTTAAATTCAAAATGTTCAATGCCTTATCGCGCTGATGTGACCGAGCCCGACCCGAACCCGAGCATCCTTTCTAAAAATCTGTTCGAACCCGGCCCGACCCGTCGGGTACCGTTGGGTCCCGTCGGGCTCGGGTCGGGTATCCATCCTCTAACACACACACACACACACATATATATATATATATTTACCAGCCCTGCTGTTAGATTGACGCACACACCAATGCACTGAAGTTTACACTTCAGGCCCCTTACGTGTACAGCGAACGCTCTGCGTGGAGCCTCCACAGAACCATTAATCACGTTTTAGTCGACAAAGACCAAAATGACTTAATTAATGGTTTGGTCTTACGTAGACCTGCATGGAGTTATAAAATCGCAATCTCGATTCACCCTGTTCACAATTTTAATTTTTAAATAAACTTTCTTCTATGAGCCTTAAACACAGACGGTTTTTAAATAGGTTTTAAAATGTTCCCAAGCGCTGCAGTGCTCTCCCTTCTCTTCTTTAAAGCCTCTCTGTTTACAGGTTTGTGAAGCACAATGTGCTCTAGGTGGCAAAAAAAATAAATCTGTTTGGTACTGCCTATTTTGTTTTGTCATGGTCCAAAAAATCATGGCAGAGAATCATGATATCAATTCTAGGCACAAAAATCGTGATTCATATTTTTCCCCGAATCGTGCAAGTCTAGTCTTAGGCAGCCCTACCTATGTAAGATGATATTATATATTTACCAGGTCCAATTGCAAAGTGAGGCTGCATCCCAGAAAGTTAGAAATTAGACCGACTGCCTCGTCGAGTCAGAACTTGGTCCAGAGAAAACTAGACTAGCCGACATCCTCCTCCTTTCATCCGTCTGCTCTGGAGCTCAACAGCTTCAAACTGATGCTGTTTGAAAGTTAGCTGCTGTTTGAAGCGACCAGCACCCAAAGGTTCCACTACCAGTAGAGCTGCAACGATGAATTGATTAGTTGTCAAGTATAAAATGAATCACCAACCACTCTGATAATTGATTAATCAGTTTGAGTCATTTTATAAGTAAAGGTTCTCTGATTGCAGCTGCTTAATGTGAATATGTTTCTAGTTTCTTCTCTCCTCCGTGACAGTAACTTAAATATCTTTGAGTTGTGGACAAAACAAGACATTTGAGGATGTCATCTTGGGTTTTGGGAAACACTAATTGAATTTATTTATTTTTTAAACCATATTCTGACATGTGATTGACCAAATAGCTAAGCAATTAATCGAGAAAATAATTGACAGCTTAATCGTTAGTTGCAGCTCTCACTAACAGTACTGGTTAAATATCAGCTTTATATTAAAGTCATTTCACCATGGAGACTAGATTTATTGTGTGTTGTCTGAGGTGTGAGCGAGCAGAGGATAAGGCTGACTAGAGCTGGGCAATATAGTGATATCGTGATATGAGACTAGATATTATCTTAGATTTTAGATATCATAATATGGCATAAGTGTCTTTCCTGGTTTAAAAAGCTGCGTTACAGTAAAGTGATGTCATTTCCTGAATTTACCAGACCGTTATAGCTGTTCTATTATTGGCCTTTACCCACTTAGTCATTATATCCACATTACTGGTGATTATTTATTAAAAATCTCATTGTGTAAATATTTTGTGAAAGCACCAATAGTCAACTCTACAATATCGTTGCAGTATGGATATCGAGGTATTTGTTCAAAAATATTGTGATATTTGTTTTTCACCATATCGCCCAGCCCTAAGGCTGACAAATGGAAATAAATGCTCTGTTGTCCCCCCTGTATTGCGGCCTCAACTCTGGCGTTATTTAGGGCCCGTATCGCCATCATCATCATCATCATCATCATCATCATCATCTCCATCTGCTGTTGTGCATCTCTTTGCAGCATGGAAGAACTCTTGATGGGGCACCTTTTTTTTTAGATGAAGATTGCGATTCTTCTCCCGTTACCGGAGGACTTTCCCCTTCACTCACACGGGAACACCATCCATAAATGGAACAATATCTTGTAACCGGACTTGGGATTCTTGGGGTTCTGTGGAAAGGGGCTTAAGCTGCAGATAACTTATGGGCTCAGCTCCAGTAATGGGCTTTTGTGTTCCCCGTGACTGCAGGCCAAGCTGTGCGCCGCTCTCATTGACAGAGCCAAGCTCCCTGCCATTACAAAAACTTAGAGGAGGCAGGTTTTTTTTTTTTTTTTTTTTTTATAGTGAAAATAATCTGGGAATTAATTCTCTTGAACATCCATCAGAATTCCCAGAGTGAAGAGTTTGGAGGAGACACGAGTAGGGTTTGCATTTTATCCGCCATGTGCCCCATCGTGTGCTCTATTGGTTCCAGTCAAAACACAGCGGAGGAAAAAAAAAAACCAACCCCCTCCTCTCCCTCCTTGCTTCTGTTCATTTGAGGAAGTACAATCATTCTCTCCTGCTGCCGCTTCCTGCTAAATTGCAAACAGGCCGCCGTGCACAGACATTACAGAGAGCGTCGGTGACTGTCAGAACCACGATGAAGGGAGTGTACACTCCGAAACGGACATACATCACACTTTCTCTGTAGTCTACCATTGGCTAGCTATGGCAAATGTAGGCTAACTTTTTTTTTAAATGCCCTATTTTCCCTCTGGGCTCACCAAAACGGACGTAAAAGCATATTAACCACCCACTGCACGGGATCGCTAGTAAATATGTTGCACTTGCTCTGCTAGTCTATTGTTCAGGACAAGGCCCTGTAGCCAGGTGGGGGGGGGAGCGGGACAGCCTCCCCAGATTGTCTGCCCTTTTCAAACTCCTGCCTGTGCGTACGGGCCTCTTTGACACCATCTGAGAGTTGTTTCTCCTGTGCAGGACGTGCCATAAGTCAGAAGAGGTGTCGTATCTTGCCAGAGAAGGCACATCTGGTCATTTGGCTGCAAAACAACTGCTAAAGTTTGAAGCTAGTTAGCATACCAACTCAACAACATTTAGTTGTTACTTGTTAATGTTATTTGCTGAATTGTGTGTTAGGTGACTTAGGTTTACTTATTAAATAGTTAAGTACTTCAAATCATTAAGATATTGTTAAATTTAAATAATTTTCAATTTAAAAATATACTCTAAAAGAGCCTTTCTTTGGTGTCATTTTTCAGTTTTTCAAGAATCGGTTTAGGAATCAAAATGGTTTTACAAGTACCGGATCGGAATCGCAAAAATTAATATCAAATGAATTATCGTATTATTTTAGTGAGGACTCATAAATAACTCCAAATAACTAATGTTAGGGAAACCGGTTTATGTTTTGTTACGCGTTTCTGGATTTTTTTTCTTTAAATATATATTGGAATAGCGGATTTTTAAATAACCAAATATTTGTATCGGTATCAGCCTTAAAAATCCTTTATCGATCGGGCTCTTCTATGAAGCTAAATGTATTTTAATGTATTTCCTTCTTTTATGCCCTCTTAAACATGTAAGATGTCCTCGTGTATCTAGACCTGCGTTCTTCCAAATAAAATGTATTCCTATTACTTCCTGACAGACTCTTCCAGAGCTCCCCATTAGTCAAGACCCTTGAGACCTGACAGTGGATCCCTTCGACGTGCGCTGTAATTTTAACTGGAGTCTGATTTTCACTGACCAATCAGTTTGTTGGCCAGGCTAAGTATTGATTGGCTTTAACCATCGTCACAGCCCAGGATGCATTAGTCGGTCAGAGCACCAAATGACATCACTGTGGACGGTAGACGTTTGTCTTATATTTTAACGCGGGAAGTGCAGATATATCGGCGGGCCGATATTATTGGCCGATATATATATATATTTTTTTAATATTCCTTCATCAGAATCATTCATAATGACAAATGATTCAGATAAATGAATATTTAAAAAATAAAAACAGACGGTCAACCATGTTATGAGTGTTGGCGTTGCATAGTCTGTCCACCAGAGGACGCTCTACAACGTCCCTGTTAGTGATGGCGTTGCATAGTCTGTCCACCAGAGGACGCTCTACAACGTCCCTGTTAGTGATGGCGTTGCATAGTCTGTCCACCAGAGGACGCTCTACAACGTCCCTGTTAGTGATGGCGTTGCATAGTCTGTCCACCAGAGGACGCTCTACAATGTCCCTGTTAGTGATGGTGTTGCATAGTTTGTCCACCAGAGGACGCTCTACAATGTCCCCGTTAGTGATGGCGTTGCATAGTCTGTCCACCAGAGGACGCTCTACAATGTACCTGTTAGTGATGGCGTTGCATAGTCTGTCCACCAGAGGACGCTCTACAACGTCCCCGTTAGTGATGGCGTTGCATAGTCTGTCCACCAGAGGACGCTCTACAACGTCCCTGTTAGTGATGGCGTTGCATAGTCTGTCCACCAGAGGACGCTCTACAATGTCCCCGTTAGTGATGGCGTTGCATAGTCTGTCCACCAGAGGACGCTCTACAACGTCCCCGTTAGTGATGGCGTTGCATAGTCTGTCCACCAGAGGACGCTATACAACGTCCCTGTTAGTGATAGCGTTGCATAGTCTGTCCACCAGAGGACGCTCTACAACGTCCCAGTTAGTGATGGCGTTGCATAGTCTGTCCACCAGAGGACGCTCTACAACGTCCCCGTTAGTGATGGCGTTGCATAGTCTGTCCACCAGAGGACGCTCTACAACGTCCCCGTTAGTGATGGCGTTGCATAGTCTGTCCACCAGAGGACGCTCTACAACGTCCCTGTTGGCAACACTGATTTTTTTTTTGTTGTCTTTTTGTTCAAAGGACTTTAAGTTTCATATCTTAAGTTTCTATTTTTGTACATTTATTTATTAGAACTTTAATATATTTTGATGTTCTCTTGTGACAGTAAAACTAATGATCATATTTTAGTGAGAACTCATAAATAACGTTATAAAATCTGCTTATATTCTGTTACGTTTTTTGGATTTTTAAAAAAATATATATCGGAATAACGGATTTTGATTAACCAAATATTCGTATCGGTATCAGCCTTAAAAATCCTTTATCGGTCGGGCTCTAACCACAATATTTTTGACCCAATACCTCGATACCGCAACAATATTGTAGAGATGACTATTGGTGCTTTCACAAAATATTTACACGATGAGATTTTTGATAAACAATCATCAGCAATGTGGATATAATGACTGTGGATATAATTGGGTAAAGGCAAGATTACCCATCAGTCCTTGCAACTCGCTGGAAGACACCGGCATGGCATCTTCTAAATGAATCAAATCACAAGTCATAGTTGATTACATTTTGTACTGGTACCAGTATGGGTTTCATTATATTATCTCAGTAGTGGGACCCTGTGGTCAGTATTGGGCCCCGGAGTGTTAGAGGGATTTGGTCCATGGAAGTTTACTTAAGTGACATTCCCTTAACAGGGATCAGGGAGTATACTGTTCATTTACCCTGGAACAGCCTTAGTGCTGAATAGAGATTGCGCGACTGTAGCCTCTGTGTTGTGGAGGGTGGAGAGTCCACTGCCACCTCATTGATTTGGCTGTTTACCTTTTTTTAATCTTCAGCCTTGTAGGATAGATTTGCTTTAGTGGACGTGTATCATCTTTGTGCTCCCCTGCAGCTGACCCATGCTTTCGTCTCAGAAATACCCTTCATGTAAGCCGGGTTAGACAAACATGCCCCGTTCACTGCTGTCAAACTGAAAGCCTCGCACCACGAACCGTGCTCCTTTTTTTTTAAACTTTTTGAATGGACGGAGCATTTCAGCTGAAAGGAGCAATTACTACCTGCTCTGGTCTTGTTGCTTTTCATGGCCTCTTTTGTGCGCCGATTCCAGGGCAGATTTTGTCCGCGGCTGTTTCCACGCTGAGCGAGGAGAACAGGAAGAACTCAGGCGCGCAGCAGGCCTCTGCCTTCTGCTATTATGGCAGTGATTCAATCATGGCAGGGCAGCACTTTACCCTAGTACACAGAGAGAGAGAGGCAGAGAGAGAGGGAAAGAAAGAAATGTCCTCACTCTTTCGCCGTTAATGGAACTTAAAGCCAAAGGTGTTTTTGTACAAAAGAGGAGACCATCAGCCACTTAATGTGGGAAGTAGCAGCAGCAAGCCTCACCTCACAATCCACTCTCCCCCTAACTGCGATTTTTAAAATGGCCTCCCTTCTGTGCTTGCAGCCAGAGAAGCACCACGCAGGGTGGAGGAACCAGACCGGGTGAGACCTGCCTCTCTCGGTGCTGTCAATCACACCTATTGTTTGTTTTCTTTGGCCTGAACCGGAGTGGAAAAGTTCAGCGTGTTGCAGTTTTGGCTTCGATTCATTTGCAGTCTCACATGCCCAAATCAACAGCGCAGCAAAGCCATCTCATTAAAGTCATTTGGTCTCTCACACAGTTTGGAACGCCTTCCTAATTATGGGCTCTAAGTGCCTCTAAAGTATTGAGCACCGAAAAACGCCGTCACCAACACCGTCATACAATACCAAATTTTTAATATCAATAAAAAGAGTGGTGCCTTAATTGTTGTAAATAAAATTGGTTGACTTTTGATAAATTATCATCAATAATGTAATATAACAGCAGAGAGAGAGCAAGAACTCAGGTACTGAACCTGAATGAATGCTCGATCAAATTTGTAATTTTTTTTTTACTAATTTTGTAATTGAATACGTCCTGATATAGATCTTTTTGCACATTTCTATTGAGGTTGCTTTGTGATAATGAAGCATTCATGTGTTTTCTAAGTAGGGATTGGGGGAAAAAATTGCTACAGCATAGTATCGCTATATTTTCAGTGGCCATACTGTATTGATACACAGGCGCCAAGTATCGATCTTTAATTATTATATATTAAATATGTGTTGGTCAATTTGTCCCATTTTACAGCAATAAAATTGAAGTGAGATGAACACACAGAGAAATGTATCTTTTTAGATAAAACAGATGTTGACAAATTTTCCTTTTGGGGATGTCATTTGAAATTAGAAGTTGGAAAAAAGGTTAGAAATTGCGATGTATCACCGAATATTGCAATGCCGCAATAATATCGTATCGTAGCATAAGTATCGTGATGATGTTGTATCGGGAGGCGTCTGCTGATTCCCACCCTTATTGCTTATAAGTATGGCTTATTTCTTTTAAATGTGAATTTTTTTTCCTTCAAGCCAATGGATCCAAAAAGATATTTTTACCAAACCTCAGGTTTCATATCTGCAAATCTTTTAGACTTGAAACCATTAGTCAGAAAGTTTTGATAACCTATCATTCATTAAGATTTATTTTATTTATTTATTTTTTAGCAGAAATGCCATGAATTAAATATGTCGTCTTAGTCATATGTGAAGTAGATGTTATTTGTGCTTTTCAAATGGGGGAAAAATAATGAATTTGAAGGAAACACCTTAAACTCTGGACTGTCGGACATTTTCCACAATTTGGTGACATGTTTAAACCAGACAATCAATGTTCCATTTCAATGATTTTTTTTTATCAATGAACGAGAAAACAATTAGCAAATTCATTGATGATGAAAAAATAATTAGATGTAGCCCTAAAAGAAGTTCCCGGCTGAACATGTATCACGCAATTTGTTTCCACGTTGGAGCCCTTTTCCCAACTTGTCCTCCCTGTTTTGGTTTCTTTGCGAGCTGTGGAGTGGTGCAGGACGGAGGCTACTTCAAACAGCCTGACGGGGGGTTGCTGTTAGTTTAGCTGCGTCGGTGTTGGACAGGCTGGACACTAATGAAGCTCGCTGGGTGATCCTCTGTCAGGTAGTCCTGAAACTCTTCAGCTGATGTCAAACCTTCACAGCTGTTCTACCTCCTCCTGCCAGAGGAGCCTTCCAGGGTGTTTTCCCTGCAGGAAAGTCACCAGCACCAAAATGGGGAAAGAACTGGCAATTCAAATCTCTCTTTTTCTAAGAGCAATTTACCAAACAACCCTTGACCAAGCAGAACATAAACTTGTAACTGAGAGTCTGGCTGTACCGGACTCTCTTCGTTATGTATTAGAATATTCATATTATTTCATTTAACCTGTTTTGTTAACTGGGGTTTTATCAACTCGAGCACAAAAGGTACTTTTAATTTAGCTTATTAATCCCCAGTGGGGAAATTACAATTTACACTCTGTGTAGACACTTTGTTAGTAATCACACACAGGCCTAAAATACACACAGGACTTTTTGGTCCATATGGGGACTTGAACTAGTGACCCTCCAGTTCCCAAACCAACTCCCTCTTACTTTATTGTAATCTTACACATACATGTAGCAAAATTCATTCTCTGCATTTAACCCATCCCTCAAGGGAGCAGCAATACACATTTTTGTATATCAAATTTTCAGAAATGACAGGTAATTTATGGATTTCTGTCAGATAAGGTAATACAGCCTCATTGCCTTTACTGGGATGTCATGCACAACACAGTAAAGGTACCACCAACAAAGTCTTATTCTGAGGAAACAAACCCTTATTTCTGATTAAATCTGAGAAATGTATAATATAATGAGATTTGTGATATCTTCATATAAATATATCTGTACTGGTCACTACTGGCAATTAGTTTTCTGTAACGTTTATGTTTTCTGAAATCTTTTTTTCTATACAGATCACCACTTTTAGTGTCTGGTAGTTTTGATTCCTTTAGGAGACTCTGTGATGCGTTTTTATTCATCTGGTTAGTTTTTAAATAAAACCGAAAAAGAAGACCTGCAAGTAGCAGGGACACGAAGAAAACGAGCGCCAATTACAGAAACCTCAACTTCATCAAAAGAAAATGCCCAAAAGTACGCAATCCGCCCACACTGCTGGATTGACAGGTGATCTCTGGGAGCGTAGAGAAGCAGCGGTTCAACGCTTAGCTGGCCTGGAGCGCACATTCATTTTAAAAACAGAGAACCGCCATCAAGGCATTTGTCGATTGGAAAGATGTTTTTGCCGTCCTTCCTACAGGATTTGGCAGAAGTTCAACACACTCCCTCGCTCTGATTGGTTGTCAGTCTATCCAATTGAGTGCAGAGGCATTTTATTTCCTGGTTTGCCCCATAATCGCAGCCCAGTGGAGCAACATCAGACTCATATCCTGACTACAATCTGAGTACTATCTCTTTTCCACCAAGACTAACCAGGTGCTGGTTCTGGTTCTGGTGCCAGTTCGGTGCTGGTTCTACTCGCCAGTTCTCTAAGAACCAGCTGGATCCTCCCCAGCCTGAGAGCCAGCAGACCGTTGGTGTCCTCCACAGACCACGGTGGTTCTGGTGTCCCATCCATGTCCAAAGCTAACATTAACCACTCTCTATGGTTAACAGCTGACTGGGGTTTTAAAATTGCCGGCCAGACGTTTTTGTTTTAGAACGTCATGATAGCCCCCCCCAGCACCTGACGTAACCGGTTCTGATCTCTAGACCAGCGCTACGTTGGTGCTGAGTTGGAACCCGTTTTCTTGGCCCAGAGCCAGGTTTATCTGTGTGGAAAAGCAAAGAACCGGTTCGATATTTGGCTCTGACTCCAAACCAGCAACAGAACTGCCTTGGTGGAAAAGACATATATGACAACTTCATGCCAGCGCTTAACAACAATTAAAAGTGGTAATCTGGTAGATTACCACTTGCAATTTGAATTTGTAAGCACCTGTGTCCTTGCCAAATGCTTTAAAACAAGTCGCTGACTGAGGCTTGAAAGCATTTTGTGCAAACACATCCCATTTGTCTGCAAGGAGGGATGAGTTTAGGAATGTCATCCGTCCCCTGAGAGAGCTGCTAAGTTGGTTTATCTAAATAAGTCCGCGAGGGTCTGAAAGAATCGTCAGACAGCCTCTGGTATGTTTTTGTTGGGATGGCAGAAGCCACTTTTTGATAATATTCAACTTCCTAGTTATTTGAGATCATCATTAGAGATTCTCCTTTGGGGTTTTTTTTGATGCTGCAACGTACTGAAATGTCTGCTTGTGCTCATTCGAGTGGAGTGAATTAAGAGGAGTTGTCTCAGTATCTTAAGGGGTCGATATGATGTCAAACATGTCTGCGCGTAGCCATTTGGAACATTTTTTTGCCATGTTAAGTTCAATGTTCAATAATTAACAAACGCAGATGATTCAATCTTAAAATGCATAACTGATTTTTAAGGAGAGCTCCTAAGATGACTCGTAGATTTAATAGAATGCCAAAATGTGTTTTCATGTCTGCAGTCGTTGTTTTCTTTTCTTTTCTTATCCTGTCAACTTGTTCCAACAGCAGCCCTAATTCACTTTTGAGTGAATTTCTGCCCTATGATTTTTAAAACATAATTTTGATTGATGATTAATTGATGAATACTGAACACTGAGTGTCTTAAAGTCCCAGCCATTCCAAAAGCAGAACACTGACAATAGACAGAAATCGGAGTATATTGAGTTTATAGCTGAGTTTAGCTTAGCAACACAAGCAACCCTTTGTCACTCTTTGTTGCAGTGTGTTTAGCGATTTTTGCCGTAATTCTAAGCCTAGGAAGTGTGTCTGTCCGTCGGGTGGAGAGGACGGCGAGGTTGTGGTGTTTTTAGCGGTTCCTACCGTATTTCTAAGCCATAAAAGTGTCTGTCAGTTTTTTTATGGCTTTTATGATTTGTCAATATATCCAGCATCTAATGTTAGCTACTCCGCTGGGCTGTGAAGGAACGTCTGACAATGTGAGACAAGCATCTGTCAACGTTGTTGATGATCACGACTCAAGTATTTTGAATTTGTACTGCAGTAACTACTTTAAACACTATCTGTAGTATTACATATTGCACCTTTTCAAAGTGCCCACATTAAACAAAACACCACATGTGTGTTTAGGTCTCTGTTTTAGCTCCAGAGTGAGGCATCTGACTTCTATCCTATCTTTGTTGGGAGTTGCACATGAACAGTAGCTATGGTCCCATCAGCTAGAGAACTCTTTCTCCAGCTTTGGTCAGTCCAAGGCAGGATCAGCTGGGAGACTTCTTCTAGACCAGGGACACTTGTGGAATACCTGCAGACCAGGGACAGGAAGTAGAACAGGGACAGGAAGTAGTTCTTTTGGAGATTATGGTCAACTAGTGGCTGTTGTAGCAGTGTTTTATCGACGAGAACCAGCTAGCATGCTAGCGCTAGCCACGTCGTCTGGGCTAGTGACGTAGAAAGCCGTGCAGATGTTGAACAGCTCTCCCGGAGACTGAAGACAGAGGACATTCCATGGATAGTATTTTTTTCCAAGTTTGTATATGTGTGGAAGCACCAGAGACACAAAATAACACCCCAAATCCCAGAAAAAAGTTTTTTGTTTTTTTTCTTTCTTTCATTTTTCTTCTTCATAATATGGGCACTTTCAAGTAGTTACAGCGGGGAGGCTTGGTTGGGAATTTGGACATAGTCATATAGTCATAATCTTCAAATCCCCAGTTAGCCATTAGCGCTGACTTAATCTAGGGCCTGATGATATCTGTATTATAGCTTCTTAAAATTCCCAATTCTGTCCAGGATTCTGTTATCACAATGTAAACTATTTGGCTCTATGTCAATCCTGCCGTCAGTCTGTGATTGGCCCCAGACGGGCTCTCGTCAAAAATTTGACACTTTCCACCGGGCCTAACAACGTTTCTGGGGGAGACCCTGCAGGTTGTTAATTCATGCAGCGTTTTGGTCCCAAAGGCCTCTTGAAGTGGAGTCAAAAGGGCCTTTTAACCTTTTTTGAATTAGAAGAATAGTTGGCTCGTGAACTGGCACTTGATCCTTCTCTATTGGTTTGAATCAGTGAAACAAGATGTGAAACATTAGGACGTTGTGTTGCTACAACAACAACCTCGTATGTTGTGGCTTTTCTGGACGAGGAGCGACTGCAGGTCTCAGCTTTCAGAACGACACACCGCCTCCGAGCTTAAAGGGAAAGTTGGATCCCCATCCCCAATTTGTGTTGGCTGGAGTATGACTGACGACCCTGGCCCAAAATATAATTAACCCTCTGGTGGTTTACCACAGAGCTTTCATTCATCTCCCAGATAAACCGAGCAGAGTTCCTCCATGCTCTGTCCTCTGATGATGGATTCTGGGGAAGTAGGGCAGCAGGGTGGCCCGGACATGGAGTCTAAAAGGTCACAGGATTATAAGACGGGTGTATGGCAAAAGTGCCCTTGAGCTAGATGCTGAACTCTAACTAAGGCTGCACAATATACGATTTAAAACAAAAATAAACATTGTTATCGCGATATCAACTGGCGCAACAAACACATCGCGAAAGACACTTTGATTATTTCTGTCAGTTGAAAGAAAATACACTTTTTTAAAATGTCATTTTTTTATTAGTGCTGCCTTTTATATTCAATTGAATGTTCAGTTTTTCCATTAAGAAGTGTTGGAAATTATTTCCTTTTTATTTGTTAAATTCAAGCAATCATTTGTTGAATACTGAAAGCAGCAGAAAGACAGAAGTGTGTACTCTTTATTGTCTGGTAATTTTATCGCAAGTCATATTGGTATCAAGACACGCACACACACACTTACTATTTACATTATTTCAGTGAGGATTTAACAGAACCATTTCCATTTTGTTTGTTGAACATCATTAGTCACAGGGCTCAGCAGGTTGCTTCACACTGCGGTTCTTCCATGAAGATCTGTTACATAAAATTTAAAAAGGAAATGAGGAACCTGTGTGGTATATCCCTGCTCAGTTGATGTTTTATTTATTTTATTTTTTGCTAAAAATATCCTGTTCGGGGCACTAAATTTATCCGCTCCTCCTTAGAAGAAATTGCTGGAAATAACCAGCTTTGGAGCCAAAGTGGAAATCTGTGCTGACCTCAATTTGGCCACGAGGAAGAACATTTATTTTGATCAGGGATTATGGAATCTGTTGGACATTTTATTACATTTCATCTCTGGGTGTCTGTTTTGTGATCTCTCTCACTCTCTCTTTCTCTCTCTCTCCATCTACCCTTTTGCAGTTGAGGCATTTTGCTGCCACGCTGGACTTTATCCAGATTAAGTTGTATTTTCTTTCTAATATACTCTTTGCCAACTAAAGAGGTTATGTCATGCAAAGCTAGCCTAATGGACATTGTAGCGGGCGCGTGGTGGGATCAGAGGACACTGCTCCTGGATCAAGAACCGACCTCCAGCTTCTATGTAGGTTAAATGCAACTTAAACCCAACACAATTTGCAGGATTAACCTTAAATAGCAGGAGCTTGAGCGGGAAGTCACAGCGCTCTCAGGGCTGCAGTTGGCGCTCAAAAAACCAGGTCTGGCTTGACCTTGACTTGGGCGGGGGGGGTGTCAAAATCCACTTAAATTCCATTTGAATCCATTTAGTTTAGCTTCTGGCAAGGTTGCCAGCACTATGGCCTTTTATTTCAAATTCCATTACATTCTCAATAGTCTTGGAGCTTTTAATAAGAGAGTGAAAAGAAGAAAAGTGAGACGACTGAAAGTAAAATACTCGGAGGCTGGTCTTTTTTGGTTATTACTAGAGCCCGACCAATATATCGACGGGCCGATATTATTAGCCAATAGGTATTTGCATTTATTATGGCTGATTTTAAAAAAAAAAAAAAAAAAAAAATCACTTATTTATCATTATAAATGACACAGATGTACATTAGGGATACTGATTTTAGTGTTTTTTTTTAAAATTTTTTTACCAATAGCTGACCTTTGTTAACCGATCATTAACCGCCAATGAGGCAACGGAGTCCCAGTTCACCCGCCGGGAGGCTTGGCCGTACTTTTCGCAATCCGGGGACCGCTTTGGATGCGCACCGGTCATGCAACCACCATTATCGGTGCATTGTGATAGACACAAGCAGCCACTTTTCCTGAAACTAACACAAGTCCACAGCGGCACACGGCGGAGCCCGTCCCCACCAGCGCCAGTCCTCATCGATGTAGTTTTAATGTGTCACAGGGCTGTCTGCTGCAAGAGCCACGGGCAGGAAAAAAGCAGCTTAGAACGCACCTCGCAATTGCTAAGTTAGCACTAGCAAGTTAATAAGCAGTTAAGAAAATACATACTATTATTGTTTTTATCATGCAATTTTATTTTGAGTGCTACACTACACTTGATATTTCATAACAGCTGAAATCAAAAGGTTATACTGATGTTGCTCGAGATGCAGTAAGAGCCGCACAAACGAGGAGGAAAACTGAGAGTCACAATTACCAATGGCCAGGCCAGTAATCGACTGCATTAAATTCAGCTTGGATTAAAGGGTGACTTCATTTTTTATTTTTTTTTATTTTAAACCTGGGTCATATCTTCCAAGGTTTTTTTTTTTTTTAAAGATTATTTTTGTTGGCCTTTATTGCCTTTTTATTGATAGGACAGAGTGAGTAAGGAGAGTGGGAGAAACAGGGGGATGACATGCAGCTGTGACATTGATTGAGCATCTGCACATGGCGCGCACGCTCAACCTTTGGAGCTAACCAGGCGCCCCCCTATTTTCCTATGTTGCGTGTCTAAGTGACTGACGGGAACAACGATCGCTGAAATTGGACCAGTATTAAGCGAGATCGCTGCAGTCGGCAGCAGCGAAACAAGCTACAATGGAAGTTAATCGGGCAGTTTTGCACCTTCAATTTCTAGGGCTGGGCTAGAAATCAATATTATATTGATATCGATATATATAAGGCCAGATATGGTCTTAAATTTTGGATATCGTAATATCGTGACATGACACAAGTGTTGTCTTTTCCTGGTTTTAAAGGCTGCATTACGGTAAAGTGATTGTCTGAACTTATCAGGCTGTTGCAGCTATTTTATTTTTTGCCTTTATACACTTCGTCATTGTATCCACATTATTGGCGATTAATAATCAAAACTCTCATTGTGTATACAGTGTATATATTGTGAAAGCACCAATAGTCAACCCACAATATTGCTGTAATATCGATGTATTTGGTCCAAAAATATCGTCAGCAGTTGCGCACCTTCAATTTCCGTCCACAAAAAGTGGATAAACGTCATTTTTTTCATCGTAAAACACACTTCTTTCAAAGTTGAAAGGACTTTTTTTTTTTTTATTTATCAAAAGCCGTCTTGGTTCGTCTTTTCCACTGTTCCAACAATCAGCACTCTGGTTTGGTTGAAATAAACCCTTAAAGGTGCCCTGCCACACACATTTTATGACTTTGTGGTAATGTCTGAAGTCCCACCATGGACTCTGTATCTTGGTTACCGTGGTTACCTTGTGTCAAGCCATTCTAGCGTGGTATAGAAAGCTGCAGAAAGACTCAGCTCCATTTGGGCCAGCTCTCGTTAATATTCAAAGAGATAAGCTGTTTGACTCTGATTGGCTAACAGCTAGCCAATGAGAGCTTGGCAATCGGTATCCTTTACCCAGCTCATGAATATTAATGAGCTCAGGCAGCATGACGTCAGACTGACCAGCTGTTGTGATTGGTCTGATTTCTCCTCTTATTTCTTTCCAGTGGCTAGAGCTGACAGAGGAGGTAGCAGCTCATCGCAACACACACACACACACACACACACACACACACACACACACACTCATATGGACCTCTCATATTTCACAAAATGCAAGTAAAAATAGTTTTATGCTGCAGGGCCCCTTTTAACCCTTGTGTTGTGTTCCTGTTAAAATTGAAAATCAACACTTTTGTTGGCGCTTTTAATCAACGTTTTTGAGTTTTTGTCATGTTTTTGTCTCGTTTTCAATGTTTTTGGAATTATTTCGGCAAAAATTAAAGGAATGGATGTTGATGGATAATCACAGACTGGAATATGTCAACTTTTACTCAATACTATTTCAAAAACACTTCCATTTGTTTTCTTTAAAATGCTATAAAATTGAAGACAAGAAAAGAAAATTAATGAAAGTAGAGATTTGTACTTGGCAAAGAGCGTTGTGTGGAATCAATCATGTTATTTTGGGGAATTAAAAAGAACATGGATATAGGACAACATGAGGACAACATGAGGGTTAATTCACCCATTTATATATATAAAAAAAGAACATGCTGGCTCTATACACGCTTAAAGTATTGTTTATTGGGCCGCCTGGGTAGCTCACCTGGTAGACCGTGTCCCATGTACAAAGGCTTAGTCCTCGCCGCAGCAGCCGTGTGTTCAATTCTGACCTGCAGCCCTTTGCTGAATGTCCTTTCCACCGTCTCCCCTTCCATGTATGTGCTGTCCTGTCAAATAAAGGCCTAACATGCCAAGTAGTGTTTATGAAAATGGAGTCTGGTGATTTCTGGTTAAACAAAAAGGATCTTACTCTTTAACAGAAAGGTCTGTATCTATAGGGATCCTTTCCATTATGCATTCACTCACTGGAGGTCTATCTGGCGTTGTTGCCTGAAGGCTCAGAACAAAAGACGATAAAGGAAGAAGTGAGCGAAAAAAAAAAAAAAACAGAAGGAGTTGGGACGAGGATCAAGGAGCGCTGCACACCTACAATACCGGAGGAAGCTGCAGGAGAAAAGAGATTTGAAATGCCATACATCTGTTTTAGGAAAGTGTTTCTACCTCTGATGCATCGTTCAGTATTCAGAAAACACGGCTCATTCTGCCTCCGGAAGCAGAAATGTTTCATAATCAAAGGTATTCTGCTGACTCAAAACTTGAATAGGAACTCGCACAGTACGTTTGCGTTTCCCAGGTATGGTTTTGTCCCAGTGGATGCCAACATGTTGAACCTCTCGGCTGTACAGAAAGAGGCAGAAGAAGAAGTGCACAGAGGGAGGGATGCACACACTGCTGGCCTTCATGCTGTCTTCTGAATTACTCCTAAAATTTGACTTCTATTGGATCACAGATTATTTATTACAGCTTGTCAGTGTTTTCCCTAGGTTTGTGGGAGACTTAGGTGCACTTATTTGGCGGAGGGTTTAGGGGTCCTCACTCAAGGAAATGTTACATTTTTCAATGAGAAAATTTGGGGTTATTACGACACATCTGTGTCTAAAACGCTGGAAACGCTAGAGCCGATAGAAAGTAGTAAATAATACTCAGAAAGCTTAAAGACGTCCACTGGGGACTAACTGCAATCGTTGGGTCTGAGAAACGACTTTTAGTTAGTGTTGATTAGGGGGGGCGGATCACCACACGCCTCCCGATACGATATCATCGCAATACTTATGCCACGATACGACATTATTGCGATTTTAAACATATTCTTCAATATATTGTAGTTTATAACCTTTTTTCCAACTTCTAATTTTCCCCATTTTCAAATGACGTCTCTAAAAGGAAACTTTGCCAACATCTGTTTCCACTAAAAAGAAACATTTCTCTGTTTGTTTATCTCGCTTAAATTTTATTGACGCAAAAGGACACATATATATAATAAAAGATCGATACTTGGCGCCTGTGTGTCGATACAATATTGCCACTGAAACTATTGCTAGACTATGCTGTATTGAATTTTCCCCCCCACCCCTAGTTTTGATATTACATTCATTGGTGCCCAAAAACGCCCCATAATTGTAGGGAAAACCCCTGGTTGTAACTTCATAATACTGCCAGGACTGTTGAAAAAGACACGTGAGACTAATTAAAGATGGCAGCTTATTGTTAATACGTATTCATCTGCCCAAATTCCAACTGGCTTTTTATCCCTTCAGGTTTTGTCTGAATCGAGGCGTCTCCCTGAATACCAACCAACTCCTCTTTTTTTTTGTTCTTTCTTTCCTGACTTGTTTCCTCTTTGCTAGTGTTGGCTCAGACTCGCTGGCTCGGGGCCAAACTTATGACGATCATCTCCGATAAATGACGTGGGATTAATTCAGTCGCCTCGAAGCATTCAGATCCAGATTAGAAAATCAAATACATTAGGATCTGGGATCGGAGGGGGAATAAAAGCTGCAACAATAGTCAGCTTTTCCTTTTGCCAGTCCCACTGTGGAGGAAAACTCAGATCTGTGTGAGATTGGGAGACTTTTTAACTACAGTGTGAACACAGCCTGAGTTGCCGTGCCACCATGCTGACGGGGTTACGATGGCGTGAGAGCAGGGGCTGCTGGCCAGGGCTTCAGCACAGCTGAAATAGCAAGCTGCAGAGCCAGAAGCTGAAACATTACACCCAGGTCTCTCTCTCTCTCTCTCTCTCTCTCTCTCTCTCTCTCTCTCTCTCTCTCTCTCTCTCTCTCTCTCTCACCCACCCTGCCTTCTTGCTCTTCATCATCATCATCATCCAGCCTCCATCTCTCTCCAGTCCCACCACCCCATCACATTCCTCCCACGCGTCCTCTTCCACTCGCAGCAGAGCGTGGCGGTGAGGTTACGGCCTCATTTGAATATCCGAATGTATATCAACCTCTTCCTCGCTGGGGCGTGGCGTCGTTTCATGGTCGCACAGCTGCGGCGGTGTTATGGGACCATCTGCCTCGTTCAGTTAGCCACGAGTTAACGAAGGAGGGAGGGAGGCGTGTAGAGGAGGGAAGCAGCTTATTCTCATTCACTCTTCCCCGGTTGTAGACTAGCAGTGGGTTGAAGAAGACCCTTTCCACCCTGCAAAAAGTCGTCACACACTTCCTTATGTTTGTGTATGTGCATGTGACGTTGCTATGAATGTGTGTTCATGCATGAACGCGTGCACCATGTCTTTTTATGTGTGAGTATTATTGTGGTAAACAAATGTATTTATGTATTATGTATTATGGGGACGCTTGGTATGTGTACCCATGAGATTTGGTCATGAGTCATTATGTACCTACCACTTTTTTTGAAAACCTCAAGCTCAATTTAGTTAAAAAAATAAAAAATAAAGTTCATAACACATAATTCTTGGGTGACACATGCCAGCAAATCCACAAAAATGTCTCTATTCCCACTAGGGTTTGGCGGTAATACGGTATACCTCAGGGTCTTAAAAATAACAATGCTATCAGTTTTAACACATCATTAAATAAAATGCAGTGCACTCATGTAGGAGACAAGGATTACAAATTAAATTGGCAGAGAGATTTGGCAGCATTTGGGGTTCTAACCTAAGGAGACGGGAGTATTAGTGTTTGGTATTCGGTTTCTTTTTTAAAGATTTGTTTTGGCCTTTTCTGCCTTTATTTGATAGGACAGCTAGGTGTGAAAGGGGAGAAACCCTGGACCTCTCAGTTTATGTGTGCCTGCCCCACCCACTGGTATTCAGTTTCTGACCGGTGGGGGCACAAGCCAACATTTTGGTGACGCAGTCACGGTAATACCGTATACCGCGGTAAAACAGGTAGGAGGTTTGACGGTATCATAATTTGGATACCGCCCAACCAATCCCCAAAGGGCGGTCCCAGACACAGGCGCTCATGCCGGCTATACGCGTCTCTGTTCACAACACTGCAACAACGGTTTGCTTTTTGAAAACGTCAGGCTTTTTTCTTCATAACCTGTCGGACCTCATAAGGAACAAGATTCCAGATCGGCCCATCTGAGCTTTCATTTTCTCAAAGGCAGAGCAGGATACCCAGGGCTCGGTTTACACCTATCACCATTTCTAGCCACTGGGGGACCATAGGCAGGCTGGGGGGAACTCATATTAATGTTAAAAAACCTCATAAAGTGAAATTATCATGCCATGGGACCTTTTAAATAGAACACATGGTGAATTACAACCATTATATATCCTATATCCATTATCACAGGTCCAGGACCTCGGGAGAACCGTCATATCAGCATGCACAGGGCGACATGGGCGGGGGGCAGTCCCGCGGTTCTGCTCGCGTTCCTCATTACATTATAGCCGATCATCCGTCCATCATCGTACAAAGCCCGCCCTGACAATCTGATTGGTCCTACCGGCTCTTGTTCGAGAATTGAGGAAAGATCAGCGGCATGCCAGCACTCCACAACGGACCAAGTCCAGAACGAACTCCCTGACCATAAATGTTGTGGACGGGGCAAAAATGGACAGTTTTACACGGCTGTGTTCAGTAGTTAAAATCCTGCTCAGGAGGCAGTTGTTGTGTTGCTGCAGTCGCACTGTGACACAGAGGAAGAGTAGCTCGAGCCCCTTTTTTCGCCTCAGAAACCGCATTTTTCTTCTTTTTCTGAGCGTTCAGAAGTCATTGTGTGCTCCGAGAGTGTGCAGATGCCCTGATGACTCTTTAAATCACAGCTGAAATCCATTCCTCTGCTCTCATGTAGAAACTCACGGCTCACGGCGTCAGCGAGAAGTGTATTTTTTTATTATTTTTTTTTCGCGGGCAAAAAAGCAGCCGTGCTTTCAGTCGATAGAGAGTGCACTTGTTTTTCCTGGCTGGCCGTGTCAGTGCAGGCATTAGATAACTCTTTATTTGATGGTCTTCAATGGCTGACTCGTCCTCACCTCTCGCCCAGGCCTCTCCTGCTCTCCAGCCCACGCAAGCTCCCCGTGTAAAACCAAACGCACACAGACATCCACCCACTGACACACACACACACACACACACACACACACACACACACACACACAAGCTCCCTCTGCATTATTCCTTAGGACAAAACCTGAGGTTTCTGGCAGTTGTTTATGCTATTGAACTGGTTATCACATCACAGCTGGAACACCACCAGGCTCAGAGAGGGAGAACAAGAGCAGACGGACGCCTAGATAAGGACACGTTAAAACTGTTTCGCAGGTGTCTTTTACTCCTTTTGGGCTAAAACCACACAGACTCTCCTCTTAAAGGCGGATTTAACTACATTTATGAACATCCAGTCCTCCACACTATATAACAAGATAGGTTGCTTGTCCTCTGGTGGCACATGGGCGTTATTTATTAGTGCCTGGTATGCCAGGGCCAGTGGAGTCATTAGGTTTCCATTAAAGTCAATGTGTGTATTTCCACGGACCTTCGACTCTGTCCCAGCACGCCGGAGAGCTCCGAAGCAATTCAGCACACGGCAGTGCAGGACAGGAGGTCGAGCACAGAAACTAAATAAAACATCCGGGTAATTTTCAAAATAAAATACACCATGCTCACGGCAGATCATATTTCCCTGCACTTCACCTTGAAAACGTCATAATGGGCGGAGACAGGTCTGAAGTCAACCGGTCAGAGGATTTGTGGTTCTGTTTGTAGAAACTACATCCTGTTGTATTTTGAGATCAGACGTGAATTCGCGAGATCTCGTGGGTCCTCGTGACTTGAGGTGTCAGTCATGGCCGCAGCCGTTCCGCAACAAATCTGGACCTGTCGGGTGTTGAATGAGCGCGGAGCCGACACACAGCGAAGACGATCACATGGCGACCGACCGTGGAAATTGTGGGTAATGCCACTATTCATAGAGAGAGAATACAACCCCTAACTCAAGCAGTGCTGTACCTGTGTGTGTGTGTGTGTGTGTGTGTGTGTGTGTGTGTGTGTGTGTGTGTGTGTGTGTGTGTGTGTGTGTGTGTGTGTGTGTGTGTGTGTGTGTGTGTGTGTGTGTGTGTGTGTGTGTGTGTGTGTGTGTGTGTGTGTGTGTGTGTGTGTGTGTGTGTGTGTGTGTGTGTGTGTGTGTGTGTGTGTGTGTGTGTGTGTGTGTGTGTGTGTGTGTGTGTGTGTGTGTGTGTGTGTGTGTGTGTGTGTGTGTGTGTTTCCCCTGCTTGCTCTGCCTGTTGAGTCACATTACAAAATGTAAATGAATGTTGATAAATCTCTTCCTTTGTCCCAGTGCAGCAGGTTCGTGGTAGCCTGTGAATGATGAGGGAAGAGAGAAATACATTTGGTGGTTTATAAAGTCTGCACGAGAAGTTATGGAACTTTCTTTCCTGCTCTGTTTTGCACACCCTGCAAGAATATATAATCCAAAGATGTAAGTGTGTGTGTGTGTGTGTTTTTTTCTTTTCTTTCACCCCATGGTTTTCTCATCCAATCCAAAGAAGTGCTGTGCTTTCAAATCTCCCCCCCGTCTTGCTCTCTCTCTCTCCAGCTTTGCTCCTGTTCACTACTCATCGTACTAAATATCCCGCTCGCGCCCCACCACAATTCACTGCGCAGGAAACTTTGTCTGACAGAAGTGTTTGGGGAATGTTCTCGTACCTGAGTGAGTGTTCTCCATCAAAGGAAGCGTCTCGCTGTGTTGCTGCAGAGTCTGAACGCCAAACGCAGAAATATCGAGGAACCCTAAAAACCCTGTGATAACAAAACGAGTCGACTTTGGGTGTGACCTCGGGTTTATGAGATCCACAACATGTGGCCAAACTATCTTTAGGACTGCACACAGTGGTGATTGAAGTGAAAACCTGGGTATCGTGGGTTGAAACTGATTATGGATTAACAGGACAGCGAGGGTTCTCGCCCCGCTGTAATGCCAGCCAAGCAAAGGAGCTTAGTGCTTTTAGCCCGCAGTTCTGGTCTACGGTAGCATCTGTTAGACCAACACAGCGTACACACTCAAACACATGCTGGAGGGTCATAAAGCCCTGTTTTAATGCCCTGAGGGCGGGGAAGGTGGGAGTGTGAGTGTGTGTGTGTGTAGTTGGGTGATACAGTATGAAGGAAGGCCTTTTACAGAGGACAATTCCTCTGGAGTCACAAGTGTGTGTGTGTGTGTGTGTGTGTGTGTGTGTGTGTGTGTGTGTAAATTATGAGCCGGGCACAAGGGAGAGGGGCGGGTGGAGGGCTTATGAAGGGTCCCCTCTGCCCCACCTGTAGCCTGTCAGCTGTTGTAAGCCTGTTAAAACGTCAGCTGTTTCTGAGGAGAAGTGTGTGTGTGTGTGTGTGTGTGTTAGTCAATGTCAGGGAGCTAGTGGAGGTTATGGGGCGAGGGAGGCGGAGGGCTGTCTCCGTTTTGGCCCTCACTCCTGTGCCCCCCCCTCCCCCATTGTACATTAAACGCCTCGTCGCCTTCGGGGATTGTTTTGCGGAAAACCCAGCACCTCGTCTTGTCTGGCCTCGTCTCTTTCCCTGCACATCTCAATCTGAAACACACAGATTAACGGGGGGCCGGGGACTATTACACACTAAGCATTATGGGTACAGTAAAGGCATTGAGTCTGTGTGACCTTATTTGACAATCATTTCTGAAAATTTATTGCAATTTGAAATGCAGAACTGCGTTAATTTTAATATCTGTCTGTTTTCAACAACTTCATCGCACGTTGCATGCTTTCCACATATCGTACAACCCTACTAAAGATGCTTCAAAGATGTTTTGTCTCTCATCCGATAGCTTTCTTCAGCTGGGACTGAATGGGAGGGAAACTATTTAACCTCTGTGAGGTCCTTGTCAAGACAGAACCGCTTCGTTCGTTGGTGCTCCTGGCCGTTCTAACAAACGTTGTTATGGTCATTGGAGACGCCCACGGCCAAGTCAGAACGGCCGTTGTTGGCATTCTCACATGAAGCCAAATTTAAGCATTTGTGAGAATGCCAACGCTGGTTGTGGACTATGTCCTGGATGACCTTCACAGACAGTCCTCTAAACCGCTTTACACAACGGCCTACAACCCCAACCCTAACCCTAACCCTACTAACAATTCTTTTCTGACAATGCCCTTTTTAAATAAATAGGTGAAAATGCCTTTTAATAATTCCCCAGAGCCTGCAAAGTGGCATCTCCAGACGTCTTGTTTTATTTTACCAAACCCAAAGATTAAGTTTATCATTTTTGCCTTAAAGATGATTGAACTGATTGATGGATTATAAAGAAAAGTTGCTAATCAATTTTCTTTAGATTGACCACTTAACCCTCATGTTGTCCTCATGTTGTCCTATATCAATGTTCTTTTTAATTCCCCAAAATAACATGATTGATTCCACACAACGCTCTCTGGCAAGTACAAATCTCTACTTTCATTAATTTTGGGGCGTCTTATTCAATTTTATAGCATTGTAAAACAAATGGAAGTGTTTTTGAAATAGTATTGAGTAAAAGTTGACATATTCCAGTCTGTGATTATCATCAACATCCATTCCTTTAATTTTAGTCTCAATAATTCCTAATTTCTGCTTTTCTAACTCAAACATTAGGTTTAATTTCCTATAAATGAGGTTTATTCACCATAAATTCCAAAAATAACTGTAAAACTAAAGTTAGTGTTACATAGTGTTGAAAAATGGGACAAAACCGTAAGAAAAAGTTTAAAAACATCGATAAAAAAGCCTCAACAAAAGTGTCGACGGGAAGACAACACAAGGGTTAAATGACGTAATTGCTTCAGCTTTATTTTAGGTACCACTTGACTTGAAGGTATCTACCTTAGAGTGACGTGACACTAGCATGGCCCAGTCATGACACATGAACCCTAATGCTAACCCTAACCATAATTGTCATGACAACACCGAATGACACTTACTAAAAGAAGCATTATGTCATAAACCTTCATGACTTGTTTATGACATGTTCATGACAGTGTATTGCCACTATACTATGTATTATGTAGACACCTTCAGGTGAAGTATAACCCTATTGTATGTCATGGTGATGGAAAATCCAGCGATTTGTGATTGACAGTCCAGTGTCTGTGCTTCCCGAGCTTTTTGGCTGGTGAGCTCTATTAAGATGAAGCAATGTCCGCTTGTGGCCCTTCCTGTTTACTCGTGTAACTCATGTTACTCCTGTCAAAGTTATTTTTACTCTGATGTTTTGGAATGAAGGGGTGGAAACTACCTGTATTTCAGTTGTTGTTTTTGTCTTATCACTTAAATCATCCTCAAATGTAGTTCCAGTCAACAGATAAAGCACCTTTTTTAGTAATAAATAATAAAACTACAGATAACCATAGCAACAGAGCTTCTGCTTTGTCAGTTGACTCATTTGTAAAATCAACCTAACAAAGAGTTAAACTGGAGACAAACTTTTAAAATGGACGACAAGACTTTACTTTTCTTGTACACAACTCATATTTTGCTGAACTAATGTTCTACTGAGAACATATGCATGCTTTTTTTGTAAGCTAAGGTTCTCAAATTTAAAAAGTTTGTCGCAAGCAGACTAGAAGACAAACTTCCCAAACTCAAATGTTGTGGGCGGGGCTAAATTCGACTGGAATCCAGGCTATGACGAAGCATAAAAAAATTGAAAAAATCAACTCAAATCTTCGTGATTGGTGGTTTCGAACCAGCCCCATTGAACCCAGAAACTATCTGATCAAAGAATAGGTGTCTATAAATCTAACAAGACATATTTCAGTCATTCATAAGTTTTGAGGTTTGATTCCAAGTCACACAGGGTCGTGAAATAATCCAAAAGGATTATTCAAACACTTTCTACTCTTGTAGTGTTTCAATTCCAACAAGCCTGCACAGGCTTTTTATAGCTCAGAGAAATAAGACTTGGTTTTTGGCCGTGGAAAGATTTTTCCAATAACACGTCAAACGTGACAATTTAAAAGAGAATCCTCCCTCCCCGAGCCAAACGAGGCTTAGAAATCAACATCGATGCATCTTTAATTCCAGACGTCTGCTCTTATTTTTCTGGGCGTAAGCTAAACGTCTGCCGTCTCTCTGCTCTGCAGGCGGTCATGCTGGCGTGGGAGTCACAGGTGTTGAGTGATTTATGGCTTTAATTTCACTTGATAGATTCAAATATAATATAGCGACAAGCAGAGAGAATTAATTAGGACAACACAGCAAGGTTCTGTCTCCCTTTAGTGCTTTGGCAGGGAGACAGTAAAAAGACTACTCCACACAGGGAGGCGCGTGTACGTTTTAAAGACATTTGTTGAAGAATAGAGTATTTATTGATTTCACCTTAAAACAACCTTACATTTTAAAGTAGAGGAGTAATAGGAACAACTTAAATGGAAATTCTGAGGCATGTGATATAAGTATTCAGCCAAAAACAGCTGGAAAAGTGTACCTCAACAGTACTAATGTGTCCCTGAAAGTGTTCCTGTGTCGGCCTGGGGAAGCAGAAGGCTCGGGGCTGCAGCGACAGGCTTTTTTGGAGGGGGTGGGGGGGGCTTTGTGGTGGCAGCTGAGCAAGGCAAACAGTTGAAGAGAACAGGTTGCTGCGTCTGTTAGGGCTCGTCTTGCTGCTCTTGACCTTTTGACCTTTCAGCTGTGACAGCTCCTGGGGCCGGGAGATACCAAATCCCCGCGGATTGGGAGAGCCAGGCTGGGTACTAGGGCCGCACGATATGAGGAGATATGTCATTATTGTCATTTTATTATTTAGATTACAGGGCGTGTCTGTACCAAACTGTAGGATAGGATTTCTAGGCTGGGACGTCTCTGCAGCAGCACAATACTATTTGGATAAGGCACTAGTCCATATTTTATAAGAAGGTATTTGGTAAGATGTAAACAGCAAACAGTAAGTACCGCAGACATCATCTGAAATCTGATGAAAAAATAAATTGCGATTAATTTGACTGATATTGCAAAATGATTTACGATATTGGATTGAATGATCATTTTCCTGTCATTTTCATTGAAAAATATTCAAATTAAACTGATTTATGTGATTTATCGGTACCAAACTGTAGGATAGGATTTGTGGGCCTGGTGTATAAAACAGAACAATTAACAAATGCTATAAGCTTATTTCACAAATGGCAAAACCATACTTACCTAGCATAAGCTTTTCCATTGACTGATTGGAAAGGTGCATTGACAGTCATTAATGATATTGTGTTAATGCAGAAAGCATGTTTTAAAAGTCCAATAAGCAATGCTTTCCTTCTATAAAAAAACAAAACTATGTGTAGACTCATACGAAAGTGTTCCCTCTCATTCATCAGTCATGGCCCACTAGAACTGAATGAACTAGACGTCTAACATGAAGTATAACATTCATTGTATCAGCGTTCCAGCAGCGTGGTGTCAAAACGTAATGCCGTGAAAGTGTTGATCAACGACAAGCCGGCTCAGGTTTCAACAGCGCTCGTTGAATGCTGGCACACATAATGCGGCGTGTAGCTGGATAATGTGTTGAAGTGCGTTTTCTCTGTATGTGCATCTTGTGAGATGTATAATGCTCTTTGTCAAGAGTGTGACAAAAATGTGGAGAATTCCTCAATAATGTAGGCCGCACACAAGAGAAGAGCTCACAGCAGAGCCACACCAGAGAAAAGCTTTGTCATTTTTTTTGTAATTTGCCTCATCCTCGGGAGGGAGGCAGATTTGCATAATCAGGGTATTCACTGTCAAACCCTTGAAAGCATATCATGTTTATTCACAAACCTAACAGTCACTTCACACAAAGACAAAGTACCAAATAAGCTTGTCTTCAACAAAACCTCTTGAGTTTGTCTTTGTGATGGCACATCACGGAGGTGGCGCACCTATCACATGGCACAAAACCCAATCTTTGCACCTTTGCCCAAGTATTTGCAGCTACATTGCAGGATGTATGTTTATCATTTCCAGAGCAGTAGCTTATACACTTGTGTGTTTCCTTTCAACATAAATACACTTGCCTCAGGGCAAAGGATCTGCTTCTTTTCACCGCTCTGTTAAAGGAGAGAGAATAGATATCTTTTCTCTCTTGGTGTTATGTGTTTGTGCCTCCCCCACCTCTCCTCAGTGCCGGATCCCCACCACATGTAGCCAGCATCACACAGTCTTGGCAAACGCTCGCGTTTGTCTCAGGGAGAGCGGAGGTAGGCTCCTAGATCTCCATTTTAGGCTCCGGGCCAACACCCTGTGTTCAACATGGAGGGCCCCCGGGCAGCCGTGCACACGGACGACAAATGTGGATGGCAAGCGGTGGAAAAACCTGTAAAAGGGGCCGTGAGACAAGGCATTTACTAGGGCTGGAACGGTATTCAGACATCACAGTTCGGTTCGAGTTCGGTACAATGGAGGCAAACGCAAAAAGCAGAAGGCAATTGTTTTGTTTTTATTGTGCATGTCTCAGGCTGTCATACAGTCTCTCCCCTGGGCTAGCTGCAACACAAGTGTGTAAAGTAAGCTGCAACAATAAGTACCCCGCACCATCCCCAGACTCCAAAAAAAATAAGCATCTCTTATTTATGAATTTATGAAATTACATAGAATAATAAAATAAAGGAAACTCTACGTCGGCGAGACCTGTACCCCCCAAAAGATAAGCGTTTTCTTGCTGTTATGAGTTAGCTTGTTAGATGCATTTGTGAGATTTACTCCCATGCGCAAATCAATCGCAGAAGCAATCGTCTTATCCACCACTCTCTCGCCTACTACTGGAAACCTTTTCCCAGACGTGCAATCTTAAAGGTGCTCTAAGCGACCTCGTCTCTGTAGACAGCCCAGGCTCCACAAACGCCAACATAAGCAAACTGTGCCAACCTGCATCACCAAACATAACTTAGACTTCTCTTCATTGATTCTTTTAGGAGAACTCCAGCAAGGAAATTGAATTTCCAGCAGCAGAATTCAGCTTACAAAATACAGTATAGAAAAAACAGTATGAAAATAACAATACCAATAAACTTTTAGCTCTTTGTAAGTAATTAGAGCCCGACCAATAAAAGATTTTTAAAGCCAATATGATACGAAAATTTGTTTTTTATTAAATCCCATATGCCGATATATATACATACTGTATATTTAAATAAAACTCCAGAAACACATTACAAAACATAGATTTCCTACCATTAGTTATTTGTAGTAACTTTATTTTTATAACTTTTAATGTTAAAAAAAGTTTATAAAAAATAACTGTTATATGTAACTTTTATATTTATGAGTTCTCACTAAAATAATATGCTAATAATTTGTTTTATTGTCACAACAGAACAGAGGAACATCCAAATATAAAGTTCTGATAAATAAAATGTATAAAAATACAAACTTAAGATATGAAACTTAAAGTCCTTTCAACAAAAACACATTGTTACCAACCTTTGACGTTGTAGAGCGTCCTCTGGTGGACAGACTATGCAACGCCAATGCTCATAACATGGTTGACCGTCTGTTTTTATTAAAATATATATATTTTTTTAAATTGCCATTATAAATGTCGATACTGATATATGGAAATATATATCGTATCGGCATATAAATACTCGGCTACATAGTCGGTGGCACCAATCAGAGCTTCAGAGCTAAGGCGGAGCAACAGATTAGGCGTCCCTAAAGACCCCGCGTATCAACCAGTAGTTCTGCATTACATTAATTTGGTTTTTGTGTATTTCTGTACCGTGTAGTCTGTGTAAATTCATACGAATACATGAATCGTTCCACCCCTAGCATTTACTGAGCAAGTAACTGTATCCTGACATGGGATTGTTGTGCTAAGTGGTGGTGTATATTTTTCCCATCCATGGGCAGATTTCCTGCCCCTGATAGGCGAAGGGAGTGCATTTTTTTCTGCCCTTCCATCTCATAATTTATCCATATAAGTTATGGCCTCAAGACCAAATGGGCCCTTGGAATTTGTTTCGCCCCTTGTTTAACCCGTGGGGCTCTGGGCACAGACGTGCCTGCAACCATACATTCATACGCTGTGTTGTGTGGAAGCTCAATGACACAACTGTTTAGCAGCCTCCTGGCCTCCCATTTCCCACACCCTCCAGGCCCCCTCGGAGATTTCCAGGTCAGGAAAGGGCACGGGCTGAGATTTATTCCTTGGGAAGCGGAGCCACTGTTGCAAACAGTCACAGACGGCGGTTCTCTCCTTTTACAGTCCTCTCTTCGGTCACCTGACCGTGGCTCGCCAAGTTCGGATCTGTGAGGATTTGATTTCCACAGCTTTGGACTTGGCGTCGGATCCCAGTCGTCAGCGGCAGCCTTCATCGGAGCTGACAGGGAGGGAAGACGTCGGAGTTTGACAGCAGAGGAGTCATTTTGGAATTGAGTGTAGAGAGTTTGGGCTGAGGGGCACGAGACATTACCGGTTTGTTGAACTCTCCGACAGCTGAGCATGCAAGTGTGTGTGTGTGTGTGTGTGTGTGTGTGTGTGTGTGTGTGTGTTCTGGGGGTGGGGCTAGGGGGACCTTGAAGGGTCCAGTTGAACAAAAGGTATGTAGGCAGCTGCCGTCCCGCTGCCGGCAGCTCATGATCCAAATGGAGGATGTACACACACTCACACACACACACGTGCATGAAGGACAGATCGGTGTGCGACGAGGATCTGACACACATCTGACACAGCTAGGTGACTTCACTATATATATATATATATATATATATATATATATATATATATATATATATATATATATATATATATATATATATATATATATATATACACCTTCCATTTGTCTCCTTAAAGTGTAAAAACATGGTGGTAAACATATGTAAGTAATGTCACATATGTCTAATGATTATAGTCATTATAGATTACTAGTCTCATAACAATTTCACTTTGACTGTATGGAAACAAATAGAAATCAATGGCAGCCAGCTGTGATGTTGGATTAAAATGATTTATCATTATGATACTGTTGCTCAGACAAGACGAGCAATTTAAAGCTGCCATATGATGCTCTTCATCACGTTCATAACTGTATTTTAAGGTTGTACCAGAATAGGTTCACATGGTTTGATTTTCAAAAAACACCATATTCTTTGCTGGAGATCCTGTTTTCATCCTTTAGTGTTTAGGTCTCTGTTTTAGGTACAGAGTGAGGCATCTCACTTGTTTTAGCATCAGAGTGTGACATCTCACTTCTATACTATCTTTGATGGGAGTCACACATGCTCAGTAGCTCGGTAAGGTCCCATCAGCTAGATAACTCTTTCTCCAGCTTTGGTCAGTCCAAGGCAGGATTAGCTGGGAGACTTCTTCTAGACCAGGGACACTTGTGGAATACCTGCAGAACAGGGACAGGAAGTAGAACAGGGACAGGAAGTAGTTCTTTTGGAGATTATGGTGAACTAGTGTGTGTTGTTGCTGTGTTTTGCCATTGAGAACGAGCTAGCATGCTAGCGTGTGCTATGGTTAGCCACCTCGTCTCGGCTAGTGACGTAGAAAGCCGTGCAGATGTTGAACAGCTCTCCCGGAGACTGAAGGAAGCACCAGAGACACAAAATGACCCAGAATTTGTTTTCATAATATGGGCACTTTAACGATGTCCTCTTGGGCTCTGGGAACACTTTGCGGATGTTTTTGACCATTTTCAGACATGTTATAGACCGCGTGATTGAGTATTTGAAAAGAATATTGACAGATCAGTCAATAATGTAGATATTTGTTAGTTGCAGCTCCAGTGTACTGATGATTTGTAGTAACCATTCCCTTTTTTAAAGAGCCGAACAACAAGCACCTCATTTGCCAACACAAGACACTGATGAATTGGTGGCAGTTGCTGAAGGCATATTAGGGCAAAGGGTGACCTGGGAGGGGTTTGTGGGTGGGAGGGGGGAGAGGGGAGGGTATGAGTGTACTGTGAGTGTGGTGACAAGAAGCAGCAGCAGAGGGGGGGGGAGTTGTTGTTGGCTGGATGTGGGGGTGTCCAGTGAGAAGGGTAATTTGGGGCGTTCAGCCCGAGGCGGTCAACCAGCAGTTGTCACTTTTGCAGCAGTCGATGGCACATGTGCTGCTCTGAGTTGGACCCTCGATCTCTTCAGGACTGTATCCCTCTGTGAGCTTTCACTTGGACTATCTCGCTCGTTTTAAATTAACTGGCCTCAATCTGAAACACGACTTTTGGTGTGTGACATTTGTGTCAGAGCACTTCCAAACAGCCTGTTGGCATCTTTAATCTTTGACGGTAAGAGATTTTGTGTGTGTGTGTGTGTGTGTGTGTGTGTGTGTGTGTGTGTGTGTGTGTGTGTGTGTGTGTGTGTGTGTGTGTGTGTGTGTGTGTGTGTGTGTGTGTGTGTGTGTGTGTGTGTGTGTGTGTGTGTGTGTGTGTGTGTGTGTGTGTGTGTGTGTGTGTGTGTGTGTGTGTGTGTGTGTGTGTGTGTGTGTGTGTGTGTGTGTGTGTGTGTGTGTGTGTGTGTGTGTGTGTGTGTGTGTGTGTGTGTGTTCGTGTGTGTGTGTGTGTTCCCTCCAATGTAATTGGTTTGAATTGACATGACTGCCACTTCACTTAAAAACCATAATTACTTCTAGAGAACATGTCATTTTTGATAGCTGTTATTTATTTATTTTTAATATATTTTGTGTTCACATTACTTTTCCTCACCCTAAATGTAACATTTCTTTTTTTAGCTTTCACATGCTTGATTTAGCCAAAAGTGCTACAGACGGTCTCTAATCAGCCCGGGAAGCCATCGGCCGGTGGGGTGCACTGCTGGCGCCTCTGAGGGCTTTGCAGGGGTAGATAGGGAGGAGTGCGAGGTGACTTGCTGGGTGGACTGTTGTCCATCATCAGCCGCCGAGCTGACACCTTGCCCAGCCCCCCAAATCTACCCAGAGCTTAGATGGGGGGGGGGGGGGGGTTGGTAGCTTGTGTTGTCGTGCAGCTCGTAACGTCACACCTGTTCTTTTTCTTTCTGGAATCGAAGGTCTTACACGGCCATTACTGTGTTGAGTGAGTGTCACGATCCTCGCGGCCTCGGCACCTGTTCAAAACCACCCTGGGTACTTCAGAAGTACACAGGGATAAAAGGCTTTGAAGAGACCCTGTTGGTTTTCGATTACCGTGTTGTTTGGTCTGCTTGTATTTGGGGTTTTCCCCCAAGTCAAGTCAGTCAAACAGAATGAAAATAGCAGGAAGTTGTTTTTCCATGTTCAATAGCCTCGAGGTATTCATTTAGAGCTCAGGAGATAGCGCCCTTATCTACTTTTTCTTTTAGACAAAATAGTCTGACTGCCGCTAAGTCTCCTGGAAACAAATCTGAGATAGAAATGTGAGGAATGGTTTGGTGAATCCTTTTAGTGGCACCATGCTCTAGAGCTGCAAAGATGAGTTGATTAACCGATTAATCACATTTAATAATTGACTAAAGGACTCATTTTAACCCTCAAAGGCTTTGGTTTATTTTGTCTTTTGAGCTGATCTTACCTTAGAGAGCTGCAAAGATGAATCGATCAGCAACTAAAATCGCTGGAAGGATGAATCATTTTGATTAGTTTGAAAGATTTATTGATTAATCGATTAGTTGTGAACTCTTAAATTAATCGGCAACTATTTCAGTAATTGATTTGATTTATTTTTCATGAAATACCAAAAGATTCTGGGATTCCAGCTCCTTAAAAGTGAATATTTTCTAGTTTCTTCTCTCAATACTTTTCACCTTTTTATAGACCAATCAACTAATCGATTTAATCAAGAAAATAACAAACAGATGAATCAACAATAAAAAACAATTCCTAGTCTGCTCACTAGACGCCAGGACAGAAAATGTATTTTTTTGAGGGGGGTCAACCACTCGAAAGTTTCTAACATTGTGACAAAACGCCTGTATTACCACTTCCTGGCTTGGCCGTGTTGCTGGCCTCATTTTGCAGTGGCCATGTTTCAGAGGTACTAATGGAGACATTTCACAAAACAGTTATGGGCGAAGGCTTTAAATAGGCAGGTTCTATTGTCCCTAAAACAACAGCATTCCTCTTCCCACTCACCTGCGTTCATAAACCTGATGGTACTTGTGACTAACTATATTAAGTCCCAGTCGGCTGCCTTGATCTCGCCCCACTGCCTCTCCTGTGACGCCTCATTGATGAGAACGCGTTGGACTGGTGACGGCAGACGTTCCTACACATGCCGAGTCGGGCGTGCACGCCCTCTGTCCTCGAGTGTCACATTGATGTCATCAGCGTTTTGTTTCTAGAGGGCATTTCTTTCCTCTGCCACGGAGCTTTTGTTGTCGCAGACGATTTGAGGCGATGGGGTAAACTATGGAGGATGAAACATGGAAACTGTTTTTAGAAGATTCCAAAACACGATACGGTTTGTCCTAAAAAGATATTATAGATTATCTTTAAAACAAACCTGGGCCTATGTACGCAGTAGTTCTTCATGAATAATTGCTTAATTTTTTACAGTGAATACAGTTTACTTAGTTATTTGTATACAGTACACATATCATTTATTTAGCTTTAGCATGGGTTCATAAACTTATGAACCCACTGTTTGTGTTTGTGTGTGTGTGTGTGTGATACACACACCATTCAGTGGTATATTTATATATTCTATATTTATTTATTTAAGTGGTGCTCATAAACTCATAAGCACCACAGTGTGTGTTTGTGTGTATATATATGTATGTATGTGTGTGTGTATATATATATAGATATAGATATATATATATATATATATATATATATATAGAGAGAGATGTTTTATTAAAGGGCAGTTATTTCATGAATTAAGATACTATGCATCTTGATAAAGTCCCCCCCCAAACTCATCACATACCCTTCATCATACCTAGAGATTGGCATGGGACTATCCATAAAATCATCTCTCAATACAAATCAAACTGAAATAAAACCATGCCATTTTCTATTTAGCCTATAAAATGTGTAAAAATAGTGTAAGAGGCTCACCACAAGTTCCCAGAGCCAGAGGGAGCATCTTTATAGATCAAGTCTTGTCCAACTAACAACCTCAAACCCAAAGATATTCAATGTACATATAATAAAATACAAATCTTCATATTTGGGAAGGTACAACCAGAGGCTGATTGGTATGTTTGTTGAATAAGTGGCTTAAACAAATTAACGATTGTTACAGTGAAAAAACGTTCAGCACTAGATTTGTTTGTCAAATAAGCAGTTTGAAGACATCTCTTTGGGCTCTGGGAACATATGAAGAGCACTCATTAGGCTAAAGTAATCAATAGCATAAGCGTTATTGGGGATAGTTGCTGCTACACTGAGGCAGGACGTGCAGCTGTTGCTGGGATTGAGCCTGTGGCCTTTTACAGGACAGGCTGTCCAAACATGAGGCCACCCTCAAGTACCTAAAGCTGTACATGTACATTAAGAGAAGGTTCTTGGATTGAGCGCTTGGGTTTAATGGAATGGAAGTAAGTGGCGATCCAAAGGAGATGCTCGGTCTTCAGTGGCATTTTAGTCTGAGTGTTTTCTCTGAGCATTTCGGCTTTTATATTTCACTCTTGTGCTCTGACAGCCGATGAACGCAAAGATGGGTTCATCCTCTATCATTAGGATCTTTGATCGTTGTTTAAGTCATTTTTCATCGGTTTTAGCTTCTTTAATGTGAGGATTTGGCTGCTTCTCCCTTCTTAATATCATTGTTGATTTCATGTTTTTTAGTCTTAGACAGTTGGTCGGACAAAACAAGACATTTTAAAGTTTTAAAACGTCACCCTGGACTCCAGGGTTTTATATGATGACATTGTTGGTTGAATATGAGTGAAAGTGTGTGTATGTACTGTATTTACCTGGAAGTGTCTCTGTGTCTATTTGAAACCGTGCTGCTGCCACTTGCCACGACACTCTTGTAAAAGAGATTTTTTTTTTATATCCTGGTTAAATAAAGGTTTGAATAAATGAAAACTCTGAGATCTCATGATGGCCATTTTTTTTTCATGAAACAAAGTGACGGATGGACAGATTTAGCTGTAAAGGCAACACTAATCACGTGTAGTAGCAGCCATGCAATGGTTGGACAACACAACTGAAGTGCACAGATTCTAAAATGCTTTTATTGAATTAAATGGGAACCCATGGCTGCTTGAAAGGGACAAAACAATTTCTATATGCATATTCGTTTTTTTAAGATTATTTTTTCTGGCATTTTAGGCCTTTATTTTCTATAGGATAGATGAAGACATGAAAGGGGAGAGAGGGGGGAATGACATTCAGCAAAGGGCCGCACGTCAGAGTCAAACCCGCGGCTGTTGCGTCTAGGAGTAAACCTCTTTATATGTGCGCGTGCTCTACCAACTGAGCTAACCTGGCCACAATATGGATATTCTTACTCAAAAACGAATGTATAGCGCACACAGCTTGAGCTGCAAAGACTCAATTAAACCGTTTTGAACTCTTAAATTAAAGGTGATCTAAGCGATGTCACATGTCTTTTAGGCTACAGCATTTTTTGTCACATACAGCAAAGATCTCCTCACTATCCGCGAGATGCCTGTCCCCAGAACACACTGTAAAAAAACGTGGTCTCTGTAGACAGCCCAGGCTACAAAAACACCACCAACAAAAACAATATGTGCCAACCTTTACCATCAAACATAACCGTGTTCCAGCCAATAACCGACCAGAAGGATTTTGGGGGGGGTTGGGGGTTGAGTAGGAGGAGGGAAGTGCGAGCTGGTCTTGTTTTGCTTGAATGTACTCTGAACGTCAACAAGAAGTGCCGTCACCCAACATCTCTTAGAGGACCTTTAATCGCCAACTGATTCTGGAATCGATTTGATTCACTTATCATGAAAACTCAGATTCCAGTATCTTAAATGTGAATATGTTCTAGTGTCTTCTCTCCTCTGTGACAGTAAACAGATTCTCTTTGAGTTTTGGACAAAACAAGACCTTCAAGGACGTCATCTTGGGCTTTTTTTGGAAAACACTGATCCACATTTTATAATAAGACATTTTATTTAAAGGCGCCTTTCTCGGCACTCGAGGACGCCATACAGGATATACATACATTAAAAACAGCAACAACAAAAACACAACAACAGAAAAGGCAGAGCAATGGACATTCAAGTGGAATAGGCAGTTTTTAACAGATGCGTTTTGAATTGTGACTTGAAATGGGGGAATGAATCAATATTTCTGAGTTGGGGTGGTAATTTTTCACCATTTTCTGATATTTTATAAACAACTCATCCATTAATCCAGAAGATTGAAAACTGATTAATGGACAATGTAAGTAATCGTCAGTTGCAGTCCTAATGAGCTCCTCTGATGCATGTCGCCAAAGTTCCTGAACCTTCGCCAGGTGAACTGCTTCGCTGCCGACAGTAACTAGTTCACAGGATAACCCTCTCCTAACTGTGAGAGCTCTCCCTGTCATTGTTCCACTGGGTCAGCCAATCACATGACCTTTCAGGGATGGCGTCAGAGTGTGTTTGCCTGTGGCAGTGATGTAACCTGACTGGTCAAACCGCATAATCCACGTCGGTGATGCAGTCAGCGACAAGTCTCAACAACAAACCAAACCAAAAGTATTGTGTGACCTGCCAACAGGTCCTCCCCGCTCCACATGCCTTTAGTGCGGCCGTGTGTGTCCTCACATGGGTGTAGAACAGGTATTATCTTACTTATTTATTTTTTGTTATTGCTGTAGTCATGCCGGAGGCTCTGATCACAAACAGTGGATCAGTGACAGTTAGGGCGCCCCGTGTTAAATGTGTGGGCGTGTGCTTTTCGCAGTATGTGTGGCTGTTTGTTTTTGTGTGTGTGTGTGTGTGTGTGTGTGTATGTGCTTAGATAGACTGCCGTATTGACAGCGGCCCGGCAGCGTGGGTGTGATTCACGAGCCGAGAGGCACAGATCTCCTCACCGCTCCCATCCCATCCCCACAAAGCACCACCAACACCACCTCAGAAGTGCTGCCCTTGCACTCCATCAGCCCTCCTCTCTCTCTCTCTCCCATACCTCTCCAAAGACTCACCCATGATTGGGTAAGAGGAGGCGGGGGGATCATATTCCACTGCCAGGGTTGGCAGCGTAGACGCGCAGGCACAATCACAGTCACAAGCCAAGCTTCAGATACAAGGCCAGCAGCTCCTTCGCCTCCGTCACCAGTTGTCACTATGGCTCAGTATCTCTCGCTGATTTCCCGAATCTCAAAGTCCCGATTCAATTTCCGATTCAATGTCCATTTGGGGCTGCACAACCAATTTAGCTCTGATATGAAAGGAATTCTACAGTTGCACAATCAGTAACGTTAATGCACTTTTTATTCAACATGAGCACACCAATACAGGGCAGCTCTACAGTCTTGAGGTGAGGGGTCAAGGGAAAATCTGGCCTGGTCTTTTAAGGGGGCCCTTAAAAGACCATGGTCCCCTTTTCAAATGGCCTTGCCAGTGTTTCCCTCACTAAAATGTCGCCTAACTTTGGAGCATTATTTAACCCTCTTTACGACGAGCTAGCATGAAATAGTTGGTATGGATTCCGATGGATGTCTATGTCTCTATAAACAAAGACTTTATTAATCCCACACTGGGGCAATTCCCCAAATTGTTTGGGGAATTAATCGATATAGGAGCATTCAAAGGAAATCAAACTTCACAGCTCCACCTGCTGTTGCTTTTACCACAAAAATCAGCCGTAAAGTTTTGTTGATACAGTGAATAAGCATGCTGTGTGGCGGGAGCTGTGTCTAATGGTTGCCCGGAAACATGCCTCAACAAGCTGTAAATATCCCACAGCTGGTGCTGGCAGTACACCCTCAAGGTTGGGCCGCAAACCGAGCCTTGCTGGGTCAGATGAGGGAATTCAGCGGCCTAGTTAAAAGCCAACTCCCCCCCAACCTCGACCCAATCGGCAGTTCTGTCTGTGCCCCAATGAGAAACAAATCCCTTGGACTACCCCTCTTCCCCACTCCCCTAATAAAACCGGATTCATGCTTACAGTGTACCTTAATGCTGGCGTGCTGCGTATGAACTTTGGCATTAATGCCTTCACGATGACACTATGGTCAGATATTTGCAGCTTAAAGGGCTACTGCAGCTATTTAAACTCTTTCATAAAGCTTAGGCGCTCAAAAGACATTCAACTTGAAGTTCAAACTGAAATAGAGCTGCAAGGATTAATTAATTAATGAATTGATTGGTTAACTGTTAAGTTAATCACCAACTATTTGATTAGTTTGAGTCAAATCTTTCAAAAACTAATTCCAGCTTCTTAAAGGGGGAGCTTTGGTCCCCCTACAGGTTGTCTCATTGGAACTACAGCTCACGCTAAAGGTCATATAGTGTTCCTTTAAATGTGAATATTTGTGGTTTCTTCCCTCCTCTGTAGGGTTGGGCATCGAGAACCGATTCCTACTTGGAATCGTTCCAAAATTTCCGATTCCAGTAGAATCGTTTCTTTATTGGAGGATTTGGGTTTAAAATCCAATCATCGCTTCCCAATTTAATATGCGCAAGTTTTGGTTTACGTAAGGGGGCCAGGCGCTTGTTGTGTTGTAGCCATGGAGCGCCGAAAGCGGCGCTCGAGTGTGGCTTTATTTTCCTTTGGAAAAAGCCCGGAAAAAACTGCAACCCAACATTGAATCAAAAATAAAACGTTTCTCTTATTTGTGAAATAAGAATGTGACCCATTTCAACTCCAGCCCTCAAAGAATCAGAATCGATAAGAGCCAGAATCGAAATGAAGAATCAGAATTTGTATCAGAATCGTTGAAATCCAAACGATGCCCAACCCTACTCCTCTGACAGTAAACTAAATATCTTTGAGTTGTGGACAAAACAAGACCTTTGAGGACGGCATCTTGGGCTTTGGAAAGCTGAAACTAATCAACATTTTTAACCATTTTCTGACATTTTGAAGACAAAACGGCTAACGGAGTAATTGAGAAAACAATCAACCGATTAATCAACAATGATAATAATCGTTAGTTGCAGCCCTTAAGGAATATTCATTTTAGGGTCTTTAACTCATGGGAGCATCATGTCGATCACATGTCCTTGTTCTTCTCCAACAGGCCACAACCTGCAACACCTGCTCTATTTGACTCTGTGTGATTCACAGTCGCACAAAGCACCTGACAACAACATGTTTCATCTCGTGTGTGTCGCTCATCTCGTCAGGCGCGTTTGTGCAAACGCTGAGGGATGAATGAATATTGGAGAAAGATTGATCCGCCCAGACTTTAAACTGAGGGGCAGATCAGTCATTTTGAAAGCCCTCCTGCAGAGGTCAGGACAGGGTGCCCTCCTCTTGAAACCTGAAGCCCTGAAATCCACTGCAGATCTCCTGCTAACTCATACATTTCATCAACAGTTAACATGATTTGTAAAGATATCATGACACACAACCCCTGATATGTGTTGGACACTTTGATCAGGCATGCTTTAGCGTGCCATGTATATTTTTAGGAGCAACTGATGTCTCCGCAACGTCGATTCAATAACAATCCTCCTGTTTAGGCTGCACTATTGGCAATATCTTTCAATATTTTTTATGAACAGATTTGTTGTTGAACCTTTGCAATTAGGTTTAATATATGTTTAGATACAGTCTTTATAAGCACTTACTAAAGATAAGGCAGGTAAATTGGAATTTCTTGTACAGATTTAATTCTTTTTTTAAGTTTACAAATTGTACATGAATTGAAATATGTGGCAAAATTATTGGCCGTCGCTCTGTTTTTGGTCAATTAAGTTGCTAGCCAAGAGCCAAATGCCTGCCAAAAATGCCAACTGCCACACCAACATCAGTACACAATGGCCCGTGATTTATAGGGCAACCCTTTGTATCTGTCACAGAAATGCTGCTGATTGGTAATTGTGTACTTTGGTTTAGGGTCAGTATCACGTGTGGGTATCTGACATTATCGGCAACACAGCTGCATGTTCTTGCAAACGAACAGCTTGTTGCTTCAGGTATTTGCTTTCACAGTTCAGGGAGTGTATGTTTTTAAAATGGCTGCCGTCTTTGTGTAGTAGTTTCACTCGCACGACTCACCCAACAGCTCTCATTTAAATCTCAGCCCTGTCTCACGGGTGTAAACGTTACCCAAAGCATTTCATTTACACGCCAAGTCCATTATTTTGACAATAAGCGCAAAATGATAGTTTAATGCCTAATTTAAAAACAAAAAAAACGAACTATTAGTTGATTTAATCGACAGATCTGTGCTCTTTGGGTGGTCATTAAGACTAGAAAAGCACAAATGCAGTCCATTTACCATCTGTAAAACTGAGTTCCTCTACAAAGATGTATGCAAAAGCATGTGTTTACCAGAGATGTGCTCAGAAGTTTCTCGGAAACAAGTAATTCAGCATGAAAAAACCTAAAAAAACAACAACTAATGGACAAAAAAAAGCAGCAAGTAAGACCAAAATGAGCGATTGGTCTAATAAGCAACAAATACAGTGGATCTGTAGTGTATTATTATCGCCATGTCTCTGACTTGAATATATATATCCGTTCACTTGCATTCATCGCATTTAGCAGAAGCATATCCATATTGTGTTGAGGATGTTCCAGACAATCTGCAGTGATTACACCATCCAATAAACCGCACAGGACCGAGTTAGTCCAGTTTGCAGTAATCACAGTTTATACGGGGTGTGGACGGTGCCGCGGGGGTCTGCGGTGATCGGGCTCGGCAGATGTGGATGCGCAGTGGGAAAACGTGGTGATGGATTTCTCAACAGTCCTCTGGCGGGGTGCCAACAGCCGAGAAACCCCCCTCCTCTCTCCCCCCTTCCCCCCACAACTACCAACCCTGTACCGCTGACTGTTATCGCTCTGCTCCAGGCTGCTCGGCTGCCCCTTAACACGCCAGGGCAGTAAAAATGGACCTGCAAGAAGACACGCACACACACACACGCACACACAAACGGATAACACATGCTGATGCCTGGCCACTATATTGCTACTGCTATAAAGCTTTGGTGTTGTATTAGAGACTTATCATGTGGGCATACTCATCTAAAATCACTGAAAAATGATTTTAGCAAAACGTTTTTTTTCTTCTTAATTTTGTCTGAGAGGGGGCCCACAGTGTCAGAATGGTAAAACCTCTAGCCTAGACTAACGACAATAACACAAAAAAACCCAACCTTGAAAATGTATTTTTAAATCCAGTCTATTACAGATCTTGTTCTGCTCTAATTATCACTTGTATCTGACCCAAATATTGCGCTGAATCACTCAGCAGCAGTCATCTGATAGCGTCACATGTTTCCTTGTAAAAGCCAGCAGAATGCTGCACACTCACATCATGTCCAACCCAAACCCAGCAGTCTCCTGCTGCATTTTGTGGCATTTGAGTGGTTTGTTTTCTGTGTCATGACTCAGTCACCGCACTGGAGCCTCTGACACATACGGCTTCTGGCAGAAACATAGGTGGCGACATATCAGTAAAATTGAGGGCAGAATTAGCCTTAAGGACAGCAAGGCAGGTTGTCAGGAGGAAGGTCACCAGTTCACAAAACCTCGACTTGTTGGGAAAATCAGGCTGACGTGCCCTTTAGCAAGTCGCTTAACCCCTGATTGCCCAAAGGAAGCTTCTTATTCTCCCAATGTAGAAAACTGTGGTTGCATTCAGAAGCCATCAGCTGAATCTGTGCATAGCTCAAAGCATGTTGTTGGTGGAAAAAAGAACATCCCTGTGTCAACTTTCTCTTCGCGAATAAATGTCAGAACCAAAATATCGCCCTTGTGGCTTTCCACCCACATCATTGGAATAGAAGATTGGAGCTTCAAAATGTTTAACGGGCATATAATCAGATGTCAGCGATAACGATGCAATGCAACATTTTCTAACTGTTCTTTTATGGACTCGTTTTTGTTGCAGGCAAGCTAGGACCTGAGGCGCCTACTCGAAAGCTTAGTGGACACATTTGTACAGCGATAGTTTCTGATCATACCACTTTTATGCAGGTTTTTATACTTTTATGCCATTTTAAATATCTTTTTGTGTTTTTCTAAATCTATATGTACGATGAATGAATTTTTTTTTTTTAAAGATTGTTTTTTTGGGCATTTTCGGCCTTTATTTTTGATTGGACAGATGAAGACATGAAAGGGGAGAGAGAGCGGGGAATAGTACAACAGTACGCTTTCATTTCAAACATGTATTGCAAATTTGTATTTGTCTCATCTTAAAGCTTGCTTAAGTTAATATAACAAATCACATTGTCTAGGCAACCAAAAACTAGACAAAATGGCAATTCAGAAAATATACTTCAAAGAAATAGACTGAAATGATGTAGAAGTACTAGGCAAGTGTGCTATAGTTATTGTTTTTATATACATATTGTTTCTGCAGTATTCCAGACACTCAAAATGTAGTGAATGTAGCAGCTGTACGTAAGATCTAACTTCCTTAACTCCAGTGTGTGCGTTTATGTCCATATTCTCTGAAATGTAAAAGAAGAGCTTGTCATTGGATCCTTGTGAAAAAACATTTAGGCGGTCCCCAGGGTTCTTATCTGGGTCCGCTGTAGATTCCTAATTATCAGCGTTAATCTTTTTCATTGTCCAGAGCCTCTGTGTGGCCCTGGCCTTGCTCAGCGAGGCAGCAGACACACTCCAGGCCCTCTGCTTCCCGTGTGAGAGCAGAGATTCAGCCTGACATCAGACATGGGAAGCGAGCTCCGGCAGCATGAAGGATAAAAGGTCGAGACTTGACCACCCCGGGCAGATAAAGCAGCCTTTTCATGTGTGATCAGCCCACAGCCTAAAGACAAATCCCTCAGCAAGCTGCCTTTGAACCACCGCTACAAGAGCGACTCCCCCGACCGCTCAGTGGCTAACAAAGGCTGTGAAAGAGCACGAACACACACCTCTTCATTATTTAGCTAAATGATGCTACCAACACTTTTTTACTCCATGGAGCGGGAAGCCAGATGACAAGAATGAATGTACAACATATTGGGAACACCTACTCTTTTCAAGAAGTACACTAATGAGGGGATCCACGCAGAATTCAATATGCTTTACTGATCTCTCTTTTTGAATCTGTGCCAGTTAAAAAGGGAGGAGATGAAGATAAAGAGAAGCAGAGGATTTAAACATGGATTTTGAAAATGTTTGGACTGGAACCAAATATTAGAAAGATGTTGCCAGTACATCCAGTTCCTGCAGATTTTTCTTGTAGAAACCAGGCTCCTTATTCTCCATCAGTGCATAATTCATAAGCAACTCGTTGCCAAAGCAAAGCCAATTGCATCCACTCTAAACGAGCGTGCAGCGCCCACAGCATCACCAAAGGAAAGTCAGTCTTGTGACAGACAATTTTGCATTCTTGGTTTGATAACAATGGATGTAACTAGAGGGCGTTCTGCTGCTGCTGCTGCTACTTTCCCAGGTAGAGAGAATGCAAAAAATGCCGGAGACCTGGTGTGGTGTCTGTACTCACGCCTTTCCAGTTGCTTCAGCTCTGTAATGCTGCCACTTTGCGCCGTGTGTGTGTGTGTGTGTGTGAGAGAGTGTGTGTGTGTATATATAGCCAGGCACTATATTTAAAGCTGAACCACAAATAGTAGAAACAAGGCCTAAAACGGTCCTTCGCCTCTGTTGCCATTCCTTAGCTGCTGCAGCCTTCTCATTCATTCATGAGTTTGCATGAATTTGCAGAATCTCTCTGGGGCTTCCTCACTCTGCTTTGCCCCTTTTTTTTTTTTTAAATGTATAATGCACCCACCCTCTGTTTCTGATTAGGCGTTGTAACATATCGCCGACCACCCTTATTTCATGGTTAGTTAGACGCACGGCGGGATTTGACATGCCTTTTTAGCACTCTTCATCTTTCTCTGTGTTGCATGGAGTGAGGCCAGTGTTCAGTTGAGGTAATAAGGCATAATCTTATCACTGGACACAAAACCGCATCGGCCAGCTTGCAGTGCAGTGTCATCGGTGGGAATCTGTCCACTCACACTTTACAGACATGTCAGGAGTCTATCCTGAGAGTCTGGAAAACTTAATACCAACAGTCAATATGGGCAATATATAGATATTAGACTAGATATTGTCTTTTATTAGATATATCTTTTACTAGCTATTGGTTTTGGACATCATAATGTTGGATAAGTGTTGTCTTTTCCTGGTTTTAAAGGCTGCGTTACAGTAAAGTGATGTCATTTCCTGAACCTACCAGACTGATCTAGCTGTTCTATTATTGGCCTTTACCCACTTAGTCGTTATATCCACATTACTGATGATTATTTATCAAAAATCGCATTGTGTAAAATATTTTGTGAAAGAACCAATAGTCAACACTACAATATCGTTGCGGTATTGATATCGAAGTATTTTGATATTTGATTTTCTCCGGATTGTCCCGCTCTACGAAAAGGACAGTCCCAAATACTTAATGAATCATTTAGATGTTTTGTGGATCATGTTTGATCATGTTTGCAAAGATGAACTGCTTAATCGATTAGTTATCAACTATGAAATTAATTGCCAACTACTTTGATAATCGGTTTTAGTTTCTTTCGTTTTTATCTCTGATTTCAGCTTCTTAAATGTGAATATGTTTCTAGTTTCTTCTCTCTTCTGTGACAGTAAACCGAATATCTTTTGAGTTGTGGACAGAACGAGACATTTGAGGACGTCATCTTGGGGAAACGCTCAGCATTTATCCACATTTTCCGACATTGTAAATACCAAACGACTAATTGATTAATCAAGAAATGAATCCACAGTGACAATGATCGTTTGTTGCAGCCCTAGTCGTGTTAAACAGACTAAAACTTGCATCCTGTCGAGGAATCTGGCACAGAACAGGACGGCGTTTTGGAAAATGGGAGATATGTGGAATCCACGGTCTCGTCCACTCTGCCTTTTGATTGGGGAATCACATTCGGCGTGCCAGGCAACCCCGGCCGGTTGCCGCGGGCGGCCAGCAGATCAGTGATGTGGCGGTGATGCCTCTAATGAAGCTGACACAGTGCAGCCTCCCTCCTCGCGGGCCCCTGAGGGCCTCCTGCTCTGCATGCAGCCCCCCCACCACCTCTTCATGTTTTAGCCCAATGTGCTTCTGAAATGCATTGCTGCATCATTTATTCTCTTGTTGATGACGGGTCGAGGCAAATACACTGTTTGTAGAAGCTAAAGTGGGTCACAGTATACAAACTAAGTCTCTCTCTCTCTCTCTCTCTCTCTCTCTCTCTCTCTCTCTCTCTCTCTCTCTCTCTCTCTCTCTCTCTCTCTCTCCCACTCCCTCTCTCTGAGTCTGATGAATGAATGAATGTCTCTGTGTTTTGCAGGAGCTGCCCAGCTGAGGTGAAGGGGAGGGTGTAGGATCCCAGTGCAGCCGGAGTGTGGATGACCTGCCCCGCCGCCCCCTCTGTGGAAAACAGGGCCATGATCTGAAGAGGGCACAGCACCACACCAAACCCCGTTCGTCCTCTCCTCCTTCTCCCCATTTTATTTTGTATTTCTTTTTTTATATTCCTGTTTTAAATCAACGGGGCGACAGCCTCCCTGCCCGGCTGCTTCCGACAGAGTCCGCGTCGCACGGAGAGGACAACCCGGAAAGAGACCCGACATTTAAGGAGGAAGACGTAGAGCGGCAGCCCCCCTTCCCCCCCTCTCCCTTGCCCCTCCCACCGCCACACCGGAAACATGGGGAGGAAAAAGATTCAGATCCAGAGGATCACTGACGAACGCAACAGACAGGTTAGCAAACAATTAAGCGAGCCAACAATGTTGGAATCCATAACGACTTCCTGATTAGCACCCTGATTAAAGCATCAATAACGCAGACGCAGGTGACAAATTAAAGCTGTGATTACATTGACTGCATCTACACTACTATGTTTTGACACTACTGTTGGTTTAGCAGGCTTTACATACCTTTCAGTAACAGTTCCACTTGTCAAATGTGTTAATGTGGACGAAGATCAAAGACGGAGATCGTTTTTTGTTTCAAAATTGAAAAAAATGTAGCCACAGTATCCCCTGAATATACTATAAATGCAGCTTAATGCAAAACACATTGGGATTGGTACCGTGCAGCAGCACATTTCAGCACGATGGCGCCCATTGTCAAGCTTTAAATTCATCCAATTAATCTGATGTTAAACTGGCTTGAACTCCCCGTATAACTAAATATATCTGTCATGCATCTTGTTCAGATCTAAGAAAGGAACATTTCCACTCCTCCACGACTAAATTCCATCGCGCTGACAGAATACTGTAACTCATGCGATAACAAATTCCCACAGGGACCCTTTCAGTTTTCACATGTCCCGTGTAGCATGAGCAACCTAGTGGCTGTTCGCTCAGCAGTGCCACAACAGAACAATATAATAGCATCCTGTTTAATGAGGCTCATGTGACTCCGCTAAGTAATCATGGGGGCTTTTTTTCAGACTCCAAAGCCCTCCCTCTTCCTCCCTACAGTGTAAAAAAGAGCAAGAAAGTATGATATTCTCCCTCTCCCCTAACCACCCCCCCAAAAAAAAAACAGCCTCACCCCCTCTGGTTACATCTGTGGCATTGTCAGAGAGGATGAAAGGGTAAATGATCCAGCTAAAATGAGTCAACTGGTAAATGGGTTTTGCTCCATTGAGCAGATTGAGTAATGGATTTGACGTGCCCACCTTCTAAAGCAGATAGAGAAGAAAGGGGGGGAAAAACACAAGACTGAGAGAAACGAGGTGCCTGGCTGAATGAGACCTGAGCAGTGCGAGAGTGAGCTGGCCGTAGGGTTTCGGAAAAATCATCCTCAGTGTTCTCCTCATCAATCTTAGTGGGTTGCATTTCCATAATGGAGAGCAAACGGAGCCTGCGGAGTACGATGGATGGTTATTCATCAGTACACAATTGGCCATAAAAGAGGAAGAGGAGGGGTTGCGAGTGTTTTCTGGTCGGGCAGGCTCTGGGTAATGGAGCCAGCGTTGGTTATCAGGTGTCAGAAGACTTTGTCAATAAGGAGATTCACTCTGTGGTAATACACGGCCGTGCTGCCAGTGAATCAAAGATTACTCATTGACCGCGATCAGGCGATTAACGAGCATTCGATGGTGTCTTAATCACCGGAAAAACCGATCGGGGCGATGACATTCTGATGCCTGAATCCAACCAAGTTGACATTTTGTTCCCTGCTTGTCGGATACTTTTTATCCAGAGCGCCTTACGCATCCAAATACGGCTGCATATGAGAAAAATATGCAGTATCAACACGGCATCCTGACTTCTCGTAAACATACGCGCAACTCTATGTTATCTGCACGCATTTTGAGCTAGCCGCGCGTATGTCTTCGCTGTACAGCGGGCGGACACATACACGCCACTTGCCGTGTTATTGCGAGGAGAAAGAGACGGTTGCGTGACGTGAGACGACCCACGGCCTCCTGGGTGAAAGTCCTGTGTTTTAACCCATCCACCACCCAGACTGCTACTCGCTACGGCGTGAATTCACACGGCATCGCAAGGTGTAAGTCAATGGAGGCCGAACGGTGTTGGTAAACGCACTAAAACGCGAGTATGCGTCTTGATAACACAATTGGCGTGTCATACATACGCTATTTCATGAGATCTGTCTGGCCGTGTGCGATAACGTTGATGAATATTGTGATAACGACAATACTCTCCATGAATAAAAAAATTTTTTAAGTTGAATTTCAAACAAATGAAGGGAAATCAGTCTTTTGTTGAACATTGAATTGAATATAAAAGGCACCACTTAAAAAAAAAAAAAAAAATAAGCACAGTTACATTTCAAAGAGCAGTTGTCAAAAGAAGTCATCATTTCTGCTTTTTTTTTTTTTTTTTTACTTAAAAGTGTAATAATTATTATTTTTTTCTTTTTAAAAAGCATAGAAAAACGCTGGAAGAAGCGCCAAAAGAAGATTTTCAGTTTTCAATTTTGACCCAGAAGGACAACAAAGGGGTTTACCACAGGCCTTATTAATCAGCCGGACTAAGATAAAATAAATAAGAATAAAATATAAAATATATTTTAATTAAAAATAAATAAGAGGATGTAACACAGGCTCTCTGCTGCCCGTGGAAGTCATATCTAAGGGGGAAGTCGGTGGACCAGACGGGGTGTAGGCGTTGAATCAGGGACGTTTCAGTCGCAAGAAGTTTATCAACATTCAACATTTAATTTTCCTCAGTTTTAGTAGGAATAACATAACATGTAGCCAGGATGTAAAGGAAGGTGGCTGGGAGATGATACATAATACAACATAATCCACAAGTGTCTTTTGCGATCTGTCGCAGCCTTTCGCAGTTTGTTTGTTGCGCCAGTTGAAATTGCGAAGCCGATTTTTAAAAAATAAATAAAATAAAATACGATATATTGTGCAGCCAAACTCCAAACTAGATTCAGTTCTTCTATCAGTGACAGAACAAGTCATCTGTCTTGGAGGTGGAACGCAGTGTTAAGCTTTCTACACGCTTGCTCCGTGTTGCTTCAGCTAATGAACAGTGCAGCTTCTGAAAGGAAATCATCAAATGAATTTGTTTTGGAGAACATGCAGCCCCGTCACCCTCCTACGTGTTGATTCAGAGATGCTGCCATAAGCTCCACAAAATAAACAGCGTTCAGAGTGTGGGCCCCAGCTGGAAGCATGACAGCATCTCAAATACCACATCTCTTATGGAGACAAAGAAACATGTGGAAGAACAAAAAAACAAAACTGGAAGTGCTTGGATTGATCTGATGGGCTGTTGTTGGGGGGGTAGGGGGGTTGTCACATCAAAGATAACAGTGAAAGGGCTGACTTTCTGTTTGCCACTGTGACTCTTCTAGCTGGAGGAGGAGTACCGTCTTCCTTCCAGAAATAAAAAAAAAATTCAATATTAATTCAATGCCAAGTAAAAGCTGTACAACATCTAGTGCGATGCAAAGGGACGTCACACCCAGTTGCAGGAGTGCAAAGTGTTTTTAAGACAGTCGGGTAAGTTCAGAAAATGACATCACTTGACTGTCTGTCATGCAATATATCGATATTGTGATATGAGACAAGAGTTTGGATATCATAATATGGCCATAAGTGTTGTCTTTTCCTGGTTTTAAAGGCTGCGTTACAGTAAAGTGATGTCATTTTCTGAACTTACCAGACTGTATTATTTGCCTTTACCCACTTAGTCATTATATCCACATTAACGATGATTATTTATCAAAATCTCATTATGTAAATAATTTGTTCATGCACCAATAGTCAAGTTGTATGGATATTGAGGTATTTGATAAAAAATATTGTGATATTTGATTTTCTCCATATTGCCCAGCTCTACTTCCATATCACGGTATTATAATAACTAAAGTCTAAGACGACATCTAGCCTCATATATCGATGTAGGGCTGGACGAGAAATCAAACATTTATTGACATGGAAATTATGAAGCGGTTATCGATGTATTTTTCCTGTGACGATAATTTGGATAATTTGTTCCTGTTGATAAGGCCTGCTTTCTCTTTAGTGACGTTCTGTCCTTGCGTGTAGTCATGTGACTTCGGCCTGGACCAGCCGGCCGCATGGGAAGCATAAAGGAGGATAACTCAAACACCGGAGTCGGAGACGGCTTAGCAACTCGTGCCCCGATAAACCGCAGTGCCCGTTGTCTGGAAACCTTTTGGCTGCAGAAAAGCTGATTCATAACATATTGAATTATTGTTCATTTATCATTATCGAGGTAAAATATACAATGAATCGTGATTGATTTGAGGTCGTAGATCCATGTTGATATAATATCGATATATTGCCCAGCCCTAGCTTGGATGAACATGAAACTCGCCGGGTTGTATCATCAGTATAAAACATATACAGCTGTGTTAGAAAACATCTGTTTCATTCATAAAAAGGTAAGCGAATGAGTACATGCAAACATGAAGAGAGAACTCTGACTCCCAGGAAGCATTTCGGGACGAAACATTGACCTGAACTCAAACTAGAAACCCAATTAGACATTTAGCAGTTTACGTCTGTTCACTTTCAGATTCTGGGTCAGTTTGGGATGGATTTGGCAACTGTGGAGCAGTGAATTGGTCTTAATTGGGACTTAATTTGCTTAATTTGGGCATGATTTTCACTGATGCTCCAACCAGGAGAGTTTCATACATGCCATGGAAATGTCCCGTCGGTCAGTCTGTTCTTATACTACTGACAACCAAAGACGCCTGAAATCATTTTGGGGTTGAGGATATCGTTAGCTCTGAGAGATTCATCCTTTCACTTTGGGACTCCACACTCCTCATGGCTATACAACAATATATAACAGCATATATGTGTATATAATATATACTGTGTATATATACTGTCACATTACAACAAAAAAACGCAGGCAGTCTTTTCAAAAGGGAGAAGAGTCAATTTTCTAAGCTGAAAAGGAAGTTTCCTTTATTTAATGATGGGTACCTGGTTGTGTCTGGCTCAGGCCCGACTCTGATTGGCTGCGTGAGTGACTGGACGTCAGCGAATGGAAGAGGGAGGCTGGAGCTGCACGAAGCCGCGAGAGGAGGTTACGGTTGTCGGTGGTGGTTTCCTCATCCATCTGCCACACAACCACAACACACACACACACACACACACACACACACACACACACACACACTCAGGCACACACTGATGCATGCACACAGACACACACACACACACACACACACACACACATGCACACACACACACACACACACACACACACACACTCAGGCACACACTGATGCATGCACGCACACAGACACACACACACAGGTGCACACACTCATGCACACACACACATACACACACAATTGCACACAGACACACACACACAGTCATGCACGCACACACACACACACAACACTCGCCCTCCTTTCTTTCTTTCTTTCTTAACTGAGGATGTCTTAGTCTTCAGTTGCCATTGGTTACCTGGCAATTCTCTTCTTAATGCCGCTGACCTCCAGCTTGTTTTTCTTTTGTGGCATACGGGGGGGGATCGAAACTGAGACTCAAAGTCGCCACCCCGCTGCCCACTTTCTCTAATATGAGAAAAGAAGTGGAAAGAAAAAAAAAACCACGGGGTTTTATTGAGATGTTTTGGAGTCATTATGTTTGTTTTCAGCGCTGGCGGGTAACCTTCTAATTTGTTAGGAGCGCTGTTGTTGTTGTTGTTGTTGTTGTTTGCAGTGGCTTGTCTCTTCATCACCCAGGCGCTTTCCTCATCCTGCACAGCCATGATTTCCTCCCTTTGCAACATCGCCACATAATTTATCACGTGTGTGTGTGTGTGTGTGTGAGAGAGAGAGAGAGAGATTGGAGATATGTAGATAGGCAGAGAGATAAAGATGGAGGGTGAGGGAGATAAGGTGATGGTAGCAGTGTGTGATGAGGTGGGAAATGGGGGGCGGACGGGAGGCAGGAGGGGAGTCGGTTGCCCATGGATACGACCCCGATATAATTTGATTTGTGGCAGCAGGAAGCAATGAGTGAGCGAGCGCAAAAGGAGGCAGGGGGAGGGCGGGGGGGGGCAGGGAGCGAGGGAGGATGTGGAAAAAAAGTGACAGAGAGGAAGAGAAAACAAGGGCGAGAATATACGAGACGAAGGAGGAGGAAAGACAGACAGAGAGAGAGAGAGAAGGAGGGATGAGAGAAGCTTAAACGTGTCCTGCACTGAAGTGAAAAGCAGGCAAGAGATAGGAGCGATGGAGTGATTGTGAGACGGAAAGATAGAGAGATTGAAGGTCTCCCATTGCTTTCATCTTCGATGTCTCTATCTTATCTTCTCCCTTCTATCTCTTTCTGCTCTCTCTTTTCTCATTCAATTCATTTTGGTTACTTTCAGCTCAAACCTGCGCTGCAGTCAGAGACGAGGAATCAGTCTGTGTCGGGGCAGGTAAACCATAGGGGCAGGTAAACCATAGGGGCAGGTAGGTAAACCATAGGGGCAGGTAGGTAAACCATAGGGGCAGGTAGGTAAACCATAGGGGCAGGTAGGTAAACCATAGGGGCAGGTAGGTAAACCATAGGGGCAGGTAGGTAAACCATAGGGGCAGGTAGGTAAACCATAGGGGCAGGTAGGTAAACCATAGGGTAGGTAAACCATAGGGGCAGGTAGGTAAACCATAGGGGCAGGTAGGTAAACCATAGGGGCAGGTAAACCATAGGGGCAGGTAGGTAAACCATAGGGTAGGTAAACCATAGGGGCAGGTAGGTAAACCATAGGGGCAGGTAGGTAAACCATAGGGGCAGGTAGGTAAACCATAGGGGCAGGTAGGTAAAACCATAGGGGCAGGTAGGTAAACCATAGGGGCAGGTAGGTAAACCATAGGGGCAGGTAGGTAAACCATAGGGGCAGGTAGGTAAACCATAGGGGCAGGTAGGTAAACCATAGGGGCAGGTAAACCATAGGGGCAGGTAGGTAAACCATAGGGGCAGGTAGGTAAACCATAGGGGCAGGTAGGTAAACCATAGGGGCAGGTAGGGAAACCATAGGGGCAGGGAAACCATAGGGGCAGGGAGGTAAACCATAGGGTAGGTAAACCATAGGGGCAGGTAGGTAAACCATAGGGGCAGGTAAACCATAGGGGCAGGGAAACCATAGGGGCAGGGAAACCATAGGGGCAGGTAGGTAAACCATAGGGGCAGGTAGGTAAACCATAGGGGCAGGTAGGTAAACCATAGGGCAGGTAAACCATAGCAGCAATTAAGCACCACATTAATCATTGTGCTATTAGTGTGTCATACATGCATTGTTTTGCCAACTGGATTACAGTATAATAACCATGAATAGAAAAGACCTTAAAGACTCTGAACTTTTAGTTTTAGGTTCTTATAGGTGCCCTGCCACTAGAGCTGGGCAATATATCAACATTACATCGATGTTGTGATATGAGACAAGATATTGTCTTAGATTTTGGATATCAAAATATTACATAAGGGGTGTCTTTTCTTGGTTCACATTACTGATAATTATTTATCAAAAATCTCATTGTGTAAATATTTTGTGAAAGCACCAATAGTCAACACTACAATATCGTTGCAGTATGGATATCGAGGTATTTCGTCAAAAATATTGTAATATTTGGATTTTCTCCATATTGCACAGCCCGACATGCCACACAAAACCGTTTTTACTTGGTGTGTGTGTGTGTGTGTGTGTGTGTGTGTGTGTGTGTACTGCTACCTCCTCTGTCAGCTCTAGCCACTGGAAAGCAATAAGAGGAGAAATCAGACCAATCACAACAGCTGGTCAGTCTGACATCATGTTGCATGAGCTCATTAATATTCAAGAGCTCGCCCTGTTGCACTGGGTAAGGGATACTGATAGCCAGGCTCTCATTGGCTAGCTGTTAGCCAATCAGAGTCAAGCAGCTTAGCTGGTTGAATATTAATGAGAACTGGCCCAAATGGAGTCTTCCTGCAGGCTTTCTATACCACGCTAGAATGGCTTGAAACAAGGTAACCACGGTAACCAAGGCATTTTTCCACAAAAGATGTTACAGAGTTCATGGTAGAACTTCAGACATTACCACAAAGTCATGAAATATGTGTGGCAGGGCACCTTAAAGTTGTTATTAATGTAACTTTGCAATTTTAAAACCTGGACTCTATTTTCTAATAATTTTGTGTCTATGTGACGATCTCTGAAATGGGTCCAGTATTAAACGAGATCGCTACAGTCGGCAGCCAGCGGCGAAACGAGCTTCAATGTAACGCTAATGGGCAAATGGGCAGCTTCGGTTTCTGTCCACTAAAAGTGCTTTTTGGCCACTGACAGGCTCAGATTTGATTTCTAATGCAAATGTCTGAAAACATTATGGAATGGATCCTTGCAAAGGTAGATAGGGATAACCTTTTTGTTAAAAAGTAAGATGCTTTTTGTTGAACATGTAACATCCTGAAGTTGCCATCGCCAAACTCACCAGACTCCATTACAATAAACACAGATTTAATCATTGTAAAACACACTGTATTCAAATTCAAAATAAAAAAGTAGTTTCTAGTAGGGATGGGAAAAATAATTGATCCTTAGATGCATCGCGATTAGATGCTCGATTCTGAAATGAACCTTTTTTTAATTTGCTGATTTTTATTTAAAAGTTACTGTCTCCAGACATGTACAAATCAGAAAACAGTGACTGAAAGAGGACGGGAAAATAGACAACAACTTAGAGTTTAGGCAAGAAAAAACCCCACAAAACTGGGCAAAAGGAGTGAAAAAAGTTTTATATATATATATATATATATACACATGATCTAATAAGACATGCATGACATAATTAGGCAAAACACATACAGACTGTTGATCTACTTTATCACATAACATCTGGACCACCTCGTGTTTTGAAGCATTGATAACTTGTTTTGAATCGAATCATTGGCCTCAGTATCGAATCGTGAGGTGCCCAGAGATTCCCACCTACTATCTGGAATATTAATCTGAGCCTGTCGGTGGCAAAAACAGCATGTGTAGTGGATGGGAATTAATGGTGCACGTTCGCCCAATAGGAATTAGAAGATGGATACCCGACCCGAGCCTGACGGTACCCGACGGGCCGGGTTCGGACAGATTTTTAGAAAGGATGCTCGGGTTCGGGTCGGGCTCGGTCACATCAGCGCGATAAGGCATTGAACATTTTGAATTTAAAACAGCTTAAAATAAATGTCAAATATTACCCTAACATCCGTCTTCCTGTGTGCTGTGACAACGAAAGACGTGCGTGTTAAGCTCCATGTGGCAGCGCAACGATGGAAGATGTTAAAAAGAAGTTGGCCGCAGGAGATTTTAAAACTATTGAAGACGAAGGAAAGTCAGCTGTGCGTTGATGCGCTCATCTGTTGACATTTCCCAATGCCTTCCTACAATTGCTTAATAAAAGCTTTCCACACAAACAAACGTACATGTGTCATTAGTATGAGAAACAAATGCGATTTTAACTGTCGGGCTCGGACAGAAATATCTTAATGGCTGTCGGGCTCGGGTCGGGTTCGGTTACTGCTCTGTCGGACGCGGGCCGGGCTCGGACAGAAAAATCCGTCCCGATCCGCACTCTAATAGGAATACATTGCAGCCTGGTTCGTGGCGTCAGATGACAGCTGTTTTTCTAAATACTGGAACAATTTCTTAGATATTTGTTCACATTAGTCACTTAGACACCAAGGCGTGGGAAAATAGGGTCCAGGTTGGAAAAATTGCGAAATTACCCTTTTAAGGACAATGTCAACTTGCAGACTAAAGTGGTCTTGGGTCATGAACTTTAGTTCAGAAACTTCCAAGAATGCTACACTAGTATTGTTATTATTCATTTTATTTGTTAGAGACCATGTAACATTTCTTAGATAAATGTTGCCGTTTGATGCATGTTACCAGAGTTAGCCTTAGGCTAATTTACATCTGCAGTCCCTGGGCAGGGCACAGTTGAAATCCAACAGTAAAAACACGACAACATCTAACAAAACAACAAGATGCATCACAAACCCTACATCAATAGGTCTAAAGGTCTATAGGTCCCGCCCCCTAATCGCTGATGCCACGGCAGGTGTTGTAGCCTTTTAAATCTGATGGAAAATGGGTTGATGTCACTCATGGGCGTGGCCTGGAGAGCAGCATGCATGGAAACCTTTCTACCCTTTTTAAAAAAAATAAAAAAAAAAAACACCTTCAGATAATTCCAGTATCCCATCTGTGCACACTTTCTATTTGCATTTACTGCCACATCAAACCCAAGATATTGTATCAGTACCTGGAACTCTTCCTTCTCTCCATTTCTTAATCTTTGTGTGTGTGTGTGTGTGTGTGTGTGTGTGTGTGTGTGTTTATGCAATCCTGTGTGTTTTTAATCCAAACAAAGCCAAATCTCCCTGGATTGGAAATACCAGTTGGCACTCATAAAGCTAACCGGGAGACAACAAGGGTCCCTGTGCTTCTGCTACACTCCCAGTTCTGTTCTGCTTGTTCACAACCGAGAGGGGGGGGGTGCTCGTACAACTGTGTGTGTTTGTGTGTAAAAGAGAGAAAAAATGTGCGACAGAAGGAGAGTGTGGAAAAGAGAGCATGGAAAAGAGCACAACAGAGTGTGAAAACAACGAGGTGTGTGTGTGTGTGTGTGTGTGTGTGTGTGTGCGTGCGTGTACAAGCGGAGAGAGCATGTTTAGACATTCTGTCTAGAAGTCTGTTTCCTAAAACACACAGTACTTTCATACAATAAATCCTTTTTTTTTCCCTCAAATAAATGTAGCTGTGCCTGAATGCACCTCTCAACTATAAAACAATGATTTGGGGTGTTACAAAAGTATTGGTCTCTGGTCTAGGATGAAGTTCAGCCTTAAAGGAAACATTTAGGGAAATATGCTTTTTTTTTTTTTTTTTTTTTTTTTTTTGCTCCCTGTGAATATGACGACGTGACTTTGGAAGTCACTGCTTCCCAACTTGTCGCCTTTACTCTTGGGTTTCTGCACGGTGTGCAGACTTCAAACAGAACCAGGCTAGCTGTTCCCCCTGGTTTCTGGTCTTTGTGCTAAGCTAAGCCACCTGCGCCTATCTTCATGTTCAACAAACGAATGTGAGAGTGGTATCAATTTTCTCAACCATCTCTTGGCAAGAAAAGTAGACAAAAGAGTTTTTTTCCCATCAATCTGTCCAACTATTTCTTTTCCAACCTTTTCTTGTATAAACTATGGCTCGTCTTTCGTAAAATGTCTTTAACCCATAATTTGTTCATTTTCCAGCTGCAAGACGATGCTGTTCATGAGATCAGTTTTTATAACTATTGATTTTTTTTAAATTTCGTTTTTTTTTAGATTTTCTTAAAGTGCCCATATTATGAAAAAAATACTATTTCTGGGATTTGAGGTGTCTCTGGTGCTTCCACACGCATACAAACTATCCAGAAGAAAAAAACTATCCATGGTGTTTTGAGTGATATCCGGTTTCTGAATGTCCTGTCTTCAGTCTCCGGGTGAGCTGTTCAACATCTGCACGGCTTTCTACGTCACTAGCCGAGACGAGCTGGCTAACCGTAGCACATGCTAGCATGCTAGGTCGTTCTCAATGTCAAAACCCTGCTACAAGACACTAGTTGACCATAATCTCCAAAAGAACTACTTCCTGGCCCTGTTCTACTTCCTGTCCCTGTTGTGCAGGTATTCCACAAGTGTCCCTGGTCTAGAAGAAGTCTCCCAGCTAATCCTGCCTTGGACTGACCAATAAGAGAGAGTTATCTAGCTGATGGGCTCTTACCTAGCAACTGGACATGTGCGACTCCCAACAAAGATAGAATAGAAGGGAGATGTCTCACTCTGATGCTAAAACACACAGGGTGAATAAAAATAATGGTGAATGTTGAAAATTAGCATAATATGAGCACTTTAAGAGAGGGTCTATGAGACGTAAAGGTTGTCATATTTATGACGACTGTCTGCACACGTGCACATATCTGCTTATTAACTTTTGGAACTGATTGGGCTAGCGGCATTTTAATCAAAGTTTTCCTTTTTTTTTTATATGGATGTATCATGACTTTTTATGGTATTGTGGTCATCTGACACCAACAGCAGAAAGAAACACCATTGGCGACAACACATGTCGGGTGTGAGCAGCTGTAGTCAAAGGCAGCCATCACGGAAAGTTTTGGAGGCAACAGAAACAGGATGGTTGCTATGTTGGTGCAAGTAAGCCAGCTGTTTGTGAGAAGGCTTAATGTCTGGTTTAAGTGAGTGCTTATTTTAAACTGTGCTTATGTGGTTTAAGTTGAATTTGAAGGGAAAGAAAGATGCTTATCAGTCGGTATTTTGTAGATGGGGATCTCATTTCATTGTGGTTGTCCATTAAACGTTCGCATGCAGTCCTGCAAGTTCTTGACCCCTGGAAATGAAAAACTCTTCCAATAAAGAGGTCTAGTCCGATGCGTGCCCCTGGGCCAGCTCTGGGACCACATCCTGTAATAGGATCCTCAAGACATTCTTTTCCGAAAACACGAATTCCTCTGGTGCCCCAGTTTAGTTTCCATTTTATTTTTGAAAGAATATTCCTGTAATGAGTGATCTTTAAAAATATTCTCCACCTCTCTCCCCTTTTTCGTCTTTGGTCCCCCCCTCCACCAGGTGACGTTCACCAAGCGGAAGTTCGGTCTGATGAAGAAGGCGTACGAGCTGAGCGTGCTGTGCGACTGCGAGATCGCCCTCATCATCTTCAACCACTCCAACAAGCTGTTCCAGTACGCCAGCACCGACATGGACAAGGTCCTGCTCAAGTACACCGAGTACAACGAGCCGCACGAGAGCCGGACCAACGCCGACATCATCGAGGTAAAGCGTGGGGGGGGGTCTGCGGTGGGTGAAACAACAGCAAATACTTGCCTAAATATGATGCGCTGATATTGATTTTTATCATGATACGGAAGGTATTTTTCACAACTCATGGCCATAACTCTTCTGCCTTCGGGTGATTCCTCTTCACTTTTTTATGATCTTTGTTTTATCTGCAATGACGGACCAGCCTTCCATTGGTTGAACACGCTTTTGATTGGTCAATGATGTCCCAGAGCATCATGGGACAAGCAAAATGACGGCTAGTATCAAAGCAAAGACTGTTTAGTATAGAGGATCTCTTATTAAAGATAGCGGCAATAAACAACCGAAATTTCATAAATGATGGACATAAAGTGTATCGGTCTTGGATGTAGCAGTTTATATATTGCACAAAGACCCAGAGAAACTCGTCATGGTTATAAAATTATTAAGTCATGAATCAAAGATGCCGTTTTTGGCCTCATACACCAAGGTGTGGGGAAAAAAGGGTCCAGGTTGAGAAATAGCATGCTCTCCAGAAACGTTTGTTTTTAATTCAAATCAGTTTGCTGTAGTCTTCGTTACTTGTCTTTGTCGGTGCGTCGATCCAGTACTCCAGAACAAGACTTTATTTTCCCCAGTGGGATCATCAAGATCTAACCTAAACTAATCTCGTCCTCTCCAGACTCTTTCAGACTTAATTAAGTCTAGTCCAGTCTGTTTAACAGAGAATGACCCACGTCTTTGGTCCAGGATGATCTGAAGTCTAAAGGCCTTTTCACACAGGGGAGCGATCGTCGCGCCTCGTAATTCATTTTCAGTGAGAGGCGAGCGGGCAGGTAGGGGGGGGCGGGGGGTCATCCCATGAACCGGTTTCATTCGTGCTCGTCACATGCCCGCCCGCCCGCTGCAAGAGTTGTGTTGAACCTTTCCCTATGTGAGCGAGGCGCCGTGACAATCAATAAACAAGACAATGTTTCTTTCTGTTTATGGGTTCACAAAAATATAAAAAAGACGGCACAACGAAAAGAAGAACACTGCCACTATTTATCAATCGACCTGTGGGATAGGTGATGCCACAGTTAGCTAGTTTCACTCCGTTGTATCGCAGGGATACAGTAGTGCATACTATCCCCATGGTTACCAAAAATTGATCGCGGAGCGTTGCCCTTCACGGTAGAACATGCGACTACACAAGGTTAAAAGTAGAGAAAGGGGGTAGGGCCTGATAAGTTGTTCATGAACTTCTTCCTACTTCTTTTTGAACATGGGAATTTTTTGTTTGAATTACTTTCAATCATTTTGGAAGATTGTGCTGAGAAGTACATGACCTTATTTATCTGTCATTTTAATTATATGTATGTATGCATGAATGTATGTGTGTGTATATATATTGTAGGCGTAGACAGAGAAGCACAGTCTCCCATGTGCTCTCGGACCACGGTCGGAACGCTGTAGCAGGAGAAGTTCACCCTTGATTTCATGTTGATCTCGGAGAAGGAGTACCCAGAAACGAGTAGAGGAAATGTGACACTACCAAGCCACGGCCAAGTGCTCCAATGACAGTAGGCCGCCAGATGTAGTTACATTTTGTGAGGGGTGCAGGTCAGGCTTTGGCTTACGGTCCGGATCAGCGTCTGGTTTAGGGCCTGGCTTAGGGTCCGTATCTCCGCGTACTTACGGCGTAGATTTGACGCAGGAACTCAAATTGGGATTCACTCTCATGTCTGTCTCGTTAAATATGAAGCTAGAACCAGGGGTCAATTAGCTTAGCTTAACTTAAAGAGTAGAAACCGCTAGCCAAAGGTAAACCAAAAGAACCACCTACCAGCCCTTCTTAATCACATTAATTAACATTTTTCATCTCATAATTTTAGTTTTAATCTGTACAAAAACCAAAGTAGAACGACCAGTTGCGGTTCTACAGTTGAATTGTGTTAGCCTTTAGCATGGCTAGGCTAATTGTTCCCTCTTGTTTCCAGTCTAACCCTAATAACAGAACCAGGTCTTTTTTCAGTGGCTTACCACACTTATGGTCCCCTTGTGCCCATGCCCCCTCTACATAATGAACCCAAACCTAAGCCTTTTTCCAGTCTTAATGCTAAGCTAAGCTAATTGACCCCTGGCTGTAGCTTCATTTTTAACAGATCGATATGAGAGTGCCGTCAATTTTTCTCATTTTCCTTTTGGCAAAAAAGACAGTATATGTATTTACCATAATGTTGGACTATTCCTTTAAGGGGAAAATGGGAAGAAAATACAAAAGACCACACCAGTCCAGTTTGGAGTCCAGTGTTGTCTATGGCTGTACTTAGGCTAACTGCCTGCTAGCTCGCAGGGAGGGCAGAGGTAGGGACAGCTGGTCCTTCCCCCTCACCCCCGTCCTTTTACCCCTCTGGCATCAGTCCTGTAGTTACCCAGAAACCTCTCCAACAACAAAAACATCAACAGCAACAAGCCAGAGGAGGACGCCTGGAACCAACTGGAAACCACCTTGGCACAACATGGCCACCACATAGAGGAAGAAAAATGTTTATTCATTTAGCATATCGAGTGAAAGAGAGGTCATTGATGAGCTTAGGAAAGAAGGTGTGAGGGCAATCCTTTAGGTTCATTTTTTTGTTTTATTTTTTTGCAATAGGAGTACATTTTCCCAACGTCTTCCCTGGGGGGAAAGCTTCGCTGGAGCTCATCGACCGAACAACGGAGTATGTTCACATGCCTTGCTGACCCTTTCATACATAATGGCCCCCTCATGAATTGAACACGAGATGGTTAGGTATGACTCAGCGAGCCGTGTACATTGCAGTACAGCACTTAGGCTTCATAGGAGCGTCGACTTCAAGCTGGATCTCGTTTGGCATCGAATCTTCTCTCGCTTGTTTTTACGCGCATTGCTGCAGCAGTCCAGAGACGGCCAACCACACACACACACACTCACACACTCACACACACACACACTGTCAACAGCAAGCCACCACCACATGTTCAGGGGCATGTCAAAAGCTCAGGTTAAAGTCGTGTTCCAACAAAAGATGCACACAGCATGAGATGGTCGGCTTGGGAAAAGATTTACTCCAATAAAAGAGTCCGGATCGGTGCTGTCACAAGAATCATCCGTATTTATGAATTACCATGGACTTTTAATTGGGATATGTTGTCAAATTGGCCACATTATTTTGGAATAACCTTTATAAACAAATGTAGTATTGCCAAGTATTCCTGACTGTGATTATTTCAACGTCTGTACTCAGGGTTGTATGAAGTAATATTGGTAATCGAAAAAAAAGAACAGAAGGATAAGTGAATTTAAAATAAAGATTATAGTGGGAGTGAATCCCCAGGACTGTCTTTATCAGCAGCTCCTAAACGCCTGCATGATCGCCTCAACAATTGAGAATATT